>BMAC01000610.1:416567-452045 GCA_014905375.1 Phtheirospermum japonicum | reverse complement strand
GGCCTATTTTTTGATTATTTTGATTTTATAATATATGTTATGGTATTTTTATTTAACTAATGAACTTATGGATTTATGTTGTTTTGAACTTTGAATAGAATAATAGTTTTAAATTTGTGAATTGTAACTTGTGATTATTACTTTTAGTTTTGAATTGTCATAAATTTTATTGTGTAGCAGGTAGTATGTTGAACTATTAAATGGTTGAATGTAAAGTTATAAATAAGAGTATTTATTCTCAAATTCTAAACCTCGTGTAGGCACTGTCTAGATCCCGTCTAAACGTACTAGACGCTAAGTGCTGGTATGACGCCTAGCAGCCGCCTAGCGATTTTTAGAATACCGCTCGAAAGGACATAAAGATGAAAATGCACCAAAAATAAGTAAAGATGATGTGAAATTAGCATTAGCAATGGATGTGCTGAAACCGGACCATGCGTGGTCCACGTGTAATCATTAAACTCCACTCCAATAAAATTCAATCTTATGATCTCATGTGCCCACTCAAATTCATATGAACTCAATTTAGTTCACATATACATACTCAGAATTTGTTGCCTGCGAATTTGTGAGTTCCGCATGTGAAACGAGATGGATTTATTGTTTAACAAATTTTATATCAATGAAATTAATTTCGCACGAATTACTAATTTTCATAAAAACTCATGAATATAAATTGTATTTGAATAGTAGATCAACTGAGTGACACTATTTATCATTTAGATAAAACTTTAATTATTAAAATGACTACTACTGAGTATACGCGGTCTTCTTTAATAGAAAGACAAGTATAAAGTGAATAATATTAATTAATAATAATACGAAAAAGAATAGTGTATCCCACATCCTCGAATAAGAATAAAATGGGTGAAGAAAAGTTGAAGATTGTACACGACTGTATTCCATAATTATTATTGTTATATAAAATTCAACTTCTTATGACATATTATAATATTAGTCAAAATTGGGTTTAATAGTCAACTACGCCCCTCCTAGGGTGGGGCTGGGGATGGGGGTGTAATGCACAGCCAGAAAATCTTTTCGATCAGTAGTATTCATTTATTTTTTCTGGTGTTACGTACGCCCGAAATATCTCAAGAAAAATGAAATTTAAATACAAGTGGAGTGGTACAGTTTCTTTTCTCCTTTTTTATTTATTAATCTTTTACACTCTATTATTTTTCATAAATAAAATATCATACACATAATATAAGATTTTTTTTAGTTTTTAGAGTATTAGAGTGATTTTAAAAACAAGTTAATGAAGTGTTGGAATAAAATAATGGTGAAATTGTCAAATTGTTTATTAGTTATTACCCACGACACCATCAACTCACTAAATTTTCAAAAAATTAATGACAACCTATAAAATCCACAACATTCAAACAATTCACAAGTTCAATGACTATTTTTTTTATTTCAAACAATTTAATAATTTATTTTTAAAACAAAATATAATATATTATAAACTCTTTAAAATGTAATATTATGAGCTTCCTTATAGTTTATGAGATGTTTTAAGAAAGTTTGGCCAAAGAATTTAGCAATTAAGAGATTTTAGAATGAATTTAGTATAAAATTTAAAATAAAAGGTTAATGAGACCACGCAAGATGGATATCAATTGGTTCCCAAACCATTTTAATCATTCACAAACAAAGAGAGAAAAAGAAACGCATGCACTATTATTATTTCCACGTCATAAAAGTGAAAAGAAAACAAATAACAACAGCAATTATTTAAGAAAAAAAACAAAAAAACAGAGTACAACACTTTTATCTTTATTAAAAAATACAAAAAAAATACAAAAAATACCAATATCTGTGAAATAAAATCGCAAAAATAAAAAATCTAAAAACCCAGAAATACCCCAAGTAGCACCAAACCTCCGTACAACCCCAAACCACCCGCCGCACTAACCCTCCAACTGCCTCCCCTGTCATTCCCGCCCTGCGTCCCCCCACCACCATTGCCGCTCGTCGGCGCCGGCGCCGGCCCCTCCGCCATACTCCCCAGCCGCAGAGTCCCTGTCGAGTTCAAATTCGCCGGCGAGAAATCATGCCTCGCCGGCACACCGTTCCTGACCGCCGCGCCCACCTGCCACACCTGATTCAGCTCCGCCGCGTGCCCCGCCGGCAACGCCAGCGTGGCGAATATTCTCATCACGCCGTCGGAGGACTCCGCTCGCCGGCTCAGAACCTCGTACGCGATCGGAGACTCGGCGATCGAAGCGTACGATGTGATGTTGTACGTCCGCACGACCATGGACCCATTGGTGCCGTCCCTGAACGCGATGAGGGATTGGGACCCGAGCATGCCGGAGCGGGTCGGATTGAGGGCCCAAGCAATCCAGCCGTCGCGGGTCGCCGGAGGGGCGATGAAGGCGATATCCAGGGTTGGGTTGGGCCTGGCTGATGGGTTGTAGGTCCAGTGGAGGTAGGCCCGCAGGGTAGGGAGATCCCTGCAGTTTGCATAGGTTTGATTAAACGACTGCGATCTGCAGGTTTGAGAGCTCGCCGGAGAGATGAGCAGAGCCACGGCGGCGAGGAGGAGGAGGAGGAGAGATGAAGGGAGTTGCAGAGAGGATGAGGCCATCTTAATGAGTGGTGGGGAAAAAGTAGTTGTTCAGATTTTTCTTATTTTTGAGGGGGTTTTAATAGAGTCTCTGTGTGTGAGGTTTCCAATTAGAGTGTAAAAGTTTGACTCAATTGGATATTTAAATGTCTCACTTACATTAATTCATAAAATAACGTTTGCGTCTTTATTGAAGATTTCTTTTTCTGACATTCACACGTACTGTATATAGTTGAATCTTGAGTTTGGTCAATATTTAGGCCTTGTTAAGTGGCAAGGACGAGAACTGAGTTGAGAAGTTTTGGGCATGAGTCTCACCTATTAATAAATTTTCTCCAAATATCTAATTTCGATTCATTTTCACCTTTTCTTAATTATTAAAATACATTAATATCATATTTATTAAAATAAGATATAAGAAAAATTGCATAATAAATATCTTATTTCATTGAAGAACGCATGCGCTCAACAAGTTTGGCCGAATGAAATAATACTTTTAAAAAGAAAAGTGAATTAGGATTTGATTCAAACAAAATGAGCTAAATTGCGAAGAAAAAAGAGAGGTCAATATGATAAACATATGTACCCTCCCATGAGCCATGACACTACACAAAATTATGTTAAACTAGTTGGAGTTTTTCATATAATAGTTTTTTCTTTCAATAAAGTATTTCATCAACTAAGATGAAAGTTTGTTAACTATAATTAGGTTTTAAAACGAGAGCTGATATTTGATACAAAACCAACATTAAAGGGATAACGTACACATACTACTTTTATACATTTTATTGAAAACTAATATGTACATTTGCTATGATAAGGTAACTACATTTAGTCTGTCGTATTCTTAAGTTAAAACATTCGATTCTAATTATAAATACGATGCACACGTTCAATAAGTAAATTCAATGTCATTATTGTATGAATCTAGCCTATTATATATTGTCTAATCTCAGACATTAACTTCAGTTTCACATTTGTTTAGCATCAATTTGTGTAGGTTATCAAATTTTTATATATCCGCGATGCTAATAACAAATAAGTTGTTAATGGATATATTTGATTACTTAGGTAATTTCTCACGAGCTTTATATATTTATCTACTTACTTAGTTTTTAACTCGATCTCTTTTAATTTTGTATTTACCAATCAATCTTCACCTAATTGAGTTATTACAAATTCCCTTTTTTTTTGGTTGCGTTGGGTCTCTAGTTACTTTACTTGCTCAAATGCGAGTCTTATATTTTACTCAATAACACTTAACTGCCATTAAATTATTTCCTGTTTTTCAAATCCGAGTTTGTAAGAATATACCATCAGCAGGTTGTTGGGGAAATCAATATCATGCCGTCATCGCCTACGTATCCACAGTGGTGTGGACATAAAGATGTCAAAAAAGAAAATGATTTTATAGAGCTCGTCATAAACTTAATGTGAAAAACTTGCATGTGACAATTTCCCGCCTTAAATTATCACTTTTTAGGCACAAACGTTTTAGTTTTGCATTGAAATATAGAATATGATTAGGGTGCGACTACATCATGAATAATTATTGGATTTACATGCCAATATATGTTAATATTAATTATAATCTTAAATTGATATAATGGTTATTATTAGATAAATAGTGATATTTGAAGGACACTGTAAAAGTTTCATAAAAAATGTCATACATATACATACATATATATATATATATATATATATATATATTATATAATAATTAATATGTAATAACTTTTGATGTAAATTACAAAATAATACATTTACGGTTAAAGAAAGTAAAAATTGATAATTTTTATTTAAGATGCTGATTCGAACTTTCCGCACCTATATTTATCAATAACTTTGTCAAAACTTGAAAGCTCACTCGTAAGAGTACGAGTTCGCTTGTAGGTTGGCAAGTTGAACCAAGTCGAATCTCTCGAAAAAAACTAATCGGAGGTTCTTTTTGTGTTTGATTTCACGAATAAGAAAATAATGAAAAAGCTAATAAACACTTAGAATCAAGACGTTTATTAAAATGAAGATCAACGAAATCAAGAACTTTGAAAAGATTTGAGAAAACAAGGGTTCTAGAGCTCTAGAATCATCTCTTCGACCACTTGGACATTTCATCGAACACCTTACCTACAAGCTAGGGTTGACAATTCCAACCTGTAGATTTAGTACCCAACAAACCCAATTGATGGTTTTAAATGATTCTAGGCTCTAGACCTGTGAGATCTTGTTGTTAAATTGGATTTTATCAATTTAGTGGTGCAGCAAAAATTCGTCTTAACGAATTGTGTAGCCTCGATCTACGTTTCGTGTAGTTAATCGTAGCTTTTTGAATTTCTCAAATTCAATTAATAGTGAGTGAAAAATTGTACTTCGAAGTTGAACGGTTGTTAAATGTATTTTTGTTTATCCCACATTAAATGTTAATCAATGTGGAAGGAAGTTTAAATGTGATTACTTTTTAATGATTGGACATCTAGTGCCCAGCGGATATTGTGGACTTTGTGTGAACAAAGTTCACGCGGGCCCTCGAACTTGGGTTTGTCCGTTCGCCTTCGGCGAAGCCGAGCGGAGTCGAGCCCGAGCCCGGACCTGGACCTTGGACCTTGGAGAATTGGTCCGACTTGGGTCGTCCGAATTGGACCGTTCAGGTACGTTTCAAACATACGAAAATGGTAAGTAACGTTATGCAACTTAATGTATGAACGTTACCTCACCTGACCGTCATTATGCTGCCATTATTACCCCTCCGGTGGAACCCCTATATAAGAGTGAGAGGTCCATGCTTCACAACACACCTCAAAAACACAGAACATACAACACAGTATACAAACTTCTGCTTTCTTTCTTTCTCGTAGCTCTGTCCAAACTCTTCCAGTTCACCGGATCTCTAGTATTTACGGTGCTGTTATACTCGAGACGTAGTCGTTTTTACTTTTGGGGACGAATTGCCAAAATCGAAGAGCACTACCGGGGCATTTCGTCTTGCGAAAAGAGTTTTACTCGACTCGACTATAGTCCCTTTATCTATTTTTCTTTTCCTATTTTCTAGTTACAGTGATATATATTCCTATTTGTGCTCGAATTTCCAGCAGATCTAGCCAACAATCATCAATAATTTCAACATCACAATCCCAAAACAATCAAGAACATGATTCAACATGATAATACATCAGGCCCTAGGAGTCCCAAAAAACGTCTAACATCCTTTTGAAGAAATATGGAAAGGTATATATAGGTTTACAAAGACTTATATCAAAAGTTTCCTTAAAAATTTCTGATATGGGCCCGTTAACAGTTACCGTTACCGTTAACCCTCTCTGTTGCTCCTTAGCGGTGGTGTTAACGGTTTCTGCGCTGACACTGTGTAATCCGGTGCCGATAGTATACACAGTGTCAGCTGTAACACTTCAAATCGAGGCCCGATTTCGCTAAAAATCCACTCGTAGGCCCACACACGACTATCTCCAGACCAAAATACCTCAAAATACCTGTAATAAACATAAAATTCAATAATTATGATTAAAATACGGTAAAATAAGCTGGAGATACGAAAATACAAAAATATGCTCAATCTATCCAACTTATACTAAAATTAACAACAAAAACTAACTAAAATACTAACAAGAATCAATACATATTCGTTTTAATCAGATGCAAAATTAACATTTTTAGAACCATAATTGATACTTATAAAAAATGATAACTTCTTATTAAAGATGTAAATTAATATCTTTTGATTTTGTTAATTACACCATACTAATATTTCCCAGTTGGAAGTTGACTCAGCTCCCAAGTCCTATTTTTGGATTAGAGCATCAAGTTCAGAGGTCATGGCCTGATCCCAGTGTTTATGAAGAAGAGCCTCTTTCAAACTCTTTGGTTCCTGTTCAGATTTGACAAGTGCAGTGTACACTTTGGGCTTGAGATGACCTGTTTTAGCTCTAGTCTGCATTGTATGCTTATTAGTAACAACAATTGGTTCAACATTAGTAAAAGAACATGCTTGATCATTGTCTAATTTTGGCAACTGTACTGTCAAGTGAATGGTAGTGTGAGAGTTGGAAGTGGTTTGTGGTGAGGATTAAGACTGATTAACTAGTTTGTGGTGAGAATTGAGGCTGATTAGTAAAAGGTATATTATTATTGTCTGTGGGAGATACAAGTGGCGAAGCCTGAGTAGTGAAAGGATGATGTTGTATAGAAGAAGAGGAACCAGAAGAGGTGTAATTGTGTTGTGGACTATGGAAAACTGATGGTGCAGAAGCTGAAGAAGTGAGGATTGTAGGAGATTGAGAAAAAAGAAAGTTATTTGCTAAAGAGTTTAAGTGAGGGTCTAATGTTGTTAATTTAAAAAAAGGAAAATGATCTTCAATGAAAATAACATGTCTATTCATCACAATTTTTCCAGAAGGAAGCAAGACTTTATAGCCCTTAAACCCTTCACCATACCCAAGAGAAGTTGAAGGAATAGCTCTAAACTCTAGCTTATGCTTGTTATAAGGTCTCACATGAGGATAACACAAACAACCAAACACCTTTAGAGAGGAATACACAAGTGTATGACCATACAGAGTTTTATAGGGAGATTTATAGTACTGTAGCTATTTACTAAGGGTTCTATTTATGGTATGAACAACAGTGTTAAAAGCCTGTATCCAGTATTTACTAGGTACATCAGAATGAGCTAAGAGAGAAAGGCCTACCTCAATCACATCTTTGTTTCCTCTCAACCACACCATTTTGCTGAGAGGTATAGGGGCATGAAACTCTATGAGCAATCCCTTTATCTTGTAAATATTTAGACAAACTCCTATATTCACCACCCAGTCACTTTAAACAGCTTTAATCTTTACTGAAAATTGATTCTCAACTAAACCTTGAAAATGCAAGAAGGCTTAAAGTGCTTCTGCTTTGGTTTTGAGGAAATAAATCCAAGTGAACTTAGTATAGTAGTCAATGAATACAACATAGTATGTCATTAGTGGATTTCAGAGGACAAGGCCCCCGGAGATCAGTCTGAATAAGTTCAAAAGGATGTTGTACACAGTAGAAGATTATTGGGAAGGAAGCTTATGATATTTAGATTGTAAACAAACATTACAGAAGGAATTGGCAAAATATGTATTAGAAAAGGATATATCACAATCCTTGAGCACTCTTATTAAAACATCATTGGCAGCATGACCTAGTTTATAGTGCCAATGGTCTAGGCCTAACTTCTTCTTGGAAACAAAAAAAAAACAACAAGGTGATTTAGTAGCATTGGTCTTTATGAATGGCTGAGAGGTGAAGCTGAATAACACTTTGGAGGTTACACTTGGCAAAGATCGAATTTATAAAGGCCATCACTAAGTTTCCCTTGTAGTAGAGTAGCCCCCGTGGCCTTATCCTTGACAAAACAAACAAGGGGATGAAATTCAAAAAATACTTTATTATCTTTAGCAAAATGAGACACACTCCAAAGATTCTTAGTGATACTAGGAACATGAAGGAGGTTATTGAGTTGAATAGATGTTTAGAGGTTGGATAAGAGAATTTAACAGTAGAGTTGCTAGTATTAGAGATGAACAAACCTGCTCCATTACCCAAGTGAAGTTGATTTATCCTTTGATATTCAGAGGAGATATTGAGTTTTGCAAAGTCTAGAGTAACATGATATGAAGCTCCTGAGTCAGGTAAACAACTATAATTTGATCCACTGTCTTGAGTTGCCACCATTGGTGTCATTGTAGGAGATACATTCATAGACTAAGTTGCATGACATGGAACAAGACATGACACAACATGACTTTGAACATATTTCTAAAAGAAGTATTTTATTAAATATTTTTATTTATTGTTAATATTAAATTGTATTTTTTTAATTAGTCATATAAAATAATTACAATCTCTTTCACAATATTTGATGAACTCAAAGTAAAGAAAGATAATAATTTTTAAAAAGAAATGGAGCCGTGTCTTAATTGTGTCCATCGTAAAGAAGCTGAAAAGGAAAAAAATGTGGGACACATGTCGGACATGCCTCAGACGCATGTCGTGGAGTGACACATTATGGGGTCCAAAATAAAATATGCGTGCATCATTAGCCATTATTATGTACACATGGATGCATGTTATAACGAATACCCAAAGATGAACATTTAATACAACGAATAGATATAATTTGGGAGAAATTTTGAACAATAAGTGAACAGAGTATATTTGATTTGGTTAAGTAATTATGAATTTTTGGTAAAAAAGAAAAATCAAGCTGAAAGATATTTCTCATGTCCAAGTACATCCCAAACTTCAATTTAAGGGCATGCTTGGTTGACCGAATCTTAAAAACTGATAATTGGTAGTTGATAGCTAATAACGGGTAGTTGATAGCTGATTTTAGATTATTGTGGTAAATTGGCTTATTGAAGATTAATTTACCAATATAGACATGATTGAAATAAAGATAATAATATAAATAAATGAAAATTAATAAATATATAAAATAATACTCCATCCGTCCCATTTTATCTGTCGCAATTGACCATTTCATGTAGATTAAGAAAGATGATTGGTATTATAATTATAGGTATCAAATGACCAAAATATTCTATTGTTTAAAATAGTTGAAAATGTGAAATAATAAAGGTAGGGGTAAAATTAGTAAAGTAACAATTAATCTTATTGGGAAAATAAAAAGTAACAACGATTCTTTCTTGAAAATATAAATTTGATAAATATAATGAGATAAGAAAATTTCTAAATTGTGATAGATAAAACGGAATGTAGGGAGTAACAAATAATTTTATAATGATAAATAATGACTTCCTAAAAAAATAAAAATAAAACTTAAGAGAAGAATATATACAATGATAACAAATAATTATATTAATAAATAAGCATCTTCCTATGCATGAAAATAATTTTTGTAAAAAAATAAAATAATATGTTACTAAATACAAGTATATTTTAAAAATAAAATGAAAGATTTTTTCAGTCAACTATGCACTTATTAGAAAAAGCCACGTAATCGATAACTCTTTTTGAATATGAGATTTTTGGGCTCTATCAACTGTAAATAGTTGATTAAAATTATTTACAAAGTGGTCAATAAAAGTTGATTAGTGGAGAGTAACTATCAGCCCCGTGAACTGCTCAACTTTATATAGTGAGAACTGAAAAGCAACGGTAGAGGTGATGTAGGTTGTGCATACTTGTGGATATTTTATAAACGAATGGAAAAAAAAAAAGGCTAATCGCATGCTGATCAGTTAGATATATAATAACACAATCATTAAGATCAAATAAACTAAAAGGAAGACACAAAAATATTAACCTTTGATCAGGAATCTATGATTAAGAAACTCTTTAAGGATGTCTGTTTAGGCGTGGTGTCATCTTGTTCATCTAAGTTCTCGTGTTCAACAATGTCAGCTCAAGATCTTCTAAAACTATATCCATTCAGTACCAAAAAATTGGAGAATACCGACATAATTTACAAAGGGACATATTCTCGTGGCAATTACCGACGGATCATCGAAGGCTTCCGAGGACTTTACCCAGGGAAGAATGTTAACGAATCACATGGGAGAATGCAAATGGATCACCGATTGAGGAGGCTCGTTGGCGGTCGTCCATATTATAATAAATAATAAAATTAAAGCACCGATGCCACATATGCCACCGACAATATTAAATAAAATGTTGCATTTTATTAGTGCTGAAAGACTCATGTCATCAACATTATCGCTGATGGTGGAGGCCCGTCGGCGGTCGAACATATTATAATTATAAAAAAAACTAAAGTGTTGACGACACTCAAGTCGTCGGCAGTATTAAGAAAAAATCTCCATTTTGTTAGTACCAATGGACTCGTGCCATCCGTATAAACCCTAAAAATTACAATAGTGCCCCCGCTGCTACTCAATTCACACAAAGCACAAAACAAAAGGAAACAAAAGAAAGAAGAAGAAAGAAGGAGAAGACGAAGAAAGATTGAAAGAAGGAGAAGACGAAGAAAGATTGAAAGAAAGAAGTCGTTCGCTTGTCGCCATTCACTCTCCTTGCAGTTGTCGGTTGGTTGTTGTTGTTGCTCACCACCCCCACCACTGTCGCGTTGTTGTTGCCCCTGCCGTCACGTTATTGCTGTCATCGCTCACCGTTGTCGTCACATTCTTGTTGCCATCAAGCTCCATCGATGTTGGTTTATTCATAGGTAAGTTATTATTTTTTTTAATTTTATTTTAAATTGAATTGAAAATTGGTGAATAATCTTGATTATTTATTTTGAAATGAATTTTTGAATTTTAGTGTAGGTTTTTGGAATTATAATTATGATTGATTTTCAATTAAGATCTTTAGAGTTTGAATTGGGGTTTAAATTAGGTTTGAACTTAGATTTCAAATTAGGGTTTAATTTAGGGTTTGGGTTTGGATATTAGATTTGAATTATGGTTGATTGCAATTGTTGGTTATTAAGTTCAATTGTAATTATTTAGATAATTGGGGTTGATTGCAATTGTTGGTTATTAAGTTCAATTGTAATTATTTAGATAATTGGGGTTGATTTAGAAAACTAAGGTTGAATCTTAATATTTTAGATAATTTGGTTGATTTAAGAGTTTAGGGTTAGTTTGGGAGTTAATTAGGGTAGATTTCAAAAGGGCTGGAATGTAATTATTTAAATAATTAGGTCAATTTCAAAAATTATGGTTTAATTAGGAATTATTTTGAAAATTAGGATTGAATTATAATTACTTAGATAATTGATGTTAATTTCAAAAATTAAGATTACTTAGAGATAAATTAGGATTAATTGGTAATTATTTAGATGATTATTATTAGTTATTGTTAGTGTAAGATTTAATTGAAATATATGGTTGAATTTGGGTTCAATTAGGGATTAATTATGTGACTAATGTTCAAGTATGAGTGATTTTTATGGGATTATGAGTTAATTATACTATAAGTGTTTAACTGAACTTGTTTAGTTTTTTATAGGATAATTTGTTTGAATATACCACCTCATGTAATCTTCTTGAATTATGCGATGCCATTTTTTGTAGGAATAATTATGGATTTATTGTTGTTGCGGTTGATTGATTTTTGTGATTGTACTGATGTTGTGGCGACGTCGGTGGTTGATGATGTGGTTTAATACACCGGTCATGAGGTTTTGTCCTCCAATCACAGACTTGAGGTTTTGAAATGTGGGAATGTTGTATTTAACATATTTCGAATGCTCATTTTGAATATTTTGTTGATAACAAGTTATTTTAAAAAATTAATTGATTTCGTGATTCAAAAACCAAAAATGAGGGGTTTTTTTGTGTGTGTGTTGATGAGATGAAAATCGCGTATTTCACGCTAAAAGAATATGGTGTTTGATGTGTTCAAAATAGTATGACCACCAAGAATCAGGTCGATGCCTCGTCCGACCTTCTGTTCAGCTTGGCTTCAGCTAGTCCGACCTGCAAAACTAGCACTTGGTCGCTACTGGCATAGACACTTTGACGTTCAAGTTAGAATGTGAAATCGATCGATATATGCGTGAAAGTATGTAAAAGAAATTGTGATTAGATAAAGGGTGCGTGTCTATCTTTATAAGAAGTAAATGACTTGATTACCAATTAAGGAGTTCCTTTCTAAGGGAAAAAACTAGGTATTCTCTCGTATCAATAGAAGATATTCTTCCTTTATAACTCTTTTACGAGTTCCAGTCCTGAACCCTTATAGCTGGTGGGCCTCAAAGGTCCATGATTCATGCACCGGGACAGTCATTCATCATGCCAAGCTTGCCACTTCTCTGGCCAAACTGCTACCAATCAGATCGGTACCCAACACAATTCGAGATGAAAATGCTAATTTGGCAAGACATCAATTTGGCTAAGTCGATCCAATCGAGCTAATAACATTACTTTCCATATCAATGTTGAGCAGTTTGTAATGGTTGATTTCACTAATTATTACTCCCCCATCCTAAAAAGATTGATTTGCAATTATTGGTCTCAATTTAAAAAATATTAGTTAATATAGTTAATGTGTTGTTCTTTTCATCTGTTATCATGTGATTAATTAATTATTTGTTCATTATCTACTCGATTTCAATAAAAATTAATTTAAGTAGGTGACTAAGTAGAATAACATAAGTTTAAATAATTAAATAAAGGTATGCATCGAAATGAAAAAAAAATGTTAATAAATATATTATTTTGGGACATCCAAAATAGTAACTATATTTATTTATCTTAGGATGAAAAGAGTAATATATTTTATTCTAAATTTGTAAAGTGTGGATGGAAAAAATGATTTTTTTTTTTTTGAAATTGCAAGTATGGATCTAAAAGTTGAGGAAAATTTTATATTTTGGTGCCATGGGTCTGGCGTATTATTATTTGACGGTTCTAACAAGTTTTGTTAAACAAAAACTTGTAATGGCAGGACCAAAATCGAAACAAACTGTATTTCCTGAGACTAAAATTGATGTTGCCCACTCCTATGGGAAAGTAAAAAAAAAAAAAAAAAATTACAATCAATTCCACTTTCCTGGACTAATTTGAAATGCAAGTGAAACAAAAACAAAATATTTTTTTTTCTTATAAATTTACTCAATTCGACACTTTAAAAAAAAAAAAAAATCTGTACACTTGATCTCATAAATTATGCATTTTTATATTTTTAATTTTATTAACACAATTGAAGAACAAAATCTTTCTTACATATAATTCTTTTTCAAGGTATGCAGGATTATTGTGCATGAAATGACGATTTTGCCTTCAAATTGTGCAAAATAAAATAATCTGTCAGAAATAGTTTCCGCTGAGAAATTGCTCAAAAAAAAGTAAAATGTAAATACACATAGTTCGGGAAGTAAGTGGAAAAAAATTAGAAGGCAAAATATCAAATTGGGTAGAGTTTGGAGGTGAAATTAAAAAAAAATAATAAATAAAATTGAAATTTAAGTCACTGAACTAATATCAAATTTAACTACTAAAAAATCCAAGTGCCGTGCATAAATCACCGCATGGTAAATATATCAGCTCTTTATCAAGAGAATAAAGAGTCCAAACAAGGTGACGTAAACTCGATTCATCCATATTTGGCCAGTAAGAAATCACAACATTAATAATTTAATATGCAAATCTAACTATATATAATCCTAAACTGCATAAAAAAAAGTTGGGATAATTTCATTTTTGGTCTATTATGTTGGTCACTTTCCACAAAAGGTACGTGATGTTAGCCAACATCAAATCAGGTCTTTTAAGTTGGCAAATTCATCAAATAATTTATTTTCTTATCAATTTTCATTTATTTTAAAAATTAAGTGGAGACAAAAAATTATTCTTACCCTTCTCTATCCTTTTTTTTTTTTTTTTTTGATGCAGCCCTTTTCTTCTCAAACTTCTGGACATGTTATACATGAAGCTAATTAATGAAAGAAAACAAATCAAACTTCTAGCATTTTTACTTTTTTCTGTTAAAATAATCAAAATCAACTGCATTTGACTAAAGATACAATCCAATCTTACAAAAACGACATCCCCCAATTTCAAATTATACATCGCACATTCATCTTCTTTAACATGCGAAGCTATTTTTGTGCTCTGTGCGTATTCAATTTTAGGTCAATTAACATTCACCAATTGTATCTATAAAACAACAAAATCCACATCAACACGATGAATTTCCATAAAACAAGCACGCACACGCCGATCTACGGCGTCTTCTGAGGCCAAATCATCCCCTCCAGGTGGACCCAGAGATCCTCCCCGATGCTCATCTCCGCCGCCCGCCGCCTCCTCGCCACCGCCGTGCTCGACGACCCGTCCAGCGCCTACTTCGCCCTAATCTCCTAAACCTGCATCCCCTTGCACTCCTTCAAATATCTCTACAATTTTCATTTCGATCTGGCCGGCCGATTGTTGAACAATCCGGAGGAAATTTTGATTTGATTTGATGCTTCATTAGCAACTGATTTCTTTGGGCTGATTGTCGGAACAATCTGGAGGAAACTTTGATTTGATTTTATGCTTTATTAGCAACTGGTTTCTCTCTATGGGTGTGTAATTTAGGTATGCGGCGGCGGTGGGGAGGCGGAGATTGGGTTTTAAGGGGAGATGGCGGAGAGGGGTAGGGTTTGGGGATGGGTGGGAGAGAATGAGGGTTTTGAGGGAGAGTAAGGGTTAGAGTTTTTTTTCTCTCTCTACGGCGGCGTCGAGGTGGGGGTCGCGGACCCATGGGATCCTGGCGTTTATGAAGGTGCGAATTTGGTAGTGGTGGTGGTTGGGGCGCCGACGGAGGTGGAGAGGAGTGGTGGTATTTGTTGGGATAAAGATGAAGAAGGTGAAAAAGAATATATAAGACATAAGAAGGGAAAAATAAAAATGAAAAGAGAGGAAAAATAAAAAGTAGAAGGGCAAATTAGGTAGTTCAAGCATATATTTACCATTTAATGTTAAAATTAAGTAAAAATTGATAAAAAAAATAAATTATCCTGCCACTTCATCAATTTGGCCCGAACATGATAATTTTGGATCTTTTTTGATGAATTAGCCAACTTATCAGACATAGTTTGATGTTGGCCAATATCACGTACCTTTTATGGAAAGTGGTCATCACAAAGGAACAAAAATAAAATTTTCCCCACAGAAGTTTATCACCCAAACCATAATGGCAAACACTTGTGCTAGGCTAAATTAACGGGTCATGACCCGTTAGACCATCTGACCCGCTACTATAATGTATTATTTTTTGTACTGTGAAGTATTGGTTGTACCGTAAAGTATTAGTATTTCATAAATCTCTGACCCGTGCTATGATGTATTGGTTTTTTATTATAATGTATAGATTTTTGCATTATAATGTATTTGTTGAGGAATTAATTCTTGGCAATAATTCATATTTTGTTATTTGCCTTTCTTGGGCACAAAAATAAGTTAGAAAACTAGACTTAGGAATATATTATGTTTCCTAGTTTATGTTTAAGACTTTATTAGTTTCCTAGATTGTGTTTAGGTTTTGTTTTAGGTTTTTACCAAGTTTAGGAATTTATGTTTGTCTATTTAAGACAAGGATTCCTAAAACTTGGGTACGACTTTTAGAGTACGGTATTTTGAGAGGAAAGAGGACGCAAGACAACGACGCACGACGAGCAAGATAGAAGAACACGAAGAACTACTTGGAACCATTGATCGTGATTAACAAGCTCTTCGAAGTTGCGTGACCAACGGAGAAGATCTTGCCATTCCGGAAACAAGTATTTAGTATCAAATTTATTGATATTTAGTTTTCATATATTACTTTATATTTTTTATTGAACGTAAACAAGAAAGTAATATAGTTTTCGGGTTTGTACACCCAAGTTCACAAGTACTTTTACTTGTGAACTGAATTTGTTATCTCGTGTTCTTATCAATTTATTCCGCTGCATATTTTATATTTTACTCTGGTTGATGTTGCTAACCAATGTTGTTAAACATTGACTAACAACATCGTGAATCTGAGAATTATTCTTAAAACCATGGACCTTCAAATTTTAACAATTGGCATCTAGAGTTGGTTACTTAACCTCTTAAGTACTGATCGTTACTGTTTAGGTGTTATGGACGCTCAAGGCAACCCGAGGCCTCCAATCCTTAATGGTGAGAATTATTCTCTCTGGAAACAGAGAATGAGATGGCATTTGAAAAGCATCGACGAGCGTGTTTGAAAAACTATCCTCATTGGATGGGAAAAGCCACGTGTCACGGATAGCGAGGGCGATACCATCCCCAAAAAAGAGGAAGACTGGACTGGTGATGAAGCAACTGCTGCAAATTGGAACTCCAAATACATCAACACCTTGTGTGGCTATGTAGATGCAAGCTAATACCGTATCATCAAGAATTGCGAGTCAGCAAAGGATGCATGGGACACACTCCAAAGGGTGTGTGAAGGAACTGCAAGTGTGAAGAAATCCAGATTAAGAATGCTCATGTCCACTTTCGAGGCTATGAGAATGGATGAAAAAGAGTCAATCATGGACTACTCCATAAGATTGTCGGAAATAACTGAAGAGTGCAGAGAGCTTGGTGAGGCCATAACTAATTCCCGTCTTATAGGAAAATTGCTAAGATCCATTTCGAATAAATATAGCATGAAGGTGGTGGCCATAGAAGAGTCCAAAGATGTTGTTAACATCGATTTCAACACCTTAGTTGGAAACCTCAAGTAATATGAGATGGAACACATTAGCTCTAGCTCGAAAGAGAAGAATGTTGCTTTTTCTTCCGGTTCAATTGCAGTCGATGATGAAGATGACGAGGAGTTTGATTTTAATGGGGTTCTTAAAAATATGGAGTCGACTACACTCGAAGAAGATGAACTGGCCTTTGTGACTCAACGCTTCAACAGTTTCTTGAAGAAGAATAACAGTCTTGGAAGCGCAAATGCAAGGAATATGCCACAGACATCTACTCCAAAGTTCGAAGGAGGATCCGAACTGAACGAATTAGATTGACCCGTAAAAGTGGCTAGGTGCCGAAGACACCGAACAGGGCTTTCACCGAGCTCAAGGCCTGCTGCCGAGCTGGATGCGCATTGCGCGCGGGGGGTGCCGAGGACGCCTGCGCAATGATGTCGATCCGAGCTCAAGGCATGCTGACCGAGCTGAAAGCATAACGCACAGGGCTCGGCGAGGAGGGACGAGCGGACCAGCACTTGCCGAGCGCCCATGCCGAGAAGTGTCGAGCATCCCCGCCTAGAGGAGCCGAGCAGCAACCCTTGCCGAGCTGCCGAGCTCGGCGCCTTACCGAGCAGAGCGAGCAACGCGCGGGCACCGCCGAGAACACCCGCGAAGCAGCACCAGGCCGCGCTCGAGGCCAGCTGCCGAGCAGAACAGGCCGCCTCGGAGGCCTGCTGCCGAGCGGAACAGGCCGCGCTCGAGGCCTGCTGCTGAGCAGAGCAGGCAACGCACGGGCACTGCCGAGAACACCCGCGCGGGAGCACCAGGCCGAGCTCGAGGCCGGCTTCCAAGCAGAAATGTGCCGAGCAAAAAAGCTCGGCTCCCAGTAGAACACTCCTGCCGGAGGCGCCGGGCAGGACACGCCGAGCACCTTGAGCTCGGCACTTTGCCGAGCAGAAACTTGCTCGGAGGAGACCGAAGACCCGAACCTCGAGTCAAATGCTCTTGTCGGGGAGAGCCGACCTAAGAAGTGTCGAGGAGGGTGGATTCTTCCGAGAGACCCACTCGATTCGAATATCTGAGGTCGGCATTGAGTCGGTGGAAAATATCTGAGGGCGGTATTAAAACGATGGATACAAGAGCAGAGGTTTTTAGAGGGCCAATAGGAGAGTGTCAGGTGTCTAATTAGGGTTTCAATGAAAAATTATAAATAGCCTCTCCAAGAGAGAGAGAAGCATCCCCAATTTTTTAGAGAGAGAAACAGAGAGAGTTTTAGAGAGAGAAAGCTTGTATTTCAAGGTCAAGCACCTGTAAAAAAGGTCCGGCTAAGGCCGATCCGAACTGATTTTGTGGAATAAAAGTCAAGCACTTTTTTCCACTCGTTTTTGCTATTTGATTGATGTTCTTCTTACTATTTTTGGTTTTGTATTGGTTGTGTTACTCTTAACATAAACAGTTGGGGACATTATGAGTGTCCCAACACTCTTAGAAAGAAAAGAATGGTCGCTACTGATTTCACCGAGGATGTTAATGATTTCGAGTCAACTAATCCTCTTCCATCCTTATTCACCCATGTTGTGTGGGACGACGATGTCCATGTCGGTTTGCTTGCAGACAACATCGTGTGCCTGAATGCTGAGATCACTGATTATTATGAGGAATACGAGCAGCTGAGTATTGACCACCAGAAATTGTTAGTCAGTTGGGGAAAACAGGTACTAAAGGTCAAAGATCTCGTAAAAGAAGTAGAAAAGCTAACCAAAGAAAAGGAGGATCAGCTCGATATTATTGTCCGGTTGGAAACGTCTCTCACCAAGAAGGATGCTGAGCTTGAAAAGATGAAGAATGAAATGACCAAAGTTCAAGGAACCATTTCAAATCTGAATAAAGGTAAGGCGAAGTTGGATGAAATCTTGGAGATTAGCTTCCCAGAGTCCTCAAAGCATGGAATAGGTTCCAAATCGAGTCAGCCAACGCATGTTCCAAGTCAAGAACAGAAATCTTCCAAACGTCACAAAAAGAGAAGAAGACAGTATTTGTGCCATTATTGTGGAGAACCAGAGCACATTAGGCCCTTTTGCTGGAAGATCATTGGCGAGAGAAGACACTTTCAGAGAACAAGTGTGGCTGATAAATCCCATGTTGGTAACCGCGCTACCAACATCAATACCAACATCAGGTTCAAACAAGTGTGGGTCAAGAAAAACAGCATCAAGTGTAATATGATTCATACCTCCCTGAAGTCTCATATCCATGGAGCCTGGTATTTTGATAGTGGATGCTCGAAGCATATGACAGGCTCAGAGGAACTGCTTTCCAACACTGTCAGATTTCGAGGAGGAAAAGTGAAGTACGGAGGAAGCGCAAATGGTCAAATCATTGGCCAAGGGACTCTCCATGTTCCTGGCATTTTAACACTGGAAAATGTGCTGCTAGTAGAAGGACTTACTGCAAATCTGATCAGCATAAGTCAACTGTGCGACGGAGGTTTTAGCGTCAAATTCAACCGTGAAAAGTGTGAAGTCTATGAGGAGAATGGACAGTGTATTCTCACTGGAAAAAGGACCTCAGATAATTGCTACCAAATTGATAGTGATGCTTTTTGCAGACTGTCCCAATTGAGTGATGCGGAGCTGTGGCATCAAAAGTTTGGACATGTCAACTACAAGATGATGGACATGTTGGCCAAGGAAGAAGCTGTGAGTGGACTGCCTAAACTCAACACCAAGATCATTCCGGTGTGCGAGGCATGCCAGATAGGAAAACAGGTTAGGGTGCCACATCCAGTCCAACAAAGTCTCACTACATCATCCTGCTTTGAATTTCTACACATGGATCTCATGGGACCACTTGAGGTTGAGAGCCTTGGTGGTAAGAGGTATGTGTTAGTTATTGTTGATGATTTTTCTAAATTTACTTGGGTAGAATTTCTAAAAGAAAAATCTGAAACTTTTGAGGCTTTCAAAAAACTTGCAAAGAAGTTGTGTGTAAGGTTTAATGTGAAAATTGGTAGGATTAGAACTGATCACAAAAAAGAATTTTAAAATGCATCTTTTTCAAAATACTGCACTTCTGAGGGTATTAGTCATGAATTTTCTTCTCCAATTACCCCTCAACAAAATGGCACTGCTAAACGTAAAAATAGAACTCTAGTCGAGATGACCAGAACTATACTCATTTCTAATGGCATAGCAAAACGTTTTTGGGATGAAGCAATGAACACTGCATGTCATATTATAAATAGGGCCTATTTTAGACCAGGTTCATGTGCAAATTCCTATGAATTGTTGATTGGTAAGAAACCGAACTTGAGTTATTTTCATGTGTTTGGATATATTTGCTATATTCTTAACGATAGAAATCATCTTGCTAAATTGGACTGAAAGAGTGATAAGTGCATTTTCATGGGTTATTCCCAAAATAGTCGTGCATATAGGTTGTTTAATCTTAGAACTCGAAGCATGTTTGAGTCAGTAAATGTCAAGTTCGATGATCTAACGAGTGGAGTCAAGACTACCGAGGATAATGATCTGGTCTATGATCAAAATCCTCAAGAAATTACCACTCCTCCGTCAGTTGGTAGTGCAGGTATTGAGAACAAAGATGCAGGTACTGAACTCAGAGATTTGAGTGATGTTGATAACAATGTTGATACAGGGATACCAACATCAGTACCAACATCGAGCCAAGTCGCAGATTATGATTCAGATTCAGAAGAAGAAGATCCAGCTGATCCCATTGATCTTCATCAGAAAGATATCTCATCCAGGATCCAGAAAAATCATCCCGTGGGCCAAATTATTGGTGATTTAGATGAAAGGAGTACAAGACGGAGACAGATAAATTTCAAGGAGATGGTTAGGTATGTATGTCTGTCTACTAATTGTTCTAAGATTCGTAAGTCTTTGTATCTTTCTAAAATAGAGTCCAAGCGAGTGGAGGATGCACTCAAGGATGAGTTCTGGATTCGGGCAATGCAAGAGGAGCTGGACCAGTTCGCTAAAAATGATGTTTGGGATTTGGTGCCACGACCAGAAAATTTCCATGTGACGGAACAAAGTGGATATTCAAGAAAAAGACTGATGAGGCTGGCAACATTGTGAGGAACAAAGCTCGACTTGTTGCACAAGGGTATACGCAAATTTAAGGAATCGATTTTGATGAAACTTTTGCCCCTGTGGCCCGCATTGAGTCAATAAGGCTTTTGCTTTCTGTTGCTTGTTATATGAAGATCTCATTGTATCAAATGGACATTAAGAGTGCTTTTTTAAATGGAGTCTTGAGTGAAGAAGTGTATGTTGAGCAGCCTAAAGGATTTGTAGATCCTCAAAAACCAAATTTTGTTTTAAAACTGAAAAAAGCTCTTTATGGTTTATAACAAGCTCCAAGAGTTTGGTATGAAAGGCTAACTCAACATTTGCTTTATTTGAACTTTAGACGAGGGGAAGTTGATAAAACTTTATTCCTTCTTAAATCTAATAAGCACATCTTAATAATCGTCCAAATTTATGTGGATGATATTATTTTTGGATCCACTAACGAGCAGATGGTCAAGGAGTTTGTTACTCGAATGTCCGATACATTCGAGATGAGCATGGAAGGTAACCTCTCATACTTTCTTGGTTTACAAATCAAACAGCTTGATGACGGTATATTCCTTTCCCAGACTAAATATGCAAAGAACTTAGTCAAAAAATTTTGGTTAGAGGGTGAAACTGTCAAGAAAACGCCACTGGGCGAAACTGTGAAGCTGTCTAGAGACGATGTTGGTAAGGGTGTTGATAACACCATGTATAGAAGTATGATAGGGAGTTTGTTGTATTTGACAGCAAGTCGACAAGATATTATGTATAGTGTGTGCTTATGTGCTAGATATCAGTCTAATCCAAAAGAGTCTCACTTGAAAGCTGTTAAAAGAATTATTATATACATTGCTGGTACAACTAAACTAGGTGTGTGGTACACAAAATATACTGGTACTGTACTTATAGGGTACACTGATTCGGATTGGGTTGGAGATGTAGTAGATAGGAAAAGTACTACTGGGGGGTGTTTTTTTCTGGGTAACAATTTAATCTCTTGGTACAGCAAGAAGCAAAATTGTAATTCTCTTTCTACAGCTGAAGTCGAGTACATTGCAGCTAGAATTGCGTGCACACAATTACTGTGGATGAACCAGATGATAGAGGACTACGGTCTGCACAGTAGTATCTTGACGGTGTTGTGTGATAATTCCAGTGCCATTGACATCTCCAGAAATCCAGTCTAGCATTCTCGAATCAAACACATTGACATAAGGTACCACTTTATTCGAGACTTAGTTGAGAAAAAGATTGTTAGCCTTGAACATATTGGAACTGATAATCAGCTAGCTGACATCTTCATGAAGGCATTAAATTTCGAGACCTTCTCTCGTTTGAGAAGAGATCTCGGTATGTGCATTGTCTAACCAATGTTGGTTTGTGATGTTGTGACACCCCTTATCAACATCAGTCACAACATCTGTATAATTTTGCATGCATTTTTACCTTTCTTTTCATACATGATTCTAATGCATTGAGTTTGATTGAAAGTGCAATAAAGTCCTGTGTTGCAATAAAAGTGATGACAAAAAGGACCAACCTCTTCAAAATTAGGTGATTGTGGGACTTGCCCGCAGAAACTGGCTTTCTCCCAGGTCCAAAAACAAGAGGTGTTTAACAGCAATTGCTGAATATTAAAAGATTTAAGTCCCTTCAAGGATGAAGAAAATATGGACTCAAATTGCTCCAATATTTAAAAATCACCTTCTTGAGAGATTTTGACGTAGTCATTAACTTGGGTTAGGGGGTAAGTTTCCATTGACTTCACCTAAGGCAATGTTGGTTCATAATGTTGTTAGTAATAAAAAGCAACATTGGATCAAGTCACTAAAATCTGAATATGTTTTTGTATAATCTTTTAGGTCATGAATTTTAGGCATCCCGTAGGACATTCATACTTTGTCAAGATGCCATCTTGCTGTACGTTTTGTTTCTTGTGTTTTTGTCTTACTTGAAATCTCTTAATTTTGTTTTGAATTGAGCTAACTAAGTGTTTTAGTGGAGTTAAAATCGGACGGCAAGACATGTAATAACGAGGTGGATTTGGTGAGTGAAAATTTATATTGCACAAGATTGATACAATTGGGCTGATGGTTCATAAAATTCTAACTTTGTATTTTCGGTCGTTTTTGTAGAATTAAGTTGTGCAATTTTCTTTTTTTAAAAGGATAAATCATGGGAAGAGATAATGGGTTGGTAATTTGATCACGTAGCCTTATCTTAGGGAGAGTGGCGCTTTTTACATGGAAATAAAAATCGTGCTTAGACCAAAAATTCGCCGGTAGTGAAAATTAGGGATTTTTTCCTTTTATTTTCACTTTCTCTCTCCCTCTGCAACGGTCTTTTTTTTTTTTGACATAAAAATGTGAACCCTTTTTACCGTTTGATCACAATTTCCAAACCCCTTTGCAAGTTGAACTCTCTAACCTCCTTATCTCTCTCCAAATCTTTCGATTTTCTTATGTGCTTTTGAGAAATTGCAGGATGACAAGTTCACCGCCACCATCATCGTTTGCTCCAAAATTGCCAGAAGAAGTTCATCGCTCCGACGAACAGGTTCCGTTGCCTTATCCACGAGTTGTGGTCTTGATATTCGCGAGGAAATCGGTAGTGGGTCTTCGACAATACCACCACCGCTATCAACATCACCACCAACTTCGCCAGCGCATGCTTCTCTCGCTGCTGTTCCAGTTCCGTCACCGGTTGACGCCACGCTGGAGTCGCAAGTGTTCCCAGGACAGCCCGGGAACAAAATTGACGTTGATAATCCCCCCGATTTGGCGTTTGTGGCTGAAACTTTTGGCCGCGTGGAGAACCCTACTCTGAAGAGGTTTAGGCGCTTGCGCAACATTCCGCTCGGCGTTGTGCCATCGGCAGTCCCGAAAATCAAGGCAGGGCCGCGTCGAAACCTTGCCTATCGAACATATGAACCTCAAAGAGGATGTCGCCGTGATATCCGACCCTGATGATGAAGACTTTGCTCCTGCTGCTCCGGTCGAGGAGTCTATGTCCAGTTCTTGTACAAGTTTGGCAAGGGTATTAAGTTCAGTTTTGGGCAACATGTTTTTGATATTGTTACTAAGTTTGCCACATCAAGGTCTGCCGCCTCGTTGTGTTTTCCCTCTTTGATTTTCAGCCTGTTGGAGAAGTAAGGGTTGGTGCTTCTTCCGGATGATGTCCTCACAGGTGAAACGGATTGGTTTGCTTTGCAGGCCAGCATACTACAGGTGCTAGGGTTATTGATTTGCCTTGGCAGCCTCCTTTCCAGGCTGATGTTGATAGTGATATTGGGAGGGTTGATCTCAACATGGTCCGACTTTCTGCGCAGCTCCTTCGTGCGCATGTGGCTTCCATTGATTTGCAGATTACTCAGCTGCAGGCGCTTTGTGGCTCGCTTTTGGAGGCCCTTTCCCTTTCTGGTCAAAAAGGGGGAGAAGGAGAAGATGACGCGGACATAGGGGAAGAAGATGTTGCTGAAGATGTTGCTGCTGACAATGCAGAGGATGTTGACGCTGCTGCTGATAAAGATGATGCTGAAAATGCTGTTGCTGCCGAAGCCTTGGCGAGCCTTACTCATGAAAGGAGGAGGAAGCGAATTCGAGCTCGCGATAAGACTTTTCGGAGACTGATGCGATTGCAGAAGAGGAAGAGGAAGGAAGGTGGTGAAGGAACTTCGACATCCCCTCGTCGTTCGAAGAGGGTTCGAGGTCAATAAGTTACTTGGTAATTTGTTTTGTTAAGTTTTTGAACAATGTTGGTTTGTAATGTTAGTTTGACTTTTAACAACATTGGGTGTTTTGTTTAGGGGGAGTTAGTATTTTATTTTTATTTATGTTTGCGTCGTAGTGTTTTGTCCAGAAAGGCAAAACGGGGAGATTGTTGAGGAATTAATTTTTGGCAATAATTCATATTTTGTTATTTGTCTTTCTTGGGCACAAAAATAAGTTAGGAAACTAGATTTAGAAATATATTGTATTTCCTATTTTATGTTTAAGACTTTATTAGTTTCCTATATTGTGTTTAGGTTTTGTTTTAA
This sequence comes from Phtheirospermum japonicum, assembly GCA_014905375.1. Taxonomy (NCBI): domain Eukaryota; kingdom Viridiplantae; phylum Streptophyta; class Magnoliopsida; order Lamiales; family Orobanchaceae; genus Phtheirospermum; species Phtheirospermum japonicum. Next base: position 427,212 of record BMAC01000610.1, on the reverse strand, counting down.
ATATTTAGCAAATTTAGAAATTTATGTTTGTCTATTTAAGACAAGTATTCCTAAAACTTGGGTACGACTTTTAGAGCACGGGATTTTGAGAGGAAAGAGGATGCAAGACAACGACGCACGACGAGCAAGATAGAAGAATACGAAAAATTACTTGGAGCCATTGATCGTGATTAACAAGCTCTCCGAAATTGCGTGACCAACGGAAAAGATCTTGTCATTCCAACAACAAGCATTTAGTATCAAGTTTATTGATATTTAGTTTTCATATATTACTTTATATTTTGTACTAAACATTAACAAGAAAGTAATATAGTTTTCGAGTTTGTACACTCGAGTTCACAAGTACTTTTACTTGTGAACTGAATTTGTTATCTCATGTTCTTATCAATTTATTCCGCTGCGTATTTTATATTTTACTCTGGTTGATGTTGCTAACCAATGTTGTTAAACATTGACTAACAACAACGTGAAACTGAGAATTATTCTTAAAATCATAGACCTTCAAATTATAACAATATTAATATAAAATTTTAATCTAACCGATGATCCGTTAGTCCATCTTAACGAGAGTGTTGACCTACCATGATGTAATCATGATATATTACAAAGAACCAAAAACTTCACCAACATATAAAGATAGATACGAAACAGGGCTAGCTTCGGTTAGCACATATTACATCAGATACTATAAGAACTCCAGTACAACACAGAGTCTAATACACAAAAAGGAGAAATACGATGAGAAAAAGAGACGGCAAGTAATGGCCGGAAACAGTGACAAGGTGACGACAGGCTCGACTAGCAAAGCTACCTCCGGTGGTGCCTGTGGTCAGGACTAAGACGGTCCAATCATCTTCAGTTCCAATGCCTGCTCCTGTAAACCTGGAGTCGTTCAGAAACCGTGAGTTTCGAGACTGCGTGTAGTTTGTCAGCACCAGAGTCCCGACACGGTGGGGCACACAGACGGGCAGTATCATCCCGTCCCTCGTGGTGTTGACGTCTATCTTGCATTTCCGGAGAACGTTCGGGTAATTGGAAATCAGTTGCGATTGTGTGGGTGGTCCGGTGTTGGACGCGCAGTGCTGGTCCTCTAATTGGTCGGCGATTTGCTCGGCCACACAGTCGGCCTTATCGTGCTTCGTGAGAGGCGGAACGTTAGCTGAATGCCTAAAGCTGTTGATCCCCTGAAGAAGATTATCTTCCTCATCTGTATGTGTGGACAAATATGGAAAGATTAAAAGATTGCAACAATAAAAGTGACATAAATTTGGTTTGCCTAAATTAGGCCCATTTTTACTATTTTCTAAAATGTTACATACAACAAATCTTATTCTACGGATTCCCAATTATCGTAAATGCCACAGAAACATATATCCCCCAAGATCAGTAATTTGCCATCAGCTTAATTTGAACATTAAACTGCATTACCTTGTAATTGCATATCTTTAATAAAATTAATCCATAAATAAGATGCCCAAAAGAACCCTCAACATAAAGTTAATTAATTTCCAAATACATTGTATAGAGAGAGAGAGAACCAGAGTTGACTGGTGGCACGGATAGTAGCAACAGCACGGCATTCAGCAACAGAATGATAGCAAGACGAGCCCCAAAAGACTCCATCTCCACCGAGAATTTTCTGAGTTAAATTTAAATGTAGAAATATTTATATTTATAGAGATCTTGAGAGAGAGAAGGAGGAGGAGAAGGATGGATTAGGAGTTGATTATCGACTGAAATTGGCCTTTGGGAGTTTCTATAAAGGAAAATGAAGAAACAGATGGCTGGTCTTGGGACTATATAGGTTTACACGTTGTGGTCATGCAAAGCATACAGCTCAGATTTTCACTTTATACGCCTCACACCTCGATGCATGCGGCATGCCCCATTGCTTATCACTAAATTTATCCGTTCCCAATTCTAAAAATTCCCCATTATTTTTTGGGAAAAGTTTTCATTGTTTCGAGATCTGGTTCAAATAAAATATATTTTGGAGTGGAATAAATATAGAAAAGGAATTATGTGGAGAAGTGTAATGACATAGTTAGGATGTTAATGTCAGTGGACCAAAATATATTATTCAAATAAATAAATTTATTATTATTATTATTTTATTTTTAACGCTGTCATTATAAAAATAGGTTTGAATCGGAGGAATTTTAAAAATATATCATATAGGTTCCCTATTTTTTATTTTTAACATTGTTTCAATAGAATCCGGGTGTACCTAATATGATATACCTAATATGATATACCCGGTGTACCTAATAGAATCTAGATTAGGGCAATTTATTAGGTACACCCGGATGCACTTTGCTAGTTGCTCTTGTATTACGTGGTGATATATGACAGTTACACGTGATGATATATGACAGTTATACGCAGGGACGGACCCACTATGGGCCCCCTGAGATTTTTAAAAAAATCAAGGGTATATATGTCTTTTCAAATTTATATTTAGAAAATAAAAGAAAAAAAAATACTTACCTGCTAAATAGAAACAGAATAGAGAGAAAATCAAATTCATATTCTTCCCTACCGTCCCCACTCCCAATTTCTTTCTCCACAAACTCTTCTCTTGCGGTCCCACCATTTCTTTATTCACAAATTCTCAAATCATCTCCTCCCTAATTACAAACCTAGGGTTTATTGGAGATTCGCATATTAAACCAGTAAGATTTATCTTGATTAAAGTAAATTTAGTTCAATATTTAATTGTTTTAATTTTATACCGTGAATTGCTGGTTTTAAGTTCTTTTTCAATTATATTTGTCAATTATCACTTGGTAGGAATGATTGAAACATAATAGTTAATAGTTTGATTGAATATTTATAATTAATGATAATAATTTGTTGCTTGTTTATATATCTAATTTATTTTATTTTTCTTACATATATTTCTTATTTTCTAATGTATTACATACATAAATTAAAATGAAAGGTTAGATAATTATAATTCAATATGTTTTTATTGTGTAGATTATAATGATGTATCAAATATCAAGTATTTGTCGTTAATTAATTATTGACTTAAGTTAAACTTTCTTCGTTTTTAGATAAATGGAACGCTTTATTAAAAAAATATTAACTCTTGATTTTATTTGAAATATTTCGTATTATTTTTTGTATTATATGTTGGGCCCCCCTCGGTGAAAATTTTGCGTCCGTCACTAGTTATACGTGATGATATATGGTATTTATACGTGATGATATGTGACAAAAATTTAGAGTTTAGGATTTATTTTGTCATTTTAGGGTTTAGTTTATATTTTAGGGTTTAGTTTTCCATTTTTAGGGTTTAATATTTCATTTTAAGGTTTAGTTTTTTTTTTTTTTTTAATTTTTCATTTTAGGGTCCCAAAAAAAATCTATCATTCTACCAGTTATATGTGATGATATGTGTTAGTTATATGTGATGATATGTGTCAGTTATATGTGATGATATATGATAGAAATTTAGAATTTAGAGTTTAATATTCAATTTCAGAATTTAGTTTTTCATTTTAGGAATTAATTTTCCATTTTAGGGTTTTATTTTTTGTTTTAGATTTATTTTTTTAAATTTAGGATTTTAAATTTTAGATTTATAATTTCAATTATTTGTGATGATATGTACTAGTTATATGTGATGATATGTATCAGTTATATGTGATGATATATACCAATTATATACGATGATAAATTAAATTACAGGGTGCACCTTGCAAGGTACACCTGGGTCCATAATATACTAAACTAGATGATTTTACTTTTGAATTATATAATTTTATTAATTTGTCATTTTTTTATTATTATTTATACTGTTCGGGCGAAGATTGGGTGGGCTTGGGCTTGATTTGCCCCTATCTACTCTATTGGAGAGGAGAAAATTTATACTCTTGTATTTCTACTCAAACAACACAAATATCATTCTTAATCTTTCTGCTTCTTCTCAATATCTCACACGTACTTGAACAGTAGATTACATAGATATATAGGATTTCCTACCATGAACCTCGACCATCATGCATGAACCAACAATTAATGCATGAACAAAATAAACAGATATATTAATGTATTTCACTGAAACAATGAATCTAGTTTAAATTTTTAAACTTCCAATTTCCCTTCTTAAGTTTGATTCTCGCATCTAAGTTTGCGCCTCAATTTCTCAAATGTTTCTCTTTTGAGGGGTTTTATGAAAATATCCGCACTTAATTTTTAGATTTCACGAATTTAACTTGAACTTATTTTTTCACTATGCATTTTTTAATGAAGTTGATTTTTGTGTCGATGTGTGCTACGATCATGAAAACAAGATTGTTAGCTAGTGTAATCGCAAATTTGTTATCAACAAACACTTTCGTCGATTCCACCTCATCAAAGTGGAGCTCTGTAAGCAAGCTGGTTAACCACATAGCATGACAAGCACTTGAAGTCACAGCCACATACTCAACTTCACATGTCAATAGAGTAACTATTGGATGCTACTTCGATGACTACGTGAATGCAGATCCACCAAAATAAAATAGATCTTCGGTATTTTTGGCCCAATCATTATCTTTATACCCGAAATTCATTTCTCCTATTTTTGGGTAAAACAATTTGAAAGTGATTATTCCTTGACATACTGAATTATCTTCTTTGCTACTTTGGAGTGATACTTAGTTCAAGTCTCCACATAGCGACTAATGAGACTAACTAAATATAGAATATCGGGCCAGATGCATGTCAAATATCTCAAACTTCCAACTAAACTTTTTAATAAGGTTGGATTGACATAATCTCCATTATGTGCTTTGAGAGTTTGTCCTAACATCAATCGGAATATTATTTTGTTCACAATTTCATATCTCGAATTTCTTTAAAATTCCCTTTGCATAAGCCTTCTTGGGAAATGAAGATTCCATCTTTCTTTTGGTGCACCTCGATTCCTAGATAGTAAGAAATCTCCATGATCTCGAGTTCTTTAGTCAACTCTTATTTGAATTCATCAAACCACTCCTCATTATTTCTTGTGAATATAAGGTCATCGATCTATAAACATACGATAAGCATGTTACCTTTCTCATCAACTTTCACATAAAAGGCATGTTCATGGGGGCATTTGTTAAATCCTTTATAAAAAAAAAGTTTGGTCGATGCGGTTGTACCATGCTCTTACTGCTTGCTTCAAACTGTATAATACATTTTTCTAACTTCATCACTTTTCGCTCATGCCCTAATATCAAGTAACTTGATCGACGCAAACTTCTTCTTCGAGCACTCCATTCAAAAATGCTGACTTTGCATCTATCTGATGAATCTACCAATTATTTTTAGCTGCCTACGCGATCAACTGCCTTATGGTTTCCAAAAAAACTACAGGAGCAAAAATCTTATCGTAGTCAATTCCAGCCTTTTGTATATATCTTTTTACTACAAGCCTTGCTTTTATCGTTCCACCTCTCCTTTTGAATTATTTTTTACCTTGTAAACCTATTTAACTCTGATTCGTTGTGCCCCTATAGAAGAGAAGAAAGTTCCCTAGTTTCCTTATTCTTAATTGATCATAACTCATCATCCATAGCTTTCCTCCATTTTTAGCTCTTTGACTCTTCTTCAAAGTTCATGGGCTCAGTATCAGCAAACAAGTAGAACAGGTTTTATTCTGATTGAGATCGTAAATATCTCGCGAAGATCTTATATTTCAAGTCCATTTTCTACTTGAACTCTCACTTTCTGATGAAGAATGGCCAAATGAAGGCGGTGATGGTGGAATCATTCTCCATCGGCTCTTCCTCAACTTCTTTTGAAATCGGCTCAATATGATAAAAAAAAAAGTATATTGTCTTATCTTGAGTACTCCAGTCCCATGAGCTCTTCTCGCTGAACACTACATCTCGACTAAGTTTCCTTTTATTTTCATATAATTTATAACCTCTTGATGCTTGATCGTACCTAAAAAAATATATTTTTTGCTATTTGCATCAAGCTTGTATATACATATGCTCAATGCTAACGAACACTTTCAAATGTGAAATGTTGGGCTTGTACCCACTCCACTTCTCTTATGGTGTTTGATCATGAACACTTCTTGTCGAACTCCTATTGGATAAATAAATAGCACATTCGACAGCTTCTTCCCAAGACTCTTTAGGCAGATCTTTGTTATTTAACATGTACCGAATTATACTCATAATCGAATGATTTTTCCTTTCAGCGACACCATTCTGTTGTGGAAGTTAAGAAATGGTAAGGGGTCGCCGAATACCATTCTCTTTGCAAAATTTCTGGAACTTTGTCGATGTGAACTCGACTCCTCTATCATATCTCATTACTTTACTCTGATAGTCACTTCGATTTCGACTAAAGATTTAAAACATTTTTAAAGGTTGAAAGTACTTCTAATTTGTTCTTCAAAAAGACATGTCTTTTTACTAAAATCATCAATGAATGGCAGAAAATACCAATTATTTCTAAGAGATGTTGGTTCGACAGGACTACATATATCCGTATAGATTATCTCTAGCGGTTGTTTCGCTCTTGAGAGAGACTCTTTTGGAAAGTTGTTCTGGTGATGTTTTCCTTAAAGACACCCTTGGAAGATCTGATCGAGATGATTTATCTACGGTAGTCCTCTCGCTAACTTCATTAACGACATTATCTACAGTCCACCAAAATTTATGTGGTCGAGCGGGCCTCTAATGCCACAACCAAGACTTGTCCACATAACATGCTAATAAACACTTTGGCATATCATGTTGAGTTTTTAATAAGAACATCCTGTTACTTGACATTGATATTTTATCTACAAATCTCGCTTCAAAATTTGTTGGGTACAAGTTTCGATTTTTCATATGCGCATCGTACCCTTTTTCAAGATTTTTCCAATGCTAAGAATGTTGGCCTTCAACCTAGGTACATAGTAAACATTTTTGATGAACTGGTGTCCGCTACTCTTCAACCGAATAAGAATTCTTCCTTTTCCCTGGATGGTAATCTTTGACATATCATCAAATGTGATGTTTCCTTTAACTGAAGAATCAATGTCAACAAATATGTGTTGTCCCCAAAATATGTGATTGCTGGCACTTGAGTCAAGATACTACAAGTTATTTTATTCTTCTATTGACTCTTATAATTGTGAAATTTTGTCCTCTAAAAAGGAAAATATTGAAAGAACCAATCATAAATTCGGAGATTTTACTATCCTTTTATTTTTCCCATCTAGAAAAGATATTAATCGTAGAGATCTATTCATAGTTGGTCTGTCTCCTACGGCATGACTTCTCACTTTTCATGAATGTGTCTCCCCCTGCGCTTGTGTGAGTTCGCCTGTCTTTGACTCTGCTTGCTTCTGACTCCCTATAAGCCCTTTTACTACCTGTAAGGGGTCTAGAGCAGCCTACCATGAGACAAAAGATCTTATTTGTAAAGAGATTCGATTCAGAACTCTTATATGTTCGAGGTTCAATATTGGAATAATTTCAGAGGTTTCCCATGACTTTGTCCGTGTCAACAAATAATTCGAAATGCCTCACTCGAAAATTGCAGGAGATGTTTTTTCTCCATCATTAGAAAATGGATGTGTCTAAACTAATTAGATAGATCATAATAATTATTCACTTTCATTTCATTTTCTTTGATTTTGTTGTTTCACATGAATTATGTATGCTCTGTTTAGTTTGTGATTAAGAGAGGTTGAAAAGAGTTTGGGAGAAAAGCTTTTGATATATGTATATATCGGGTGGATTATAATTATTATTCCCATTTATTTTATTTTTTCAAGTTTCTTGTTTCAAATAAAAATATTTAGATTCTCTGATTAGTGATTAGATAAATTTTTGGAGAAGTTCGATTGGGATTTTTTTTTCTCCCCCGAAATATGAGTAATAGTATAAAAATACATTAGATAAAAACGTAAAATAGCTTCTGGTTAGTGATTTAAGAAATGTTTTGGGGTGTTGCTCTTTCAATTGAGCAATCAAATAAAAAGCCCTATTTTATTAAGGGAAAAGGTACAAAAATACCCCTAATGGTTGAGTGTGGGTGCATATATGACCCTAAAGTATTTTGGGTGGATAATAGACCAAAAGAGTCCTATTTTATTAAGATTTAAGACCCTCTATTAACTAAATTATTTTTTAACCCTTAATAAGGTCTTCATTTATTTAATTTTTAATTAAAACAAGAAATAACAAAAAGATAATTGTTGCAAAATTTTTATATTATTTAGTTTTATTTTATTTAAAAAGAAAACATACTAAAAAAAAAAAAGTCTTACAAAATTGTCGTCTTATTTTATTTGATTTTAAATCAAAATAAAAAATAACAAAAATAAAAATGTTGCAAATATTAAACTTTTTTCTTAATGACTTCTCATTATTCTTGCTTCTCAATCACTCATCTTTCTCCTCGAAATATTTTGATCATCAAAAGTTAACCTTTCGTCTCGATTTTTCAGATGCTTTGATTAACTTTTTAGCAAAAAATTAATATTTCTAATTAACCATCAGCTATATAAAAAAATATTAAAGAATTGATTAAGTTAGATTCAAATTATATAATTTGTTAAGTGAATCAAACTTGTCAACTATATATTTATAGAGGTGAACCAAACAGAGCACACATAATTCATGTGATACAACAAACTTAAAGAGAATAATTATTATGATCCACCTCCCCTACGCATACCCCTTGTTTGGAAGATTATTTACTAACAAGGTTTAGATTCATATTTTTACTATTCTGTTCGTAATAATGGAAATATTCTATAACATGGACCCTCACAAAATCCGCTCATAAGCTGGCTAACAATTAGGCAACGAGCTGGCTACATTGGTATTGAAAGAGGTTCTGTTTGAGGGTGTCTTGGTCAGAGGTTACTGTTATTGAATTTGCACCATTGTTGAATTTGTTGGGAATATTATTTTCTCTAATATTATTCCTTATTTGTAGTCTGCCTTTCTTAGGACACAAAGTATTTTAGGACTCTAGATTTCTTTCTTAGTTGGAGTCTAGGACTTTATTTAGTTTCCTAAATACTTATCTAACTTGTTTAACAAGAATAGGAGTCTTGTTTAATTATATAAGGAGTGAAGACGCAAGAATAAAAGAAACACAGAGACAGACGACGCACATATCTTTGACGCAGAACACGAGAAAATAGATTTCTTGAGGCAACGGTCCAAATCAAGGAGATCTTCAAAGTTGCGTAACCAACAAAGAAGATCATCAGAAACTTTGCYACAARACTTGAAGCCACGATCTTAATCACGAAGATCTTTGAAGTTGCGTAACCAACGAARAAGATCATCATACCGAGGCGACGAGTATTTTGTGTATCAAGAGTTTGATACAATTTGTTTTATTTTTTCATATATTACTTTTTATTATTTTGTATTGATGTTAAACGTTTGAAAAGTAATATAGTTTTCGGGTTTGTACACCCAAGTTCGTAAGTAGATTACTTACGAACTGAAATTAATTTACTGTGTTTATTTTTATTTATATTTTCCGCTGCTGCTTTCTGAGATTCAGTTGGTGTTAGGTCTGGTGACGTTTATCACGAAACCTAACATCATATCTGAAAACTGCATTTTTACAAAACTACAATTGGCACCAGAGCAGGGTACTTAACTCTAAGTATTTCGATCCTTATTTTGTAGATTTGACTGATGGACGTTCAAGGGACTCCGCGACCCCAATTCTAAATGGAGAGAACTACTCCCTCTGGAAACAGAGGATGCGGTGGCACATTAAAAACATCGATGAACGAGCTTGGAGATCCATCCTTGTTGGATGGGAGAAACCTCGTGTTGCTGCTGATGGTGACGGTGACGCCGTATTCAAGAGAGAAGAAGACTGGACGGACAATGAAGTTGCCATTTCAAACTGGAACTCTAAGACCATTAATACCCTATGCAGCTATGTCGATACAAACTACTACAAAGTGATCAAGAATTGTGAGTCTGCGAAAGAAGCTTGGGATGCCCTTCAAAGGGTATGCGAAGGGACAGCAAGTGTGAAGAAATCTCGCCTGAGAATGCTCACCACAACGTTTGAATCCATGAGAATGGATGACAAAGAGTCGGTTGTGGAGTATGCCATGAGACTCTCCGACATAGCAAGTGAAATTGGAAACCTTGGCGAGCCCATGTCCAGTGCACGTCTTGTTGGAAAACTTCTCAGATCCATTTCAAAGAAGTTTAGTATGAAAGTTGTTGCCATTGAGGAATCCAAAGATACTGACAAACTTGTCTATGATGATTTGGTTGGTGCACTCAGAACATATGAGATGGAGCATGTAGACTCTCCTTCAAAGGAGAAAAATATTGCTCTCACCTCCGATGTTAACTCAAAAGATGAAGATGAAGATTCTAACTGGAGAGAGCTCTTTGACAAATTTGAAAGAACCACACTTGGAGAGGAAGATGTGTCACGCATTACTCAGAAATTCGACCGCTACTTGAGGAAAAAGAACAATATTGGAGGAAAAACACCAAACTCCATGATGGAGACACCACCTCCAAAGTCTTTTGGAAGAAAGTTGACCAACTTCCAGCCTTCATCTTCAGAGTCAAAGACTGGAAATTCTCCCAAGCCACTTAGCGAAGTTCAATGCCATGAGTGGCAAGGGTTGGGGTCACTACAAAAACGAATGTGCAAATACGTTAAGGAAGAA
>BMAC01000610.1:402436-414486 GCA_014905375.1 Phtheirospermum japonicum | reverse complement strand
TGTTAAACGTTTGAAAAGTAATATAGTTTTCGGGTTTGTACACTCAAGTTCGTAAGTACGATTACTTACGAACTGAAATTAATTTACTGTGTTTATTTTTATTTATATTTTCCGCTGCTGCTTTTTGAGATTCAGTTGGTGTTAGGTCTGGTGACGTTTATCACGAAACCTAACATCATATCTGAAAACTGCATTTTTACAAAACTACAGAATTTGCACCAGATATTGGAAATAATATTTTGGGGGCATACAACGATTCTTTCACCATTTGGGGCGTTAAATTTACCCATTAAAATGCCACCCATCTCTACCTAAGACCCCAACATCATTATTCTATTTTTGTCTAAATTGCGAAGTAAATAGGCTTCTAAATGTGGTATTTCGCTAGGATCCTTTCAAGGCCTTGGCTTGTCATATGATTCTGAATTTTTTCGACATAATGAGTCTTTTTAGGACTGGACTCATTTTGGCACTGTGAAGCATAATGCCCAAACTAGTGATAATTATAATATTTACATCTTGCTTATTTTCATGACGATTAAATCCACTTTTTTCGTGAGCTCGTCACGTTTGAGGTTCTGATTGTGTCTCATCATTGTTGTGTGAGTTTTGTTTCTCACGACCTTATTCCCGGCCACAACCGCGATAGTCAAAGCTATTGGAATTTCGCTGGTCGGAATTGATGGGTATTGCCTGAAGAGATACTTCTGGTTCTTTTTTTTTTTTTCTTCATGAACTTGTAATCTTCCGATCAACTCATTCAAGTTAAGAGTTTCGATATTGCTCGATTCTTCGATGGCTACTACAATGGAGTCAAATTTCTGAACAAGAGATCAAGTAACTTTCAACAACTCTTATTTCTTCCATCTTTTATCCATTGCTTTATAGTTGATTAACAATCGCCACGACTCTTGAGATATGATTGGATATTTATTCGAATTCTTACATTTGTAGTGACTCGAACTCTCCTCGGAGTGATTGAAGTCAAATTTTCTTTACTTTGCCAATGCCTTTGAAATCATTGTTAAGAATACGTCACTCATTTTTTATCCATTGTATTGACCACTTTACAAAAAAGATACGTGATACTGACCAACATCATCACGTCTGCTTAAATTGACCAATTAATTAAAAAAATGTCAAAAAACCGATTGAACTTTTTAGCTGACATGGCGTGATTCAGATAGTTGGTCCGGTTAGTTAGGAGTTAATAGATGATACTAATAGTTGAATAAATAGCTGGTGTAAATAAAAACGTTCAACAAATTTAATATAAAATTTCACAAAAGTATTTTTTTAAAATAATAATGTTTATGCCATTCATTATTTTTTTTAAATAGAATTTAGAATTGTAAATCAAATTATTGTTTCTATTACCAATCTCGTTGAAAATAATTATACGATAGTTTTCAATAATTGTGACACCTATAGGTTGGGAGAGAATTTTTTTCCTTCTTTTTATTGTAAGCCAATTTTATAGGTCAAACTATAGCAGCAATAATAGTGATAAATAAATAAATAATTATCAAATAATATTAAAATAAAATTCAAATATTCAAGTAACAATTAGTAATGTGATAAAAAATTAAAAATAATCAAAAATTTAAATGGGCTTATTTTAAATGTTTTGAATAGTAAAATTTGAGGTAAATTTAAACTTTTTAAATTAATACATTCAACCAAATAAAATATGTTTAAATATAATGAGTTTATAACCTCTCTAAATTAGTTATAAGTTAATTTATTATACTTATCAAATATACACGGTATACAGATCTTTGCATTTCCGACAGACCTTTAATGCCCGGACCGATTATATACTGGTTCGACCCAAGCACTTAGGGACTGTTTGGACTAGGATTTGTTGGGATTCTGAATTCTTGTATTCAGAATCTTGACTATAGAATTCTGTGAATAGTAAGAATCTTTGTTTGTTGATTCAGAATCCTTTACTTTTATGTCTGGAAAGTGGATGATAATAATGTAGTTTTATATTGTATTTGATGTCAAATCATGTCTGTAAAGTGGATGATAATGTATTATTGTATTGTATTTAGTGATATTTAATTTTTTTTAATATAATAATAATGTGATAAATAATTGAGTGGGGGTAAAGTGTAATAAATTATTAATTGTAGGTTAAAATTTTGAATCGTAAACTAGTATTGAAATCAAGCCCTTAAATTGTGGTTGGATCCGTATTGGATTGTATTTATTTACTTTTCCTTTCTGTCCCATTACTGTTTGTGAGTGTGAGACTAGTCAGACTCGTAATATGATTTTGTTTAGCCCCACAATGTCCGCTGGTTGTGTTGTTCGTTCTCATGTTATGGTACTTTTTCAGCAGTCAATAATTGCATGGATATGACCCTGCCTGTTTTTTCTTTTCTTTTATTGGGCTGCATCTGTGCTGTTTTTCAACGCTTTTATTTGTCTTATTTATCTGCTTAGTACACACTCCACCGTAAGTGATAAATTGGACTTCTAAGTTTCAACTTTCATAAAGAGCTTGGACACGTAACTCATTAGAACTTTGTTCATAACATGAATAAAACACAAGTCAGATGAATAAAAAAGAGGTTTTATTTCCAATGCAAACTTAAACAAGTCAACTTGCTATAGACGGATATATCTAAGTATTTTAAATATGGGGTACGATAAATAACTTATAGAATATTATCATCTAAATAAAATTATATTAAACTTGAGTTGAGGGAGTTTTTTATATAGCTTCAAAATTATTTCAAAAAATATAAATAAGTGCATCTATCCTTTATAGTATAGTAATATGAATGGCTAGGGTTATTCCCACGGGAATTATGAATAATAGTAATAACATTGTTTTTATTATCTGGTCTATCGAAATAGTGATGGAATATTATGCTACTAAAACTGTCATGGATCTAGGGTTGTTTGGATCGAAAGGAGAAGAAGGCAAAGAAAAACCTAATTTGGCCATCGAAAAGGGAGAAAAATGGGATCTGGGAATTGTGGCAATTGAAGCACCATTTATTGAAGAGGACGGGTCGGGTCAGGAAAACGGACGAGTTAAGAAAGGAGGCATACGGGCTGGAGTTGGAGGAGTTGCGTGGCGGGCAGAATTAATTAAATGGGCCAAGTGATTGTTGGGCTTATGGATTTCTTAGCTCATGGGCTTGGTTTATTTGCTAGTTTGGAGATCCAATTAATTAGATATTTTGTGGGCATTTTAGTAATTTTTTATTAAGTGGTCCTTCCACATTTACTATATGTAAGCAATGAAACAAGGGAAATGACTACGGTGCCGTGAAGGCACCATACCTCCCAACCCCCCTACATTTACATCACTTGATCTTACCATTATCCATAACCAACTTTGAATCTAATGGTTCTGATTAAGTGGGGAATGGTACCTTCATGTCACCGTAGGAGTGGGGACTAAACAAAAGAGAATAGCAAGCAGTTACAATATTCTCTTTTGCCTCATCCGTTTTCTCTCTCCTCTATTCTCTCTTTCTTCCTCCCCAAGTTCTATACACCTTTTTACAATTTCATCACTCATCAAAAATACATAAAATTACAACAAAATACAGATACCTCCAGAAAATTAATAAAAACATAACATAAACAAAAAATAATAAATGATTATTAGCTAAAGCAAAGACGAGAAAGAATAATTTGGATATAGACCGGAAAAAGAGTTTGGATGTCAAATAAATCATTTTTATACCAATTCTTGCTTCCAGGGTTGTGAGAATACGCAATGTTAATTAAATTCCCTTTTGGGTGATCTATCTTTTAACTTTGAGTTGATTATTCGAAATTTTGTTCAAGTTAAAACCTTCAAATCACAGTAAGAACAAGTGAATTTTTACTATTATGTTCGACTGTAATCCAAAAAATTTGTACCGTTCTATATTTGAGATTGCATGCTTCCATTTTATGAATTCTATATCACTCTCAATCTTTGGATAAAAAACGTGAAAGACAAACTAGTAATATTAAAATAATATAAATAAGCACAACACGAATATACTGCAAGTACTCGATCACAATTGAAATCCACAACTTCACATTGAAGTAGCATTTACATCAATTGTCATTAATATATGTTCAAGTCACAATACACTATTTATTCACTCATTCGTTCCTTTTCAATTAATCACATTAAGTTGTCATTTTAATGACAATGAACCATCAAATCGCTATCAACTTTGCACTTTTATCCAAAATTTAATTATATTATCAAAATTCACTCATATTTTCTTAATATTCTTTTTGGCTTTTGCACTCGCAATCTTCGGGCTATCACATTCACTTGGACTCTTGGTCCTTTGGAGTAAGGAACCTCAGATCGGCCCATTGAAAACATTTGTCGGCCTACACGTATTGGACTCTTCATATCAGCTTTACCCATTAAGTTAAGGGCCTAGACTACTTAATAAAAAGTGTTTCACAAGAAAAAAATCATTTTGTTGGCATAACTAAAGGAATCTGATCTTAGATATGAAAAATCTATAGCGTGCCAATAATTTCAATAAGGTTTTCATTAGTCATGTCCCATTCATAATTATTACACTTGGATTGTGCAAACATATGTGGACCCCAAACCATCTCACATCATTAATTTTGTAGGCCAAGTAGATAAGCTTTTCACTGAAGTGGGCCACGCATATTAAAAAATATCTTGCACATGAGAAAAATATCTATCATAGTTGATCAGTACAAATATCATCTGAACGAAAAAGGGGAATAGAATTTGGATCGAGGAGAATGGAGCATTCGAATAGGCCAAACCGTAGCGACGTCCACCTGGACCCGGACGAGGCGGAGAAGGTGGAGGCCGCCACCCGGGACTATTTCGACGGTGTGGCGCCCAAGCGACACACTAAGCCTCAGCGCAGCGAACACACTTCGACGCCTTACGCTGATGCGCTCTCTTCTAGTGATGACGTCATTCCCGAATATGTCGAGTTTCAACATCTCGAAAAGGACAATCAGGTAATTTTTCTTTGGAATTAATATTGTTTGATTGTATATAAGTGATTTTCATCCATCCTCTATTGCAGAAGCTGGTGTACAGTGGAGGCAGAGTTGATGAGGAATTTACTGAAACAGAATATTACAAGGACCTCAATGAGGTTGACAAGCAGCATCACACGGTACTACTACTAGTATTATTCTTTTTATCTTGATGATCTGAGGGCAAGAAAAGCCCAATTGATTTGACAATTTGAAAATCCCTTAATAATAATAGATGTACATATTTTGGTCTTGTTGTGTTGCCTATTTTGGTAGACTGGAACAGGGTTCATAAAAGTGGACAGCTCAAATGGGAAGGGCTTCACCCTGGCGCCTGATCCTGATAATGAATCCCATCCCTCGAGCAGGGGTAACCCTGCTACTAATGACTGGATCCCAACTCCTCCTACTACTACTGATATGGTATGCTAGTCATTTTTTCATCACACACTGTATGTGGTGAGTCTATGTGCTATTTGTTGCTAACTATATCCAGAGTTTCTTGATTTAGCACTACCCTATCAAAATTTTCAGGTGGATTCTATAAGTGGCAAGCCCAAAAGGAGTGGCTGACTTGGATGGATGATTGGAGTTGGGCATAAACCGTGCGATGATCATTGCGGTGTGATATGTTTGTCGGAGTTAGTGGTCTTTGTATCAGACGAGTTTTGTTGGTTTATGGAGGAATATATATAAATTTCAGTTTGTATGTTTGTCTACATTGAAGCCTCATCTCATAAATAATTCAATTTCAGCCCTTGCCAAGTAGCAAAGTATTAGTTAGGTACCAAGTTACGTTATGTGTTAAAATTTTAAGAAAACAAACAATGCGGGTACAGAGTTACGTTATGTGTTGAAATTTTAAGAATACGTGTACGATAAATATATACATATACATACATACATATATAGTATTGAAATATAATCGTATTAATTAAAAAAATTAAAATTTCATAAATATTCAAATTTCGAATGTGATAAATTTCAAAAACACATAAAAACAAGTAATATATTTATACAATAAAAAATATTTTATTTCTTTCTTGAACCTATATACATTATCTCTTAATTTGTGGCTCCATATTTGGATGAATTAAAATTCTTATTACGTTTTATTTATTAAATTCAGGAGTCGAGACGGTCCAAATTTTCTTTAAAACACTGATACTCTATGGGTACGTATTGATATGTGTCCGCAATCGTATACATTACACTCGTAAAAGTATCTCTGCTTAATAGGTTATTTGGATAACAAATATTGGTTAATACCGACGTAAAAGTTGGTTCCCTGAAGCATTAGTCTAGCTAAATCATGTTACGAAAATAATTAAATAAGTATATACATGAAAATAAAATTTTAATTATATATTAAATGTAGTAAAATGCTTATCTTTATGATACACCCGAATCTTATCTTGATGAGATGAAAGAAGTAGTACTATAGTATGGCCTCTTTTTGTTGACTAAGTACATAGCTGCTTACTTCGTTGTCAAAAATACTTGCTGGTAATGAATTGTGTTAATAACTATCAATGAATATCTAATGAGCACCGGGTTGTATTTCACAAAGATAGACATATTGTATTGCATTTTTTATTTATATATATATGTCTAATTAATTATTTATTCATTCTCTATTGATATTAGTATTAATAAATGAAGTAGTGTAATTGCAAAGTAATAAAATAGGAATATTAATGGAAATAAAATATTAATTATATCCATTAGCACGAAAAAACACCCTGTTTTTGTTTTGATATGCTGTGTTGCACAGAAATATTTTTGAGAATTGGCGTTATCTAACCAAATGGGTCTGAATACGATATTTATTGGCCCAAAACATAATAAACTTTTCTCAGCTACTTATATAAAAAGCACGAAACCCTAGCCTGCTTTTTCCATCGTCTCCATCGCGCCACCTCTTAGTTGGAGGAGGAGCCGAAGCCGCCGCGTTGCCACCAGGTTTGAAGTCTCGTATCATTCGCCGGTCATCCATAGTGTTTAGAAACTGCATTTTCATTGCTTGCTTTGTTTTGCATCATTCGCCTGTTTCATTTCATTCACTCTTCGAAGTTGAAAGTTGTTCAATATGAGTTATTGGTATTAGTTTTATTTTTTTTTTGCCAAGATTAAATTCCCGTTTTTACGAGCCATCTCATTGTTGAATTTTGAAAGGAATATGATTATTTTCTGAAATTGTTCTGGAAATAGGCCTCGGATTTTATCTCGTTCATTTATGGAAATAAATTGGATTTAACTTACTGTTAGAGAAACAGATATATACTGCAAATTTGATCAAGAAACTGATGGATATGGCAATGCTTTTCAAAAAAAAAAAATCTGGATCAATGTATGCTCCAAAATGTTGTACAGAGTTTTGGAGGTGTGGAATTAGCTTCTATTTTCAAATTACTTGCCTAATTTAGTATTCTTTTGCAGAAGCCATGGCTGCTCCTTTGCTGGACAAGAAGATTGTGAAGAAACGTGTCAAGAAATTCAAGAGGGTCCAGAGCGATCGATTCGTCTCTTTGAAGGTTCGTTCATTTGTTCCTGGTAGATTTTATGTTACGATATATATACAATCGCTGCTACTGAATTGGGTTTAAGTTAGTGGTTGTAGATGGCAAGCTCTTTACCTGAAAAGAGTTTGAGGTTTTGATACGATTTCTAGTTATAATCACTTCAAATTTAATGTCTATTTGTTAGGCATATGGCTAATTTGAAATGCGCCGACTGATAATTTCTACGTCATGCCTTTTCTTCCAAAGAGCGAAACAAATAATGTTTTGGTCTCTATTTTGTTGCTAAGGTGCTCGCTTGTGACAGGAAAACTGGCGCAGGCCCAAGGGTATTGATTCCCGTGTCAGGAGAAAGTTCAAAGGATGCACCTTGATGCCAAATATTGGGTATGGGTCGGACAAGAAGACCCGACATTATCTTCCCAACGGATTCAAGAAGTTTGTCGTGCACAATGTCAAAGAGCTCGAGGTTCTCATGATGCACAACAGGATTTACTGTGCTGAGGTAGCACACAATGTTTCGACCAAGAAGAGAAAGGATATTGTTGAGAGGGCTGCACAATTGGATATCGCTGTGACCAACAAATTGGCTAGGTTGCGCAGCCAGGAGGACGAGTAATCGGCTGTTGGAATGTTTTTTTTAGTATAATTGGAAGATTGAGTTGAAGAGTTCAAACTGTTCAAATTTTGTTTGGATTTAATACTTTTATCCATCGAGCATTCTTTTTTTTCTTTTTCTTTTTTTAACGCCAATTTAGTTTACGATTTTGATTTTCTGATAATTAGTTTTATGTGGTGAATTTTAAAGCTAACCACAGACATTTTTGAGCATATAAGTTGTTTGATCATAATTTCATATTTGTAGATATTGTTCCAACGATTTCTTTACTAACATCTGGAGATTCTATCATCTGTTTTTAGTCGGCCACTTTAACTAAACATTTTAAAATTTTATTTTCGAATCAAGATCTATCCTTTTTTTCCCCAAAAAGTTCTTCTAAGATGTGCAAGTTAATTTATAAGATCTTTAGATAATCTCAGTCAAACACAAAACATAACACCATAAACAATTTTTTGAATGAAAATCTCTTATGAATTCAACTATTTGCAAAGCCTTTTATTCCATCAATTTTACTTGTTAAGTAAATAAATTATCAAAAAAAAAAAAGTTTGCCTCCAAATTATTGCCATTGCCATTAGAATTATGCGTGATTTACAACTGTAGTTTGGAGGATAAAAAATAACTATCTCATTAATATTACATATTTTTGCTATAAGTTTATCTAGTTATCCACTTATATATTCTAACTAATCAGTTTTTAATTAGTACATTTTCATCTTATTAAAAAGTAGATTAAGGTTAAAAAATGATTTTACAATATTTTTTCTTGAAAATAAGAAATTATATTATAATATCATTGATGATATATATATATATATATATATATATATATATATATATATATATATATATATATATATATATCGTTGAATGAAAAACACAATTAGTGTGCATTCGTCAACAAGTAATCGATGAAAAATAATTTAGGTATTTATTATATTTATATATTATGAAAATATGTATTTAATACCCTATATAAAGGGAGTCTTTGATGAATAATAGAACCCTAATTTCTACCATCACCTTTGTCTCCTTTATGTCTTTTTCTTATACTTTTCCTTTTACACGTTATCAGCACGAAACTCTAACTGCGATTTAAATTTTAAAAAATCGATTTTTCATGTTTCAACCGTTGGATCGCGCTCTAATTTTTACAGCACTTTCAACACCTGTTGAATAACATCTTAAACGGTGAAAATTAGATTTTGAGATACGAGAAAATATATATAAATTTTCGAACAAAGGATATTTTGTTTTTAAAATTTTCTGTGCAACGTTTTTCAAAACAATATTTCGCACAAAAGTTGGATATATTATTCCATACATACGAAAGTTTATTCTAAACAGTGCAAATCTGAATTTGAGGTCCTTAGAATCTAATAATGAATCTTGAATAGAGTTGATCTTGTTTCCCGAAATTGTCCGCACAATTTTTGTTAAAATTAAATTACGCATAATCTAACCGTTGGATGACGCTGAATTTTGGATATAATGTTCAAAAGACATAGTGGTCAAGTCTTTACGGTGAAGATGGAATTTTAAGGTCTATGTCATGAAAAACAAAATTCGAGGAATGCCCTATGAAAGAATCGTGTCTTTCCTCTAGGGTAACTCGAATTACCCTATCATTTATTAAATGTAAATAATAAATCTCCCCTATATATTAATGCAATATCCTCTTATCCTATGTGTCTGCTTCCCATGCTTCGTTAGATTTGGAAAAGAAATTGGTGCTTCGTTGTCATCCGAGCCTAATATTAACCTAATTTAGTATTTTTCTTTTTTATATATTTTCCTACTTTAATACTTTTCTAATATTATATTTTTCCTTATTAAATATTTTTCTTTTATTACATCTTACCTACTATAATACTTTTTTTAACATATTTTGTCCAATTCAATATCTTACTTTTATTCTTCTAATATAAAAAATTTATATCTAATTAGGAAAACATATATAACTTGAATTAACTTTTATTACAATAAAAGTTGAAATAATTTTATTATAATTCTAAATATTTATATAAAAAGAATATGAGTTATATAAAGTTATTACAAAAGGGAGATAAATATAAAAATATAAACTTAAAAAAAATTTATCTAATCCCAATATAATAAATTGAAAATAATATTAAAAATATATATGAAAAACTATTGTTACACCAAACAAAAAACAAAAATAAAGTGAAACAAAAAAAAATAACGTAATACTAATACTGATACTAATAATAAATTATTATGCCTAGAAAATAAATATTAAATATATTCTAAATCTTTTTATCTAATTCAAATATAATGCATTGATACATATATATTATATATCTGCACGAACAAATTAGTATCTTACGCAAAAAAAATAAAATAATAAAATAAAATAATATTACATATACTACTGATTCAAGCTTTTTGGTTGCCTACTTATGAAAATGTGTCAAAGATTCAAAAGCTTGCCCGCAAGAGAACGGGGTCGCGCGTAGGTCGGCAAATTGACTCGAGTCGTCTCGAGGAACATACAATCGGAATCTTGAATAGTTTGTTCAAAAGCAATTACGTAAACAAATGGGGGGTTCGTTTTGAATTTTTAATTAACAACTACTAGATTAAAAAGCAAGACTTTAAAATTAAATTCTAAATTAACTATTTTAAATTGCCAACTAAATTAACTAAATTATCTAAACTAATTAATTAACTGAAAATTAAATTAATGATTAACTAAAATAAACTAAAGACTAACTAAACTGGAATTCTAAATTTAGCTAATTAAACTAGATTAACTAATTAATTAATTAACTGGTTAATATTTAAACTAATTAAGAAACTAAGTTTCAGGAACTAATTAAACTAAGAATCTAACGTTGAGAAACTAAATTGATAACTAGAGATTAACCAAATTATTTAACTAAAGTAAACTAATTTAAAACCTAGAGTAATTAACTAATTAATTAACTAACTAATAATTTAAACTAATTAATTATAAGACTAATTATAAACTCAGAAAACAGAATATTGAAAATTAATGAATTTAACTAATGAGACTAACAGGTTGTTCGAAATTGAAATCTAACAAATCAAACTAACTAATTTCACTACTAACGGTTGCAATTCCAACAGCTAACGAAATTTGTAACGGTTAACTATAACGGTTAACGAACATAAAACTAAACCAAACTAAAGCAATTATTAAACTAAGCATGAACAAATCACCACCAAGCATGAACAAGAGAATAAACGCAGCAACTATATTAATAATAAAACTAAAAATCTCAAGTCCAAACTTCAGCGATTCAATAGTTCAAACGATCAAAATAACTAAACGATTCGAAAACTTAAACGAAAAYAATTAAATTCTAAAATTAAAATTAAACTAATAAATAACTAAGGTTTAGAGAACTTATTATTAAGCTAAACTTGCTGGAAATCACTTCTGAAAATCGGACGAACTCAGGTCTCTTTTCGTTGAAGAAACGGGCTTCGAACGAAAAATCGTCGTTTTGTCGCTCGGGACGTCGTTCTTCGTCGTAGATCTTGAAAACTTATCCTAAGTTGCAGAATTTCGGATTCCCAACCCTAGGATTGTTGTTTTTAGGGTTAGCACACGCATACATAGACCTAGATACCCGAAATTCGGATTAAGAAAGGTATTTAATTCAGCATAAAATTCTTTGAGGAAAGTCAACGGATCCTCGTTGGCGAGGCCATGAAATGTCGGGAGGTTGTTGATAATGTGAGGTTTCAGCTCAAAGTCTCTCGCGGTTCTGCCCAACACAATGGCGGAACTATAGGGACCCACTTGAGGGGTCGTGAACTCTCTTTGTCTTGGTTCGCGCGCCTCCCGTTGGTATCTTTCTTGGTTATTTGGCCTCGCGTAGTTCCTATCGTACTCGTTCCTCTCGTTGTAATTGTCATTT
>BMAC01000610.1:373548-385468 GCA_014905375.1 Phtheirospermum japonicum | reverse complement strand
AAGTGATCAAATTATTTTTGAGAAAATGTGACGAATTTGATATTGTTGGATTCGAAATGAAAAAAAAAAAAAAAAAAAAGTTAAAAAGCAACTCCAAATGAAAATCAAAATAACATATAAGTGATTATATATATATATATATGTGTGTGTGTGTGTGTGTGTGTTATTTTATTTTTATTATGAATCCAATAATATCAAATTTGTCAATTTTCTAAAAAATAATTTTACCACTTTTTTAATTAAAATATGCGAAATTGCACAATGCAATACAATGTAGTATTTGTTTAATTGGCTATCAACATGTTATTTATCAAATATTATTACGATTCATTACTTTTGATTTGAATTGATTTTTTAATAATGTATTTGTTACTATCTCAGTAATCATGCAAAATAATACAAGTGCGAAACCAGCATCGAATGGAATGAACACTGTGGCATCAACTGTAATAGATTTGTAAAAATATCAACTAATTGTCTATTAGTTGTTGGTGATATTGATTCACAAAGTGGTAGCAAGAGAATTGCAGTAGAAAAGAGATCTGGTAATTTGAAAGGTATCAACGAGTTGCATCCTTTGTACGTTACTCTACACTATCCATTACTATTTCCATGTGGCGAAGACAACCACAGGGAAGACATATGTTTTTTTGAACCTCGAAAACCTAAAGGCAAGAGTAAAATATATGTGAGTCAGATGTAGTTCTTTTCTCACCGATTGCATGAAAGAGGTACGGAGGTACTCACTATTCTATATAGTCGGCGACTCACACAAAAATTCATAATTGATGCATATACGCTTATTGAATCTTCAAAATTTTGGTAAGTTAGAACTCATCAAAAAAATTATGAAGTGAGATTTACAGTAGGATTGTTGATGTAGTGTTATGAGTGAGGCAGATGGGCTGGTACTCATGTTGTCTTGCCCACGATATTTACTAGCGGTTCTCCAGAGGTCGTTTCACATAATTTTTTCTATACTGAATTGTGTAGCTTATTTATATGTTAAATAGTGTAACCAATTTAGATCTATCGAGTATTTGTTTAAATAGGGTAATAAATATAACTATAGGTTCACTATAACATTCTATCAGAACAAATGTGAGGATGTAGAGGATAAAAATATTGATGAGATCAACATGTTTTATGATTGTCATTACATTTTTTCACGCGAAGCGGCGTGGAGAATATTAGTTTATAAGATTCAGTATAAAACTTCACTTATCATGTGTTTGAGTTTTTATCTTCCACAATAGCATAATGTATTGTATAATGATAATGATCACGCAAGTCAAAAATACCATAGCATGTTTTAGGTTGGTTCGAGATAAATAAGAAAAATCTGGAAGCATGGAGTTTGCCTTATATTCAGTTTCCTAAAAAAAGTTTAGTACTCAAAAACAAAAGAATGGATACTTAGAAAACTAGATTTGTTTTCATTAGTACGAATTTACTATATTCCGCCAAAATCGATAAAGTAATGGATGCAATATATTTAACCAAGAGTGGTGTATTTCTCATCTATATACACAGAGGATGTTTTCTACAACTGTTAAATCTAATAGTGGAATTGTTCTTAATGTAATATCTAATGACATAACTTTTCTTCTTCTTCGAAAGGAAGAACTGGACATTCTAGATTTAGGGTTACTTTTAATATCCACCAAGATTTCGATCATTACTGGTACTCCACTTGCAAAATTAATGATGGATGCGCATCTCATTATTTGGGACGAAACTCCAATGATGCATAATCATTATTTTAAAACTCTGGACAAAATATTAAAAAACGTGATGACATTGCAAAATAATTCTAATACACAGCTTCCATTTGGTAACAAAGTAATAATTCTTGGTGGAGATTTTCATCAAATTTTGCTGGTTGTTCCAAAAAGTACTAGACCAGACATAGTTCACAAAGTGATCAAATATTCGCATTTATGAACCCATTACATAGTTTTAAAGTAGACCAAGAATGTGGTGCTACAAAATCACAATTCAGATTTCAATTGTGTCAAGTTAAAAAAAGTTTTCAACTTGATAAATAGTATAGGAGATGTAATAATTGGAGGACCAAATGATGGTATCGTTCAAATTGAAATCTAAGTTATCTATTATTGAAAGATGATGGTGACCATGTTCTGTCAATTGTGGCGAGCACATATCCACAATTTGGAAAAACTACTGAATGTTTCGCTTATTTGAAGGGTCGGGCTATTCTTTCCCCAACACTTGATGTCGTCGATTTGATTAATAAATATATGATGTAATAAAATTATGGAGAATGTGAAGTATATCTTAGCTCTGATAATGCATGGAAATCTGACTCAAACATTGACATATTGTAGGACGTCCACTCACTAGAGTTTCTAAATACCATCAAATGTTATGGATTGCCTCTATGAGATAAAACTAAAAATTAAAATTTCACTCATGTTGTTGAGAAATATCGATCATTCCCTTGTGTTGTGTAATGTTAGTTGTTAACTTGACGGTCATATTGTATAGGCTAATATTTCTCAAGGAAGCAATGCAGGTGAATTGTTGTTAATCCCTAGAATGACTGTCACACCATTCAATTCGAGGTTCCTTTTCAAGTTCCAACGATGACAATTTCTTCTGATCGTGTCATATGCTATGATGATCAATAAAATTTAAGGGCAATATCTCTCTCACGTTGGAATTTTGCTGAAGAAGCCTGTTTTTAGCTATGGTCAGTTATACGTTGCTATATCAAGGGTGACCAATCGTATGGCTTACAAATATTGATCGACGATGATGAGATTAAACATATTAACAAAACAACAAATGTTGTGTATAAGAAAATTTATCATAATTTGTAAAATATATTTCGTCTAATAACAATCCTTTTATGAGTAAGGTTATATGAATACTATTCGATCTTTAAATAATATTTAGATGATTTATATATAGGGAGCATTTATGGTAAAACCGTCTCTTGTGTGAGAACCAGTGATGGTTCTTACCGAAATACAACACACATAGAGAGAGATATATAACTTAAGTATACATATATATAATTACTTATTTAAATATTTTAATACATTTTAAACAATTCTTTTTATTTTAAATAAAATAAAATAAAAAAATTATCGTGCGCAATACTAGTTACTCATAAAGAAAGTAGAAATTAGCTCGTGAAAATTGTGGATAACATAGAGCCAACGACCACCTGTTTTTTTTTTTTTTCTCCTTTCTATAAATAATTAAAAACGGTAAATTATAATATAAAGTAATTAGTTTTCTTCTTTAAAAAATAAATAAATTCAATTATCCTCAATATTATCTGAATTAAAAGAACAGAAATCTCTGGAACTCTTCGTCTGTGTTTCTCGGTTTTCCACGCAGAAATCCATGGCGAACACTCTTTCATAGGCTTTTTATATAGCCAGCTAACAAACAAACGCGACCCTCTTTTGCAAGAAAATGGAGTATCTCGCACGACGTCGTATAGATGTCCTTTCTTCCCATGTCAACCCACCTGCAGACACCACAACGCCGCCCACTTGCCTTTTGGCCTCCGCCTGCGCTTCGGATCCCAATGGAGAGAAGGAAATGGAAAAGGGACACAGTGATTGTGTATTTTGCAAGATTATTCGTGGTCAAGCTCCTGCTTTAAAGGTGCAATTTTTTTTTCTCTGTAATTCAATTGTGACAAAAAAATAAATAAAAAATTGTGTTGAATTCTTAGTAGATATATACTGCAAGCATATTTCCAGTTGCTATTTATCTTGAATATGAATAATATAACTCCCTTAGGATGGAGGCCTATTTCATTTTTTTTTATTTTTTAAAGGTGATGGTTTCTTAAGGCTTAAATGAGGGAGTTGAAAGAGGAAACTTGTTGAATATATTTGTCTTACCGTTGTATCAATTGATATAAATAGAACACCTCTTTGTTACTTTTGTGAGATTGGATTTCTGAAGTCTAATTATGTTTGACATTGGGTTTGACTACAGTTATACGAAGATGATGAATGCCTGTGCATTTTGGATTCATATCCTTTGTGTCATGGGTAAGGTATCATCTCTTTAACACCTTATGCTTTTCCGGTTTTACTTGTAAGGATTCAGATTTGGAAATATTTTTTAATATATATATATACACACATATTTCAACAATTATAAGCTCAATTTTTTTCAGATTTCATTCTCTTCACCTCGTTGATTATGTGATACACAACTGAGATTGCTAACGTTTACAATGTCTTTTAGGCATTCTCTTATCATCCCAAAGTGTCATTTTCCTTCATTGGATGCAACTCCTCCACCGGTGAGTTGTTCTGATGAATTATTATATCATTCTAACTCTATTTTCCTGAATTAAACATTAGTGGCATGATCTCACATGATGAAGATGCCGAAATGCCATTTATTATTTGACTTGAAGTACGATGATGCAGATTATAGGGGCCATGTGTTCGAAAGTGCCTTTAATTAGCAATGCAGTCATGGAAGCTACTGGTTGTGGTACGTGCCTATAACTATTTGATGCTGTTTTTCTCGGGTTTTCGGATTCTTCTTTTATGATGCATTTGTACGTTTAATTTTTGATATTCTTGGATTGATTTATTTGAGGATGCATGTTGTTAAAATCCTTGGCCACCTATTTTTTGTGGTGCATTATGCATAATATGTTTGTGTTTAGCTTTTCAGTTTAAAAAGATTTTTATGTCCTGCAAAATACTCTCTCTGAAGGAAAACATTGACATTGTAAATATCGTGGATATATGCCTATATATCTTCAGTAACTCGGTATGTTTTTATAGAAAGATATTAGCTATCAGCATACGTGGTGGTTATTGGGATTTAAAATAAAGCCCTTCCATCAATTCATCTCTCCCAGAAATAAGTTTATTGGACCATTTTCTTCGCCACAGTCTTCCAAGAGCAAGAGATGCCTTCTCTTGGTGAACTTACAGGTCTTAAGACACCTTTGATCGCAGAGGTGCCTTTTAGTGGATATCGATGATGATCTCTATGGCACAAGCAACGAAGTGAAGTTCCCTCATTATTACAGTCCTTTCGACTTAAGGAGCACATTAGAGGATTATGAATGTGAGCGATAATTAAGAGGCAAGAGAGAAGAGGAGAGGAGATATTTACCTTTCAAGGTAGTAGACGATTACTGGTCTCTGAAATGAGCATGACAAGGACAACAAAATGGATTCTTGGCGATGGCAAACTTATCAATGATTGAAATAGTAATGAGACCAGGCATGGCACTATCATCGCTTACATTCAGAATCCTCCAATGCGTCGACGCTAACATTTCCTTAAGTCGGAAAGACTTTAATGAAGGGAACCTCATTTCGATGCTTGTGCCATAGAACTCATCATTAATATCAACAAAAGAAGTCATCTCTGGCAAACGTCTTAAGGCATGGAAATTCACCAAGACATGACAAAAATCATAATCTTATCAGAAAGACCACAAAACCCGCTTGGAGAATTGATAACATTTATGATGATTATATTTATTAGACCTTTTTCCTGTGTCGTTCTCTTATACGCCTATAATATGTATATGCAAGAGATCCTCTATTCAGGTGTGTATTTCATCTACTAACGTGTCGCAATCAATGTTGAATGGGAGCATTGCTTGTACTCTCAAGGTGCGAGTGTTAGATCACGTCTAATTTGCTTGAAGCCCCTAATTCTATACTGTACTCTTAGCAATGCTAAACTAAACGACAAGTGAGCATTCCTCAAAAATATTGAGTCCACTAACACAAGCATCTCAAAAGCAACTGATAGCCACGCGAATGAGTTTCTTGAAACTTGGGTACTATCTGTGTACATTTCCTAAAACATTTGTTTCTAATGGTCTCAATCATATGCTTATTGGATTGTTATTGTAATACGTAAATGGAGAGATTGTCTGATAAATCTTTAGGTTAATAACAAACACTATCCCTGAGGTTTAGTCTAATTACAGAAATTAAATTTAATCTATCAAAATTACAAATAGTTCAAACAGGTGTTTGTAATACTTTAAGTGATATTTGTAATTTTGAAAGATAACGGAAGTTTTCTTGAGATCAGGCTAAACCTCAGGAGTAGTTATTGTAATATCGTGGTTCCCAGAATCAGAACTGGATTGGACCGGCTGGTTTAACCTGTCGGACTGGTATCGGTCTGATTTTCTTCATAAAACCATCTTGTTCAAGAACCGGTCAGCCTGTCTCGGTTTGAATGGTCTTGGACTTACCTATACGTCATTTTGGTTTTTTTTCCCATGATTTGACCTATAGATACTGTCTTTTGTATGTAATAAGATTTACAATACACGCACACGGCAAAAAGAATTAAATATATATATATATATATATATATATATATATAATATCCAACTCGACCATGTGTGAACCATTGAACCTATAGTTTCACCGGTTTGATGACCGGTTCTGGTTCTCAAAACCTTTGTAATTATTCGTAAATCTTAACCCGGGGATCGAGTAGAATTGTCTCGGACGCAAAGGCCTAGTGTTTCCGAAATGCATCTAACACTACGTAAATAATTTATTAGCTCGGAAACTTAACCATGTTAGCTCAGAGCTCTAAAAACTTATCCATGCAGATTCATTCAACTTGCTAGTCAACAACGGTGCAGCTGCAGGACAAGTTATATATCATGTAAGTTGTCTAATTACATTTTTTTTTTTTACTGTTGTATTATATATGGTGATACGATTACTGATAAATTGTAGTAATTTTATGCCTCATGGCAAGTTCAGACCCATATTCACATAATTCCGCGTAAAGCACATGACTGCTTATGGACTTCTGAGGTACGTTTTACATTCTCTCTCTTCAGTCGTCCACTCAATATCAAAGTGAGTCAAATTCTTGATAAGGAGTCAAAAACTTGCAGTCTTTACGAAGACGCCCTCTGAAGCTAGATCAAGAAGCTTCGCAACTCGCTACTCGCGTTCGTGAAAGTTTAACGTTTGTGAACAGCCACGAAGATAGCAAAGGCCAGGCATCTAGTCTCGTTGTGAATTAGATTAGATTGTTATTGATTTTGTTGGCCTTTGTTGTACAATATGTATATTTTGATGAGGCTTGCATGTGCGGTAATTATATTACAGGCTCTGAGTAGCACTTCGAAAATGTGTTGTATCAATGGTACTAAATGTGATGCTTTAACTTTTGATTTGATTATTACTACAGTTTCTTTCGTAGTTATAAAAAACTATACATCATTTGAAGGGAAGTAAAAAATAAAGGATGATAGCCAATTCCAATCAAACTTGGGAGATTGCAAATGCTCCCTGCCTATGTATATGTATATTTTTTTCTTTTTCGCATGCGTACCGACCAATTATTTGTTTTTTATTTTTTATTTTAAAATATCATTTTACTTGTGTCACTTTTCGTTTAGAAGACTTTTGAATTTTGACAATCTGAAATTGGTATAGGTGATAAAAATTAATGGGTTTTGGTTGTGCATTAATTTCCCCCCAAACTTTTAATGGTGATCGTAATAGCATTGATTTATAGGAGATTAACATAATTAAACTAGTTTTTCCACTCTTTTGGAATGTTATATGACTTGATTGCGTATGCACTGTCCAAGTCGTATGCACTGTCCAAGTCAGTTATATCTAAACTAGTTTAACAATTGTGTATTATAAAATTAATTTAGATGGATTTCGTATTTTTTATTACCTGTTTTTTATAGATGTAATTATTATTAATTAATTTTATATTTTAATATTTAAATTTAAGGGAAAATTCCCATAAAGACCATTAGTGAAATATTTTTTCCCAAACAGGCCATTGAAATTTCAACTTCCCATTTAATCCAAAAATTATATAAGAGTACTAAATTATCCTTTATAAATATTTTATTTTGTTATTCGAAAATTCAGAACTACTCGTGTAAAAATCAAAATTACTTATGTACATTCAGAAATACTCGTGTAAATTCAGAACTACTCATTTAAATTCAAAACTACTAGTGTAAATTGACGAACTACTCATGTAAATTCAGAACTACTCATTTAAATTCAAAACTACTCGTGTAAATTGACGAACTACTCATGTAAATTTCAAAACTATTCTTCAAAAATTAAGAACTACTCGTTTAAATTCAGAACTATTCGTGTAAATTTCAAACCTACTCGAAAAATTCAGAACTACTCGATTAAACTTCAAAACTATATAATGTAATTGATTGGTCAAGTTCCAAACTACATAGAAAATAATCATACTACATTGAGAAATTTTATACTACATTAAGGAATTTCATAAGATACACTTTCATCAACTCCAACTTCAAACATTAATGGTCTACCTTACCCAAACTACATAGAACTCATTTTCAAATCTAAACTACATATTCCAAACTACTAATTCAAAAT
This sequence comes from Phtheirospermum japonicum, assembly GCA_014905375.1. Classification (NCBI taxonomy): domain Eukaryota; kingdom Viridiplantae; phylum Streptophyta; class Magnoliopsida; order Lamiales; family Orobanchaceae; genus Phtheirospermum; species Phtheirospermum japonicum. The sequence continues at coordinate 377,081 of BMAC01000610.1, read as the reverse complement.
CCAGAATATATAACACAGAATTTCAAACTACTTAACAGTTCGTAATTATAAAACGGCAGAGTAGTTTGTAATTATCCAAACTACTTATACAAAATTACTTATCTAAACTACCAATGAGAGTTTTGATTGGAGCAATGGAAGTGAAAACAGTCGTGAGGTCAATCTCAACACAACCTCAACAGATAGCACATTATATCATCAAAGACTACAAAAACACAGTCGTTTTCCCCTCATCCATTGGCCCTGCACCCACCATCCTAACGCATCTCCTCCAAACCTCATCAAGGCCAGACCATCATCTTCAGACATGTTTAAAGATTGCTCATCAAGCTCCTGATCCTCTGAAGAAACCATCACCGCGGCTGAACCTCTGCCCACCTCGAGAAGCCATCACCGCGCCACTCGATTTCCGTCGCCACCGCCGTCGAGTTGCCGGTGCTGCGGCTTCACGCGTTGAATCGCCTGAGCAAACCCAGCGGCTTCACGCCTTGAATCGCCTGAGCAAACCCAGCGCCTTCACGCGTTGAATCGCTGCCGCCGCTCGCCAAAAAATGAAGGGGCCCGACAAAGAATCGCCGATCTGCCGAAAAATGAAGGGGCCCGTTCTTATTTCGGCCGCCAACAAAGAATCGCCGATCTGCCATCACCACCTTTCTCATCCACGTCGGTTCGTAGCTGAACCTCTGCCCACCTCGAAGAAGCCATCACCGTGCCACTCGATTTCCGTCACCACCGCCGTCGAGTTGCCGGTGCTGCGACCAATTCTCGATTCTTCAATTTTCGATCGCCAATTTTCAATTTCAGAGAGGAAGGAGAAAGGGTAAACGGGGCTGAGGGGGCGGAGATTGGGTTGTGGGGTTTCTGATTGGTGTAGGGTTAGTATATAAGAGTTTTAAAGGTGTAGGGTTAGTTTTGACAATTTAAATGTATTTATTGATTAAATGGGAAGTTTTTGGCTTATATGGGAATAAAAAGAGTCATTGGACTATATGGGAATTGTTTTTTATGTTTTAATAGTATATGAGAATTTTCCCTAAATTTAATTCGTTAATAACTTTATTTACATATTTAGATAATTTCAAAAGATTTTGCATTCTCAACCCATGTCAAATCTATATTTATTAATTATTATTATTATTGAATTTATATTTTAATGTTTAGGTTGAATTCATTAATAATTATTAGTAACATACTTAGAAAAATTCTAAATATGTCATACTCAGAACCCCCATTACCGGTGTCTAAACAAATATAAGTCAATTATTATTATATAATTTTATAATATTTATGTTTAAATTAAATTTGTTACTAATATTTTATTACATACTAAAATTAATACAAATAACTCATATACAATATTTAAAATTTTAAAAATAAAGTTATCTCAACTTTTATAATAAATATATGATTTTTTTAATTATAATTTTTTCTAATTATATCAAACTTATTTATATTTTTATATTCTGAAAATAAAAAAAACATATTGATTAGGCAATATATAATAAAAGGAGAAAATTAAATTAGATAAAATATGATAAAATAAAAATATTAAATTAAGTAAATATTAAGGTCGGATAACACATAATCAAGCGAAACGCAATTATTTTTTTTATTTGCAAACGAATTATGAAAAACAGATAGATAAAGTATAAATATTTTGCATTAATATATAGATGGATGAATCAAATATAGTTTTTCGATTGAGGTTGTAGTTTAATAAGCTTTAGTTATTTTTAGACTAATCTTATTATATTACTCCATGCAATCATTCAAGTCAGAAAATAATGAAATCAAACTACTTTATAAAACAAAATATATTTATATTTCTTTAAAAAATAACAATATGAGATGTGTCGCTATAAACCCCTCAGGAGATGAAAACTTCAACGAATAAACGTTCATTCTATTTCAACAAAATATTATCGTTTGGAGAAAGAAAATAATAGATATGAAAATGATTATTAAAGTTAATATGACATAAAACAAAATTGAAGATGTAAATTAAAATATCATACTTAAAAAATGTATTAAAACATCGAAGGTTATGAATTTATAACCTTCCACCTACCGAATTATATATATAGGTATAGGATCGTGTGATAATAGATCCGTAGGTGAGAAATAAGAATGAATCATGACCACTCATTTCTTACTATTTTTAATTAAATTTTCGGTGGTGTTTTTGCAATTTTAAAATATTCGGTGGTCATTTTGTAATAAAATTATTTCTCTCCATTTTCTGAATAATCGCGTCATTTTGCACAGAACACATCAAGCCCTTTCGTCTCCATTGGAAGCTCCGTTTTCTCTCGCCATTTTCGTCTCAGTTTTCATCACACAGAAAACCGTTCTCCTCTCCATTGTAAGCTCCATTTTCTCTCGTCATTTTTGTCTCCGTTCTCCTCTCCGTTGCAAAATCCCCAAAACGCCCTTTTTCCTCTCCGTTGCAAAATCCCTATAACCCTAGTTTATACAATCGATGGGACAAACTCTGCAGAAATCGAAACCGAAGAAGAAAATTTCACCGCAGAATGCTGGTACATTTTTCCTTTTTTTTTTTTTTTTTTTTTTTTTTTTTTTTGTGAATTTGTGATGACTCAAAATCCCGAAAACCCTAGTTTAATGCTATTCAAAGATTGTTAGATATGGCCTGCATTTTTTGTGATGATTAAAATAATGCAAAAGGTCCAGACTCCATATTAGTGTTAACCTAGTATGCATTGTGTTTATAATTACTGTGACCAAGGAGTATGATAGCGAACATAATAGTAGTTTGTATATAAATATAGTGGTAACTTATTTAGTATGACCAAGGAGTGTTTATGTTTGAGTTCAGCATAGTGTCGTTGGTAAATAATGGGATAGAGGTTGTGAACTTGGTGCTATTGGTGACGATGCTTATTTTTAATCAAAGATGGTGGGATATTTCTGTTTTTTATATATTTGAAAGATGTTGTACAGTTTTCGAATAGGAATTATGTAGGAATTTTGTATGTATGAAAACATGCAAATCATTCTAGAGAAGCCTTTTTTGTTCATTTCTTTTTGCCTTTTTAGTTTGATGTGTGATTTTAGCATTTAGACTAATTGAAATTGAATTTTCAATCACCACAAAATTTATTATGTTTTGGTCAATAAATTATGTGTGTTATTGTATACATGGTTCAGTTATAATGGCAAAGTTTTTAAATTCCTCGTGTGTGAATTCGATTATGTTCATTTGTAGGGAAGGGTAAAAAGAAGGCAGGTATTGCCACCAAGGAAAAAGGTGTAGTTTCTATGCCTTCTGATCCTCAGGATTTGCCAAATAAGAATGCTGGTATGTTTTCTCTCTTTTTTTTTAACACTTTTCTTTTCAAGAAAAGCCTACATTTATATAAGGATCAAACTGTACATAATAATTCATTTGTTTGTTTTATACATAAATATACTGAAATGCTTTCTTTAATCATCAACATGTTATCATTCACTGTAAATTCTACTAACAGGAGATTGATATTTCAAAATGGTATTTCCTCAACTACAAAATCTTG
>BMAC01000610.1:340324-356694 GCA_014905375.1 Phtheirospermum japonicum | reverse complement strand
CGGAAATGCATGGGACCCGTCGGGTCCAGCCCCGGAACCGGACCCGCCGGTACCGGTTTTGGTTCCAAATTTTGGAACCGGTTATGACCGATCCCAGTTCTGGGTCCACACTTTCGAGACCTGGTACCCACCGGGTATCCTGTAGGACCAGTTCCGGAACTGGGTACCCGTTGGTACCAGTTCTTGAATCGGGTACCCGGTTCCAAGTCTTTAATATAGTAATTAATTAATTTATTCTTTTTTTAAAATAGTTATATATTTATGGATTTATTTTTTGTCTTAATATATAGTAATTCTTGAACAGTTTCTTGAGAAATCATAATTTTTAATTGTCTATTATCAATCATGTTTAATTGTTATTTTATTATAAATATTAATTTAACTATTATTATTATTATTATAGTTTATCTATATAATTAAGTATGCACTAAGATTTTATTTTTCAAATAATAAACTCAAACAAGTACCAGGTACCCGGTTTCGGAACCGGTTCCCACCGGGTTCGGGATCGGTTCCAAAAACTTTAGACCCGGCTAATACCGGTTACGAGACTGGTTCTCTTTTCTTGGACCCGGTTTTGACCGGTTCCGGTTCCAAGAAAATTGAACGGGTACCCGGTTTCGCTCACCCCTATGTCGTACCTTTCGTGCCGTTCTTTTTTTTTTTCATGCTTTTCCTGGAGTTCTGGAGAAAGCTGCAATCAATAGGATTTTCCTAATCCTCCCTTCCCGAAAGGAAGACCGTGATATATATATATATATGCTCTTAAAAAATTTATTTTTTTTAAATCTCAATTATTAAATGATTTGGCAATAACTATAGGCATGGTATGTAAAAAAAGTATCATAGAAAAACTTAATTATGCAACCCAAACCGAATTAAATTTACTAATAGAACAACTTAAATAAATTGGCAAATACTTGGGTGAAATCGGTCTCATCCTATGAGCTTATATTTTACCATTTTTATATCTGGATCCAGTTGACCCGTGCCCACCCACCCGTATCCATCCAGATCCATTTTACTAAAACCTAATTCAAACCGGATCAGACTTGAGTTTCAATTCAAACCTGAGCAGTGTTCTAGGGCCAAATCCGCAACAACTATTTTCAATTCCAAACCTGAAGGAAGTTCGAGAGAAAAATCTGCAACAACCGATTATCCCGCAACTACTGTATCAAATCCGAACCTGAAAATCTGGGAGCAACCGAGCAAAACCCCACAACTACCAATATCAAATCCAAACTGTGAATCCAAACCAATAGCAGATCGGGGAGCAACCGCAGGCGAATCCATACCGATAGCAAATCTTTCGATGAATTGAAGCTAAAACCTGCACAATTTACTGTCGATCTATGGCTTTGAATATTGAAGGTAATTTTCTAGATTTCTTTCACTTTTTATAGATTTTCTTGTTTCAATCCTTGAATACATACACATACACATTTTTCTGTATTTTTTATATATAATTTAGGTTTTTTTTTCATTATTTCGCTTCGATGTATAGTGTTCTACTGTGTTATTTTTGATTGATTCTTATTCTGTGTTATTTATTCATCTATTATGTGTGTTTTATGAGTTTTGAAACTAGGTTTAGTTTTTTTTTTTAAAGTATTAAAAAACATGTTAAAAGTATCATGAAACATGGTAAAAGTATCACATAACACATCCACAGTATCAGATAACAGGCTTAAAGTATTATATTTGTATGGTAATTTTAATTTTTCCCCGTTTTCACATTATGTATTAGAAAATACATTTAAAGTATTACAAAACAAATCTAAAGTATTACATGTGGTCTGATACTTTTATGTGTTAGCAATTATGTGTTTTTTGTGAGTTTTGGTATTTTCGATATAATAATCATATCACAAAATTTGTTAAAAGTATCATGGAACATGTTAAAAGTATCACATAACACATCTAAAGTATCAGATAATAAGCTTAAAGTATTATATATTCTTTGGTATTTTGAACTTTTCTTGTTTCACATTATGTATTAGAAAATACATTTAAATTATTACAAAACAAATCTAAAGTATTACATGTGGTCTGATACTTTTATGTGTTAGCTATTATGTGTTTTTTGTAAGTTGATTTTTTGATATAATAATTATATCACAAAATATGTTAAAAGTATCATGTAACATGTTAAAAGTATCACAAAATAAATCTAAAGTATCAGATAATAAGCTTAAAGTGTTATATTTTGTTTGGTATTTTGAGTTTTTCCTGTTTTCACAAAACATGTTAAAAGTATCACATAACACATCTAAAATATCAGATAATGAGCTTAAATTATTATATTTTTGTTTGGTATTTTGAACTTTTCCTATTTTCACATTATGTATTAGAAAATACATTTAAAATATTACAAAACAAATCTAAAGTATTTGACATTTTTTTTGTGTGTATTTTCTTTGTTTTTCTATAGGTTAATGAAAAAATAGAGTGCAAAGAGATTGTCATATCCACCCAAACATAAGAAAATGTTTGTTGATGGGCAGATAACCACACTCTCATCAGTTCGCGATGACCTTTTAAGGTTAAATGTGAATCGATTGAAAGCAGAAATACATGTTGCTGGAGATACGGTAGTCGATGTCGCAGTTTCAGACAATGATTTTGTTGAAAAGGTTTTGAAGAAGGTGCCTGGCCCGAAGAAGGTTGTCGAGTCAAGCAACGAGGTGCCGGTAGAAGCACCTAAGAACGATGATTCTGTTGTAGAGAAAGATAAAAGAAATGTGAAAGAGATGCCGGGGGCAAAGAATGTTCTGGGTTCAGGCGACAAGGTGCTAATAGAAGCACCTAAGGACAAAGATGTTGCTGTAGAGAAAGATAAAGCGAAGGTAAAGAAGATTCTGATTGTGAAGAATGTTGTGGAAAAGGCCGTTGAGATGGGTCGGGGGTCAGGAGACGAGGATTCCTATGTAGAGAAAGGTAAAGGGAAGGTGAAGAAGATTGTTGTAGTGAAGAATGTCTTGGTAAAGGCTGTGGAGATGGGTCAGGGGTCAATTGATGGGGTGCTAGTAGAAGCATGTAAAGATAATGATTCTGTTGTAGAGAAATCTAAAGGAAAGATGAAGGAGATGCTGGGGGTAAAGAAAGTTGTGTAAAAATCTGTTCAGAAGGTTGTGGGGGCAGGTGACGAGGGGCTGGAAAAATCTGTGCCTATGAAATGCACAAAGAAGTCTAATGAGTGTAATGAAGAAGGAAATGTGAAGAAGAAGAAGGCTAAGAGTGTTACTTTAGCAAAGGTGAAAGGAAAGGCACAACCGGTGAAGGATCTTGTGAAGGAGAAAGGTAAAAGTATTATATTTTTTTGTATTTTTAAAAAAATTTCTATTTTACATTATGTATTAGAGAATACATTTAAAGTATTACAAAACAAATCTAATGTATTACATGTGGTCTGATACTTTTATGTATAATGTTTATATTTCCCAATGAAGGTACCTCTTTGAAGTGTACAAAAAGGGCTGGGGACCCTTTGAAGAAGCCTTCAAAAAAGTTAAGGTAATATACACTTATATTTTATATCGTATCTGATTTGTTTAAATTCGAAAATATGTTCTTTAGGCATTAGTAAATATTGTTATGTATTACATAGTAAACTTTTTAATTCTTATATTAGATTTGATCGGGATTTTCAACCCAATCAAGACCTTTCTCTTTGTTCTTGTTCAAATGTTTAACCCTGTACAGATTGCTGATCTTGAGAGTACAGGGTTTGGGGGTTTGATGAAGTTAAATTTTGTGAAAAAGGTTTCACAGTCATTGTCCATGTGGCTGGAAGAGAACTTTAATAGGTCGAGTAAGATGTTAAGTATTAGTAGTTCTATTAGGTTTGCTGTCACAAACTTTGATATCTGTGATATTTTTTTGTTGCCGACGGACATGGGTAATAGTGTCATGAGTCGCGGGGGGAGAAGTCTAAGTTGAAGATTTACTTTTTAGCTAGATATGGTATAAAAACTGGATCGCCCATTGCCAATTTGAAAGATCTTCTATAGAACAACTTTCCTGAAGGAGGCGATAATTTTAAGAGATTATTTGTTCTGTATGCTCTGTCCTCTTTTTTAGCCCCGTCTGCTAATAGAACCATGAATTTTAATGCTGCCCAGTCTATAAATGATGTCAATAAGATAATTACTTTTTATTGGTCATCATTTGTACTAAAAATATTGTGTGAGGCTATGAGCAAATATAACGGCATCAAGGCTGTAAATGTGAGTGGTTGTGTGTTGGCTCTTGCATTCATTTATTTTCACCGTCTTAAGTGGAAAGGGTGCACTGAGTCGACGACGCTGCCATTGATCCATCACTAGCATTCTGAAAGGTTTAGCAAGAGGATGTCTGAAGAGATTTTGGGAGGGGGCTTTGGGGAAGGTGAGATTTTTCATGATTTATACCCGATAAGTTAAAAAAATCCATACGAGTTGTGTGGATCAGAGGGTAAGAAGGGCAAGAGTGATGGAGAGGGTCGGCCATGCAAGAGCGATGGAAAGAGCACAAGCACGAGGTGTATAAGATTTGATCTATCAGATGACGATCTTGATGATTTAGCTCTTTGCATGAAGCTAACGATGTAAGTTATTCTCTTGTGTAATTTTTGTCGAGTTATTGTACATATCTAAAGTATGTCTTATACAAAAAATCAAAGTATTACAAAAGGAATGAATAGTATTAGAAAATATAGCTAAAGTATCGCAAATTATTTTTAAAGTATCTTATAATTTGTAATTCATGTTATATATTTTTTTCATTACTAATAATATGTGTCATTTATACTCTTTGTGTATATAGGAAATTCATGAGATATTTTTTTTCTTGAAAAGAGACATTGATGTTATTACGAAACATCATACGAAGCGGCTAGTGGCAATGAAGGATAAACTGAGAAGTAGTCACGTTTCTACTTCAGCTGATGTGACTCACGTTAGCGAGTCTCCAACATCTAGTTAGGCATTCTTTTTTGATCCATCGTTCCTCAAATGCGTTGATGATATTATGGCTCAGTTCTATGTAATGAAGAAAAATGGCTGAAGATATGCCCAATTTCAAGCTGTTGACTTCTGAGCGAGATGAAGAGGATGATATTTTTGCGACTGATGTTGAGATTACGGATGCAATAAAGTCAGTTACTTCAAATGGTCCTAGAGGAATTTTTCAGCCACCTGAGCCACTTGACTCCATGAATGACTGGGTTATTGATGAGAATGTTGGTTATGTCTCTCATTTTATGTTGGCAAACAAGAACATCCTTTAAAGCATGGGTCCTCAGCATAGGAAAATCACTGACTACTGCCTCTATGATTATGGTACCTGAATCGAACTTTTTAACACTTATTTTTTATTAAAATAACAAGTTTGTCCGCAAGAGAATGGAGCGGTTGTAAGTGACAAGTTGACTCGAGTCGAATCTCTTGAGGAACGACAATCAGAGTTAAAAAATATTTGTTAAGACACGAATATTATCTAAACACGCGATCAATTAAGTTGTTTGTTTGTTTTGTTTTAAGAACTAAAAATAGATGATCAATTGACTCTCAAATTAAACAAGCAAGTAGAAGTTCAACTGAATTTTCAAACTGAATTCCAAACATGATAATTGAAAACGAAAAGAATAAACAATGAAAAACAAACAATAACCAAACGTGCTCGATCAAATGACAAGAACTAAAATAGACAAGAAATTCGATTAACACCCAAATGACAACGAATCAAATGAATCAGAATGCATAAACGAGAAGCCAAAGCAAATAGAAGCAGCACCAAATCATCCAATTCAATAAAGTCAATCAACACAAATCGTATTACGAAAACCAATAATTTAAATTCACAAATCAAAACCAAGAATTGAAATAAGAAAATTACCCATGCGTATTAATAATAGAATTGCAGAAAAATAAAGTAACAAACTATCCACGTGCTAAGTTTTGGGGATCCAAACAGTGGATTGTGCGAATTCGAGAATCGAAAGTAAAGAAAAATCAAAGATAAAATGAAGCAAGAGTGAAGATAGATTCAAATGTTCAAAAACATGGAAAATAGGGTTCCCATAAGGTAAGTTGTTGGTTTTGATCCCTCTGCCCTCCATCTGAAGAAAGACGTCATTTATATAGTATTAGATGAGAAGGGCGTTGTGATAAAATTGCATGAAAATGACGACTGTCGATTTGCGTCGATTGACAGTGTCACTGGTGTCGACCTCCGTCGATGCCGACTGTCAATTAATGGTGGCGCGTGGCTCTCGGCGTGTTGATCGACCAAGGCTGTCGACTCTGCTGGTGGGCGGCGTCGATCGACGGAGGCTGGAAAACCTCAGCACGTCGATCGTCAGGTTCTTTCGACGTCGACATCGGTGCTGCGTCGACGGGGGGCGTCGACGGAAGCTCTGCGTCCCTCATCCGATATTTGTTATTCCGAAGTTGAAACAGGTAATTACACAAAATTAGAATGACAACTTACGAAACGAGAGAGAAAAATTGTTAAACAGGATAGAAACAAAACGACCTATAAAAAATACTAAAAAGGGAGAAAAACGAGAAGAACAATGACCTAAACCCGTTATAACACACAAAATAAAATGCAAAAATAAACGGAAAAAACACACAAAAATGTACAAATCAACTTCCCCGCACTTAGCTCTTTGCTTGTCCTCAAGCAAAACCAAATCTAGACGTAGACAAGAAAAAGCTAGCCACCCGATGAACTAACCACTAATACATTTAAATGATTCGAGAAGTTAATGCATTAAATCAACTGGAAACTCAACTAAAAGGACGACACGATACGTTGAGATAAGAAATTTAGGCTTTCTTCCGAATGCCTAAAAGTAATGTGTTGCCCTCCATGTACGTCCCCCATCCATATCTCGGCCAAAGTCTATTCATGTTCAAATCGCTAAGTCGGCATCTGACTAACCCAGTCATCTATACACCTCTTTAACAATAAATCTAAAAAAAATGAAAAGAAAAATGCGTACAAAGGTTGCACGACTTATTATAAGAACTTCACTTGTACAAGGGTTTCTCTTCTTGTAATTTTATTTTATTTTATTTTTATTTTTTTTGAGAACCCAAAGAGGTGAGGTACTAAACGAGCACGATATTCACAAAACGAGAATGAGAGTTTATTGACTACAATCTTATGTTGCTAAGTGCAACTTATTACATTTTTCGATATGCACATGGAGTTTTTAACGTCTCCAAAAATAAAAAGAAAAATTACACAAAATCCTATAGAGGATATTTGAAAACGGGGCTAGTAGAGAGTATTCGACTTTTGGAATGAAACATGAATAGAACAAAGAACAAAACACTTCACAGGTTCTCTACACTTCATTCCCCACAATTATACTATTGTTGAGCGAAAGTCTAAACAACCTAACTAAAGCATCTAACCACGTCACTTCGTCAAGGTTCTAGTCAATATAAATACACACAACTCATATCAAATACACAAGCAATCATAACGAAAGAGTTACTAAACAAGGACACCCCCCCCCCCCCCCCCCCACACACACACACCTAAACCATACAATGTCCACATTGAAAAATAAACAAAACTAATCGAAGTATGATAAAAGGAAAGAGAGAGAGAGAGAGAGAGAGAGAGAGAGAGAGAGAGAGGAGAGAGAGAGAGAGAGAGAGAGAGACGTCCCTATGATCGTGTTTGTGGTGATGAGCCGAGTGCCAAATGATATCCGACGAGTGGCGAAGTTGAGGGGAGCCTACAAGAAACAAATAAACACAAAGGGAAAATAGAAAATGTTAGTTTTTCGGTGGTTTTTTTTTTGTATTTTTGTATTTTTCTTTTTCTTTTTTTTTGTTTTTTTGTATATTTTTATTTAGAACTCGTTGGAAGGAGTGTCGTCGAGGTCCATCTCCGGCTGAGACTCAGTCACATGAGAGGGGTTAGCTTCGGTGAAACGCTCCTCAAGGCGGGAGAGATGACCTTTGAGCTTTCGAAATCTTCGACGATTGCTTTCATGCTGAGTATCAAGCTTTTCGTCGATTAACTGAAACCTATCGAACATTTTCGTCTGAAAGTCCCGGTTTTCCTCAAACAACTGATTCTAATCGGGGTTTGGGCCTGAATCGATTTGTGGGGCCGCCTCGTCATGCTCGTTGGTGTGTCGCGACGATGATCCACTTTGTTTGGTGTTTTGTGCTTGGGTCGCCGAGGCACAGACTGCCGAGAGAGTCGAGATCCCGAGAGGCGAAAGACCATTCTCGGCCAGATCGAACCCGAAGTGACGGGCGAGGCCGATGATTAACGGAGCGAACGAGAGGTGCGGTTTTTTGCTTCCCGACTTCTTCTCCATGATATTGTGGAATACGTTCAAGATTATAGGGTAGAGCTGGGGTCGTCGATTGTTTAGAAAGCACCAAATTACGAAGAGCTCCCGCTTGGTCGCGTTCGTGGCTTCTTGTTTGCACAACGCCACGTGAGCTAGGATTTTGTAGGTGACGTACACGGCGTCGTTGCTAATCCTCATACATGCATACCCGATGCAATTTCCCAGATGTGCCCTTATTATTTTCGCCCAAAAGAGACCGTCGTCGAACTTGCCTTCTTGGGGAATTGGGTAAAAGCCCTCGCTCGGAAACCCAAACACTTCTCCAAAAACACGCTCGCTCACCCGAATCTCAACACCGCCCAATCGGCATGAGAACGTCTTATCGGCATAGACGTTTAAAGTGGAAAAGAACTCAAGCATAAGCTTGCGAGAACCGGGTAGGTGCATTCGGACGAACGTCGCGCATCAAAGTCCTTCGATGTATCGAAGGACGTCAGGGTGGTGCTCCGACCCTTCTTGGGCCCGTTCCTCTATTTCATCGATTTCAATAATTCGATGAGACGCAAATTTCCAACCGTTAATTGACGTGAAAACTTTCCCTCCTCCTTATCGTAGATTGGGAATGGGGCACTGTAATTTCCAGATATATCTTTACGTTTGCCCGCCCGAGACATGGTTTACGAGTATAAGATCGAAAGATGTTTGAAAAGAAGGGAAATTTGAAGTTTGGGTTCTTTGAGGACTTTTGTCGAACACGTGGCGTGCGTGTTTCAAAAGGAAAGAATTTGAAGAAAACTTGAACCCAAATCACCCCAGTCTCACCCAAAAATGAAAGACAAGTCCCAAAAATATGGTTTAAGCAGATTACCTTGACAAATAGACTCGTAATCGGAATCGTAAACCCCCTCCCCTTTTTATCTAAGTTGGAGAAAAATTCAGAAAATATGGAAATGGTGTTGGTGATTCCCCGGAATTAATGAAGACAATCGCCAGAAAATAGCGAGCTTCACTGGAAATTGAGGACAAATGTTGATTTGTTGTTGGTATGGAAGGAGCAAGAAGACAAGAGGAAGAAATAACCGCTGGAGGATTTTTTTGTGTTGTTTTCGAGAAGGAGTAGGAATGGTAGGGGGAATTTTTTTTTAAGAGCAGCGCGAGTGAGTTTTAAGTATAGACTGGGTAAAAATACCCGAGTTTTATGTCAGCAAATGGGCCAGTTCTGCGTCAGCGTCGACAGTCCCGTCGATCGGGATATAGAGATCGTCAACCACATGCATCAATCGACGGAGCGTCGGCGGTCGATATAGAGACATCGTCGACTACTTATGTCGACCGACAGAGCGTCGATGGTCGGGACAGAGACTTTGTTGACCACTTGCATCAACCGAAGGAGTGTCAACGGGATGAACAGAGACCTTGTCGACAAGTCGTCGATTAGTTGGTCGATCAACGTCGGCAGCACAGTAGCATCGACGTCGCGTCGATGTCGGCCGCCGATCGATGGCTGCTTCCCTGCGCCTCATTTTTGCTCAAATGATCTACGTTCTTCAATTAGAAGTCCAGACCTGCAAGAATTCCCCCAACTATACTAACAACAAAGGAAAACAAAGAAAAACATAACAAATACGAAAACAAAGAAATGTTAGAGAGAAAATATACAAAAATTGCAAAAAGGATACGAAATGCTTGGGTTACCTCATAAGAAGCGCTTGTTTAACGTCACTAGCATGAAGAATTTGCGTCGTCTAGGCAGTAAAAGGGTCATTGAGAGTTTCGGTCTCCTCAGCGTGAATCACTCTCGATCCTTGGAAATACGGTTTGACGCGATGGTCGTTGAATTTAAAATGCTCTTTGGTCTTCTCGTTGACCAACCTCAGCACCCCGTATGGCATCACGTCTTGAACTATAAAGGTGCCACTCCATTGTGACTTGAGCTTCCTGGGAAACAACCGGAGATGAGAGTTGTACAGCAAGACTTGCATGCCGTCTTTGAGGTCTTTAGTGATGAGCTTCTTGTCATGTTGAAGCTTCACTTTCTTCTTGTATATTTTGCATTCTCATAATCCTCATTGCGTATCTCGTCGAGCTCTTCAAGTTATAGCCCTCGAACAGTGCCGGCTTGCGTCAATTCAAAATTGACTACTTGTATAGCCCAATAGGCTTGGTGCTCCTTCTCGATCGGAAGGTGGCACGCCTTTCCATATACCATTCGATAAGGGCTCGTTCCCATGACCGTCTTGTACACCATCTGATACACCTAAAGTGCGTCGATGAGCTTAGCCGACCAATCTTTACGGCTCGGTTGAACGGTTTTCTCAAGAATGGCCTTGATTTGCATGTTGCTCATCTCGACTTGGCCCGAAGTCTGAGGATGATAAGTCGTGGCCACCATATGCTTGGTCCCATATCTTGTCATCAATTTCTTGAATGATTTGTTGTATAAATATGTGCCTCCATCTCTGATAATGGCCCTCGAAAATCCGAACCGACTGAAAATGTTCTCTTTCACAAATTTGAGTACGACCTTGGCGTCGCATGTCTTGGTGGGGATGGCTTCAACCCATTTGGACACGTAGTCAATGGCGACTAGGATGTACTCGTACCCAAAAGACACCGGAAACGGTCCCGTGAAGTCGATGCCCCACACGTCAAAAATTTCCACCACAAGATTGCTTGTCATTGGCATCTCATTCCTCTTGTCGATATTCCCCGTTCGTTGGCATCAATCACAGGATTTGCAAAACTCGTGAGCATCCTTAAATAGTGCCAGCCAATATAACCAGGAAAGACCTTGAAAGCGGTTTTTTGTCCTCCGAAGTGGCCGCCACATTGCTGATCGTGGCAAAATGACAAGATATATACTCTTTTGCTCGTCCTAGGGAATACATCCTCGAATGATGTCGTCTTTCCCAAAGCGGAAAAGGAATGGGTCCTCCCAAAAGTGATTTCTATAAATCAAAAGAAATCTCTTCCATTCTTAGAAGGATAATTCAGCCCTCAAATGGCCACAAGCAAGATAATTAACAATATCAGCATACCAAGGGATGGGGTGGGAAGAAATAGCATATGTGAATTCATAAGGAAATGAATCATTTATACGTTCATGCTCATGCACATTTCCTTCTACACTCAAACGAGACAAATGACCCGCCACCACATTTTCCCAACCCTTCCTATCTCGAACTTCGACATCGAATTCTTGAAGTAAGAGTATCCATCGGATCAAACGCGTCTTACTTTGAGTTTTGTTAAAAAGGTGACGGAGAGCCGCGTGATCGCTATGGAGACTCTAGACCCGACTATATACGATCAAAAATTTTCAAGTGAAAACACCACGGCTAAAAGTTCTTTTACGGTGGTGGTATAGTTTCTCTGAACCTCATTCAACATAAGACTCGAGTAATAAATTACACGGAGAAAAATATCCGCTCGTTGACCCAAAACAGCCCCCACCGCATTGTTTGATGCATCACACATATTTCAAACGGGAGGGACCAATTTGGGGCAACGACCACCGGAGCCGTGGTCAACTTTTCTTTAAGCAAATTGAACGCGTTTAAACTTGACTCGTCAAAAACAAAGGGCATATCAAGACCAAGCAATTGACACAATGGGCGACTAATTTTCGAAAATTCTATTATAAATGTCTATAAAATCCCGCGTGCCCTGAGAAACTTCTAATGCCCTTTACATTTGTGGGAGTGGGTAGACTCTCAATAACGTCAACTTTTGCTTTATCAACCTCTAAACCCCTACTAGACACAACATGACCAAGAACGATACCGCTCTTAACCATAAAAGGACTTTTTTCACAACTCAGAGTCAGATGACTATCAACACAACGTTCAAGAATTTTAGATAAATTATTAAGACATGAGGTAAAGGATGAGCCAAATACCGAAAAGTCGTCCATGAAGACTTCAAGGAAGTCGTCAATTATGTCCGTGAAAATGGACAACATGCAACGTTGGAAAGTTGTTGGCGCGTTGCATAGGCCAAAAGGCATCCTCTTGAAGGCAAATGTCCCGAATGGGCAAGTGAATGTCGTTTTCTTCTGATCTTCCGGGGCTATGGCAACTTGATAGTACCCAGATAAGCTGTCGAGGAAATAGTAATATTGATGTCCGACCAACTTATCAAGCAGCTGGTTGATGAATGGGAGTGGGAAGTGATCTTTCCTCGTAGCGGCATTGAGTTTCCTGTAGTCGATGCACATGCGCCACCCGGTGGTCAACCTTGTCGAAACAATGTCTCCCTTGTCGTTTTTTTTTTTCTTTTTTGAAAAAGATCCCACTTACCAATAGAACAAATTATCCCCCACCAATGCCTAAAATGAAAAGATCTGGAGAGATTGAGTCTCCTTGCCTAATACATCTAATGGATATCGCAAAACCATAAGCTTGATTATTGATGTTATAATAGAAGACAGGAAAGCTAATACATGCTATAATCTAATTAGCAAAAGTATTACACAAATAAATATATAAAGATACTAATAAACATATCCTATCCCATAATAATAATATATACATATAGATAACAGTAGTAAGTGTAAAGTGTCATAAAACATATGGAATGTATCACATATGCATGTAAAAGTATCACAATATACACTAAATACATTACTGACCATACATTTATCAAATTCTAACAGTATTTTAAAACACCAAAAAATGTATTATAAAGTTATCTTAAAGTATCAGAAAAGGGGATCATTGTATCACATATTACTCGAGGAAAAATGTAAAAAAAAAAAAACTAAATCAAATGGGGATTTGGTGTCTTTGATGCGAATTCTTTACTGATAGTGTTTACATTTGAGTTTTTTTCACTTTTTCTTTGAAGTGGTCCCTTCACCCTCTTTGATCTCCCCTTATTTTTCGAGTGTTGAGGATCAAGAACTTGATTTTTCGAGTTGCTTGTTTTGTCAGATTCTTCAGTTAACTCCATATCTATGAAGGTTTTTGTGAGTTAATTAACTGCAATACAATATCTACTATATCCTTCTTCCACAATCCTCTGGGCTTCTTTATGTGGTTGACATTTCATTAAAAGATTATAGTACTTTCTTGCCATTTCATGTCGCCAAGAAATAAAATCCTCCCACTTTTCGATAGTCGTACTTTCGACACTTAATTTATCCCAATTTTAGATTTTACCATCTTTTTCCATCGTTTCTTGACATACACACCTTGGACTTTTTCCACACAATGCATATTGAAAACCCTTAAAACATGACAGCATAAAAAAACACATTCTTCCATCTTCTTGCATGAACATGTGACGAGATGGGTTCTTAGATCGAAAAACACACGATGGATCGTTGCACTGTTATCATTAGATAAAATATCGAACACTTTCATTAATTCATCTTCATAAAATTGTGTGCACGTCATAGAAAGGCCGATTATTAATTCACTCTCAAAAACTCTGAAAAGTGATATAGTTTACACATGGGCAACGTGATTTATGATTGGTATTGAATCCAAGGATGATGTTGGAGTAGACTTTGAGCAGGTGAATTCTAGATTTTCATATGTTCTCCTCAATTCTCTAAGATTCATTTCCAATACTCATAAAAATGAGTCAGGCTCGTCGTCTTTTTCACATTGTACCCGAGTGCATTATTTGTACTTTCACTTCTTTGTGATGATAACATTCCGGCAGAGAATAAATCCTTGCTAAAGGTTGTACACCACCTCTCTCTTAAGGTATATAAACGCTAAAACCAACTATTATCTTGCAGTGCAAAACCTAAGATCATTGATTCCCAACATCATTGAAATTCATTCTTATCAACACAACCTAACATATATTTTTATAACAAAGTATTAGATTTATCATTTAAAGTATCACAACATATAAGTAAATGTATCATACATACTACCAGTAGTATCAAAAAAGTAATATTTACTTATATTAGTTTTACATAAAACTATTGCATGCAATTATATCAAAAATAAAATCAATATATATTTTTCGTACCTCTCAAACACTTGTTAAATATGACTTTAAATGCCTCATCATTTCTCAGTTTTCTGAACCGGGCTATTGCACTTTGATAG
Organism: Phtheirospermum japonicum; assembly: GCA_014905375.1. Taxonomy (NCBI): domain Eukaryota; kingdom Viridiplantae; phylum Streptophyta; class Magnoliopsida; order Lamiales; family Orobanchaceae; genus Phtheirospermum; species Phtheirospermum japonicum. The sequence goes on along the minus strand of BMAC01000610.1, from coordinate 342,324 downwards.
AGGTGCCATAAGCAAAGACGATATTTTGTCTTGGGATAAACCTGCATAAACCGATAAATAATATTTTAATAAATGTATTACAAAACTATTATAAAGTATCACCAAACTGTTCTAAAGTATCACAAAAGAAAGTAAAAGTATTAAATCTTCTCTATTGCCGCTGGCAAGATCTTGATCTGTGAATATAGTTACTGGACATTGGCCTTCCATGAACTTTTTAAAAGTTTCAAACAACCATTCAAATGACTCTGTTTTTCATTGGCAAGAAATGCACATGCAGATATCCATGATTGCTCATACCAACAAAAGGAGCACATACTAGGTCATACTTATTTGTACGATATGTCGTATTAAACACAACATCTCCATACAGCTTATAACCTTCTTTCATCATTGAGTCTCTCCAAAATAAGCTACATAATCTCCCGTCCTCATTCAATCTGACTCTAAAGAAAAAGTCATTTTCGGTAGAAGTTTGTTGAGATAGAATATCGATAATTCTTTGCGCATCACCACCTTGTATCTCTTGCATTTTGTAACGTGCCACGTAATTCAAGTGATCTTTCACTATATGCCCAAGGTTTTTTTCACCCCCCGCCTCCCGTGCGCCATGCAACGGCAAGAACCCATCATTCTCATCCCTTGAGATATCATACTTTCTATTGCTTTGCCCTTTTCCTCCATAATTTCCCTTTCAGATCTATGCTAATGACCCCTTTCTGTTCGAGTGAGAGGGTGGTTATGTTTTTAACGTGAAGAAGAATTTCATATTCTTGTATACCTTTATCCAACTTGATCCTTATTAACGCTTTACAATCCGTTCGTGTACTAACAATTTTTTTTCATTTTTCCTCACCATCCCCTGTTTTCGTAATATTTTTCCCGGCGCAAGAACAAATAAAGTATTTCTCTCTCAATTGTCCATCGGTATTCTTTTTGTCCGTTGACTTGCGCACACTAAATCCCACCGCACGAATGTGATCACAATACAAATCATAAAGTTCTTCTATTGTTTTTCTTCTTATTCCCATTAAAGATCCCCTTATGTCCACTGAATCATTTAGTTCTGCAAAGCATTAAAAAGTATCAAAAGTATTACAAACAGTAATAAAAGTATCACATATAGTATCAAAAATATCACAAACAGTACTAAAAGTATTACATAAAATGAAAGTGCAGTGATACCTGTATCCATATCTTCTGCTCTAGTCGATATAGAAATACAATCAGCACCATTACATCCTTCATCCAAAACAGCATTACAAAGTATCGCATATAGTATCAAAAGTGCCACAATCAGTACTAAAAGTATTACACGGAATGAAAGTGCAGTAATACCTGCATCCATATTTTATGCTCTAGTACAATCAACACCATTACATCCTTCATCTAAAACAGCATTACAAAGTATCAACTATAGTATCGAAAGTATCACAAACAGTACTAAAAGTATTACATAGAATGAAACTGCAATAATACTTGCATCCGTATCTCTGCTCTAGTATGAATGTCCTCCATATCTTAAACTATTTAATTATTCTCCATATTTTTTGCAGTATGAATGTCCTCCATATGTATCAACAAAAATTAAAATTAATAGAAACATTATATCTTGAATCAAGTTTCCCCCAAATTTCTCGATGCCGAAATTGAATAGAGTTTTAATTACCTGAATCATCAATTTGAGTTTGGAATTTTGAAAGTAGCCACGACAAATGTTTTTTGATGCGGAAATTGGATTCCTGATTCCTAATCTTCCTTCGATTTTTTGCGGTTTTATGTTATCTGATAGCGTTGCGACTTGAACTCGAATTTATGCTTTGATTTTTGTGTTTTGTACATTGCCGATCATCCGAAGTTGCTTCAATTTGCCTTCAAGTTGCAGAAAATTTGCAGGTTTTTTTGCTTCATCTATCATGTTTTTTGTGAAGATGGAGAAAAAAGGAGACGAGATTTTTGGGTGGGCTGCTTCCTGGGTCCGGGGGTGGGTAGTGGGGTTG
>BMAC01000610.1:311396-340104 GCA_014905375.1 Phtheirospermum japonicum | reverse complement strand
CACCCTCTTCCGCCGCCACCGCCACCACCTCCGTTGCCGTCACCACCGCCACCACCTCCGTTGCCGTCACCACCGCCACCTTCATCTCTATCGAAAAAGAAAATAAATTAAAAAAAGGAAAAAAAAACGCGTTCGAAAATATATTTCGAACATGCTTCATGGTGTTCGAACCAAAATTTTGAACGCCAAAATATGTTCTTGTCTGATTTTTCGAACGCGTTCGCAAATCTGATCCGAACACATATTTTGACATCTTTTTTTCTTATTCTTATTCGTGACAGAAAAGTGTTTCGCCGATGATATCACGGCCTCTCTGCTACCACCGCCGTCGCCATATCCACCGAAGAAGGAAAAAAAAAGGAAAACACATGCGTTCGGAAATAAAATTCCAACTTGCCTCATACCGTTCGGACCAGAATTTCGAACGCCATAAACATGTTCATGACTAGTTTTTCGAACGTGTTCGAAACCTGATCCGAACATGTTTTGATATTTTTTTTCCTTCTTCTTCGTGCAATGGTGACATGGTGACGACGACGACGGAAATGGCGGTGGCAAGGTGGTGGTGGTGGATTGTTGAAAAAAATAGAATATATTTTTGAAGTATATGATTTAAAGTATAATTTGAGTATTTTTATGAATTCATTTTTTAAGGGTACACAAGTAAGATATTGGGTGCACGTCCGTGCCCTAAATTATATTCAATACCTTCCTTTGCACAAGAGGTAAATACCTGCCATTTTCTTGCCCAGCCCAGCCCAGCCCTGCCCATAGTAAAATCCCGAAAATTCTCGATCCACGCATTCCTTTTCGGCGTTTCCCCTCTTCTATCAGCAAAGAATTTCCTTTTTTCCTATTTCTCCCCAAGTTTTTTCGATTTACGCTGTTTTATGGCTCTTTAATTTGAGGTTTATGTATATATAATAATAGGGAGGGGAGAGAAGAGGAAAATGTCGCCAATAGCGGCGGCGAAACAGGCCGAGCAACTCAGGCAAGACGGCAACTCGTACTTTAAAAAAGACCGATTTGGCGCCGCGATTGATGCTTATACTGAGGTAGGTTTCTCCTCTGCGGGCGACTATTATTATTATTTTTTAATTTCAATTATGGTTTGATTTTGAAATTATTTACTGAAAAGTTTTGATTTTTTTTCCTTCCATAGGCGATTACGTTGTGCCCTAATGTCCCGATATATTGGACGAATCGGGCTTTGTGCTATCGCAAGCGGAAGTATGTATGATCACTTACACTCGCTATGATTGATGGTCTTGATTGTTATAGGCTTATAGCTTTGTTATTTGAAGAATTTCATTTCATTTATTTGTTGAGAGTTTGTCTTTATTGTTATTTTTTTTCTTCAATGCTTTTTGGTGTATAGTGAATGGACAAGAGTGGAGGAGGATTGCAGGAAAGCAATTCAGCTTGATCACCATTCGGTTAAGGTGTGGAGTTTTAAATAAAACAGTATCATTAAACGCTCTGATAATTCTCATCTCATTTTTCCATACTTTTTGCTTGTTTATCTGTTTTTGTTTATTTTGTTTTGTTTTCTACTTTCCACCACATTAAGTTTAATTTTTATCCAGATATTTGAGCAGAACATTGAAACACAATTAGTGTGTGCCCGAAAAGATGCAGAATGAGTGTATATTCTGGATATAGATGGTTGATGGATAAGTAGCATTCTTTGTTGTAGTTTTCAATTATATCTTCTTTGGTATAAGCAATTAAAGATTTGGATTTTCTTTATGTTTACATTTAGGAGATTCTGGGTAAAACGAGTGGGATAAATGGCGTTTAGAGAAAGAAGGCTAATCACTATTTTATGTAAAATTATCTGTTAATACTCTCAATCTTTAGGCCCAAACCACATCATAAACTGTCACGATATACAAAACCTGGAAATTTATTTTCATGATTATTACAAAAAATTTAAGTTATAACTAAATATTCCTCGTGAATGAGGCTTGCTGTATTCTAACTGTTAGAAAGCAGATTTTTAATTCTGTAAGTGAGTAAACTTTCGACACATTGGTCATATGTGATGCAGATATTCTTTACACGCATATATGCAGAGGTAATTTTTTTGGTAGCATATACTTGATGCATAAAAATGTTAACGAATATAAATCTGCTGCCAATGTTGGAGTCAGAGCGATGTATGATGTCAGTATTTCATTTAAATTTATAGTAAGTTGAAGAAAGCTGTAGTTTGACCGAGGAATGGTTTATGTGTCTAATTGAAGATATGGACTTCTGAGTGACAGTGTCTATGGCCTTTATTTTAGTGGAACTTTATCCAATGACAGATTTATGTTGTCCTTTTTTTAATATGCTAATTGTAGTAGTGTATGTCTAATTACTGCTGTTCATATCAAGAAAACTAATTCAAAGCAGTTTCCAAGAATAAAAATCTTTTCGCATCATTTACCTTTCCTTGGTGGATGGAAATTTAGAAAATAATTCAAGTATAATGTTTGTTCGAATTTTATATTGAAGATACTATGTAAATCCCTTTAGAGACTGTCTGTTTTACTTGAAATGCAAATACTCCAAATGTAGTTCATCGTAATATATCTCCTTCTTGTCTCTACTGTAGTTTTGTTATTGATTATCCTACAAGTGCTACTCTCGAAGAAGAAAATCTTCGTCATTTCAACTAAATCAACACATGTCACATAAGTCTAAATTGCTCATATTTCTGTATGCGGAAAAAGTTACAACTATTTGCATATACCAAACACTAGTTCTTCTGGCATAGATAACCAATAAGCAATATGTTTATTTATTTATTTATTTATTTATTTATTTATTTTCCCATTTACCATGAGATTTTGTTTCTGCTGAAAACTATTGGTGTTACTATTTCTATTTGCTAAGAAAACAAAACTAGAGATGAAATCTGATGTTGGCTGAACTAACTTAGGAAGTGCTCTTTGCGTTGCAGGCCCACTATATGCTTGGTCTCGCTCTGCTACAAAAGAAAGATTTCACAGATGGTGTCAAGGAATTGGAAAAAGTAAGAGGTTTTTTATTTTCTGAAGATCTTTTTAAGGTTATTTGCAGTAGAGAACATATGCAAAAGCTGTCTCATGCAAATCATATTTTATTCAGGGTCTATGTTATGTTGCCTTTTGAGAACTGCTGCTTGACAATTTCTTGCACACATGTATTGCCTGTACATTGTTTGGTAGTTTTCTCAATATGGTCCTGTTTGGTAAAGAGAGGTTTGGGCGAAAATGAGAGGATTTTACTCAATTGGAGGATTGACCAGTCAAATTCTCTAATTGATATGTTTGGTAAACAAAGGTTACAATTAGCTTTTTGAGACCAAAAAGCTAATTTTGAAAAAGCTTCATATAGGAGCTTTTTGTGAAGAGAGGTGTTGAAGATGAATTGAAATGACAATTTGGTCCTCAAATTACCAAAAAAAATTATTAGTTTACATACAAAAATTTATTACAATTAAATAATAGTAATAATTATCCAAATTAAATTTAATATATTAAAAAATTTACAACTCAATAAATTTTTATAAATAATAATTTTTAAATAATGATTATTTTTCTATAAAAATTACTTTAATTATTCAATATATTATAAATTTTGTTATTATTAAAGAAATACTCAACAATAAATTGTGCAAATGCCCCTTTTTGGTTATTTTACACGATCAAACATCTATCAGCTCTCAAATATTTACCAAATATTTTTATACAAACTGCTAATACAATCAGCTAGTCAAATCAGCTAATGCAATCAGCTATCCGCTAACAACTAATGCAATCAGCTATCCGCTGATTGCCAAATAGGGCCTATATCTCTTAAATTTACATGTGGAGATATGTCAAGATGATGATAAAAAAAATTATCTGGCGTTTGTTGAAGATGATATTGTTTGTTGTCTTTATCCTGTAACATAATAGGCGTTGGACCTTGGGAGGGGTGCAAACCCAAAAGGGTACATGGTAGAGGAGATATGGCAAGAGCTTGCAAGAGCAAAATACTTAGAATGGGAACATGAATCTACCAAACGTTCTTGGGATCTTCAAAATTTAAAGTGAGTTTTTTTCCCTTGCATTTCTTTTGTTGCTTGTGTGTGTATTTTCTTGTATATATGTGATATTGCCATTCTTTTAACTATGATGAATTTGATTTGCTTACCACCCTCTGATTTTTTTAATGGCTGTGGCATATATTTTACACAGAGAAGCGTGTGTAGCAGCTCTCAAGGAGAAACACTTCCTTGATTGTTCTCAAAGTGAAGGCTTTGTAGATGAAAATGTGAAGTCTAATCAAAATCAATTTGAAGCGTTGAATCGAGTATTCAACAAAGCCGCTGAAAATGATTCTCCAACTGAGGTATAGTTTAATTACCAAAAAAGAAGTTATCTTTTAAAAGTAAAAAAAAAACACCATTGTGTCATTTGTTTTTGTTTTACATAATGAATCATCGGAAGCGGGGTTTTTGGAATTTAATTTTGAAATATAACTGGAGTTTCTTGTAATTAGGCTAAACTTTAGGGGTAGTTTTGCAATTATTCCTCATGATTTATCCTGCACATAATTATTTCAGGTGCCAGACTATCTATGCTGTAAGATCACTTTAGACATATTTCGTGATCCCGTAATTACTCCTAGTGGGGTCACATACGAGAGAGCTGTGATTCTAGAGCATCTACAGAAGGTAAGTGTGTGATAATGCAATTTTCATTTAATTTACTGTCGCAACATGGATTTGACCCAAACTTTGATGTTTAATGTTAGGTGGGTAAATTCGACCCAATTACTCGCGAATCGCTATATCCATCTCAGCTTGTTCAAAATTTGGCATTAAAAGAAGCTGTAAGAGCGTATCTAGACGAGCACGGGTGGGCGTATAAGATGGATTGATTGTTTGGTATGGGCTTTTCGACTTCTGAGAGATACATCTTTTTTGTTGTATGTCTCCAGCAAATTGTGGATAACTAATTGTTATTTTCGACTGGGTCGAGCGTGTTAGTTCGTAATCTCGTGAGCGGGACCCAACGCTTTTGTAGCAAATTAGAGGTGGTGGTCACATATGAAATGTACAGTGTTTTACAACCGAATTTTTGTACAGTGTTGTAGCAGGTCTCAGCCTGGAGGTGAAATTCGTCATTAAAAACTTGATACTGATTGATATTATTTGTTTTGTGAAACTGGCATATTACTCGGGGTTAAATGGGGCACTTGGTTTGAACTTGAATTTTATCACTGGTGTGTGAACTTGAGTTTTGGAAATCCTGTTCTGGGAAACTAATTAGTCATTGGAAGGGATCGAAGGGTCAAAAGCCAGACTCAGTTGATGTTATTTTTATTAATCTTGTTTTTTTTTTTTTCAAAAAGCTGGCCTAGTTATAACCTTTTTATTCCCCCCTGCAAATTACATACGCTACCTTTTTTTAATTGGCAATTTGGGTACTGGATTTGGGTAAATTAGACCCATTACGACGAGGAATGACCTAAATTGATCTATTAAAAAGGTTAATAGGTGTAATTTGCAAAAAGTTGAAAATCGGACTAAACATTTTGTGGTTAGAATTAGGATAATTATGCGGATATGGATTGATTTGACACTGAATATAATGTGTACTGGATTATTTATTCTCTGCATTCAAAAGTTAACATAAAGAGTTTGTTGAAGATAATTTGTTGTGGACGACTCTTGAAAAGAACACTTTTTAGTTAAATAATTTTTTGGAATACTCTTAACACTAAGAGTGACATGGTTATTGTGTAAATAAAATGAATTACCCCCTCACGGCAAAAACTTTCAATATTAGCTTTGTTAATTGTAGAGCGAAATTTCAAAATTACAACCAGTTTTGTAAATAGTAAAATCCCCATCCCATTGTTCCCTTTTTTCTTCTGTCACACATTCCAAGTTTATTACTTATTTCTGCAAACATATTGAAATACCTTAATTAGAATAAATGAATATCAGCTAATTGAAGGAAGGTCTTCTAGGACAACTGGAGTGTCGATAATTTAGAACTGATTTTCAGTTTTAGCAATAAACGTATAGGTACATATTAAATGTTTTTGGATTGATGGATATTTAGTATTAGAACTGATTCTCAGTTTTTAGCTAGAAACTTCTTCAGCTAGGTGAATATCACATGTTTTTGGATTGGTGAGATTTTAGTTAGGGATTTGGAAAAAAATACTCAATTTTTTAAAAATATGTTTCTTTTTATTCTTAATATAAATGCAATTTTTTCCCCAAAAAATAGCTAGTTTATTCAAAAAAAAAAAAAATAAAAAAAAAATAACACCCTATTTCATAATCGTTTAATACTTATTTTATTTGTTTCAACTTGTTTCATCGCTTGTGTTTCAAATTTGTTTTATTGTGTGTTTTATAATTGTTGCATCCTTGTTTTATAACTCGTGTATCTTAATTATTCATACTAGTTTCATTTGATCACTCATAATTTATAACTGTTTTATCGCTGGTGTTTCATACTTGTTCTATTGCTTGTGTTTTATATTTATTTTATACATGTTTCCTAACTCGTTTTTCATAATTATCTCATACTAGTAGTGTTTAACAATTGTTTCCTAGTTGTTTCGTGCCTATTTCTTATCTATTAGTGTTGGTTACCTAAATAATGAAAACTCGAACGCTAGTGTGTGTGTACGCGCGCACGTATACGTGTGTTATATGGAATTGGATCAAATGGTCTAATTTTTAGGGTGAGTTAGTAGGCTAAATCTCGGGCACCCAATAAATTTAGATCTAATGGATATAAATTGGGTGGAAGATGGTTGACTAATAAATATAAAACATATATTATGTATACTTGTCTTACTAAGTGTCCATCAACTGACATTTAAATGGCATTAATAAACTATTAATGTACACTAAAATTATTGGAGATTGGTTGGATAAGCATGACATATAATTCAAATATCGTTGTCATTCCAATTGTGTATCTGTTAAAATTGAAGAACGCGGAAAGAAAAACAGAGATGATTGCCACTGAAGTATCTAAGAAAAAAAAGTTGGTGAAAAATTATACGAGTGCTTTGTATTTTCTGCATATATTTATTAACACTGTACAGTCTATTTATATACATGAAGAGAAGGATCTAGAGCCCCTAAAATACGGATCAACCACGTTTATTTCCTCTCCATGACATCACCCGACGTCATTCATGTGCCACGTATTTTTAACAACCTGCTTGTCGTTTTTTTTCTCTTGACTGCGGGTCATGATCTTTTGCTGCATGGCACACATGCAGCCTCGTGTGTGCGCAGTTCATCTTTTCATTTTGTCAGTATCAATATACTTATAAATGTGAAGTTATTTTTTAATTTTTGTTTTGTTTGGTTTTTCAAAATAATTTCAATTCATACTTTTAAATGTACAAATTTATTGGCAAAAATAGTATTCAAGAAATAATATGATTTAGTTTATTTTGATAATGTTTGTATTTATTAGGAATTATAGAGAAATGTCAATATAGCAGAGTTATTAATCGAGGATATTTCTATCAACTCATAATTTAATATTAATTTAAATGTTAATGGACGCATATTTAGAAATCTAATTAGTGAACATCTAAAAAGATGTATTTTTATTAATTTATATCAATTGAATATAATATATTGGATAGTTGTAATTTGATAAATATCTTTACGTACAAATCGTGAAGTGGTGAATTCTTCGAATGCAGGTGACCTCTACAAATGGTTTTAATGATAAAAATAATGTGTTTATAAATAATTGAATGCATTTAACACAATTTACATGACTTCTAGTCAAAGTTTGGTGAATAAATAATTTACATAGATAACGACTTATAATGTCTAGTTATTTATATCAATTCACCCCATAAATGGACGATGAGGATTGATTTTATATTACAATTAGGATAAACTCGTTTTCATATTTCTACGAATAAATTCATAAGAACGTATTATAATGATTCCTCTACAATATTCCAGATTTAGAGAAATATCTAGAAGTTTTCTATTAATTTCTACCGTTGGGTGTAATATGTTGGGTTAGTTGATTTTCTTACACTAATATGTATTTTTGGAAAGAAAGCCAACAAAGACGAGACGTAACAATATTGAAATTGGAAAAATTGATACATAGAATAACAATAATTATGTGCTATATTAAATACTTGATATTGTCAATAATAATATTAAATTCTAGATATTACTCTTGACAATATCTACAATTAATTTTAAAGATATCATCTATTTCTCTCTCTTTATTTTTTCTAAAAATAAATAAAATAAACTATCACATATATAACATTAACATTGATGCATTGGATTTTTTTTATATAAAATGTCAATATCATTTACCACGTATGATCAATAAACATTATTGCATTAGAGATTCTCTCAAAATTCATAAAACTTTACTAAACAGCAAGATTGAAAATTGTATTCTCTCCACATTAATTCAAACAAAAACACTAATTTGAAAAAAGTTGCTACCACAATTCAGATATTGGTATGACAAACTAAAACTCCAACGATGATAAAAAATTGAGAAATAACGAAATTCGTAACTCATTCTTTTCTCCCCTTTGTATTCTTGAGATCTAAGGTTTGATTTCTTCTATGTTAGAAGTCTTGCCATTGCACTAATACGAATAATAATAGAATAATATACAAAAGAGCACACGCAAAATCATTTCACTTCACGTGAAGCATAACTTCAACAAGGGGAGTATACATGCATTATAAATAACTACAAGTAACTCAACATATTATGGTGGAATTAAAAATTAATCAGCTTGCACCCAATTTGTAGCCTTCATATTTTATCAAACAAGAGAGCGCGTAAGAAACAAAAGTAGTTAAAAAGAAGAGCGAGAGACCATGAATATATACAATTACAAATCCTTATTAAATCATCTCAAAAGTTAAGCATAATAACCGTGTTTGTTACAAGAAAATGGGAAGCAGATAAATGTCTCCTAATCTTTAAAATAATCTCCCAAAGTTGAAAAAAGGGATGCCTGCAATCACCAACAAATGTCAGATGGGGACCGGAAGGGTTTTCCGGCGAACCCCCTCCGATGCTTAAATTAGTGTAGGGAGAGAATTTGGGAAAATAATTGCTTGATTAAAAAATGACTTATCTTTTGTACTTTTGTGATTATCTATTTATAAGTGTACTTTTCTAGGGTTTCCTTAAAATTAGGGCCTTACGCCACATCACCCTTCTGGATTTTTCTTTTGGTTACTCTACCTTAGGCTAGAGCCTCAAGGTCCTTCATACGACCTTAAACCAGGTCAAAGATCTCGAGTTGTATACACAGCGCCGGTTTAACCACTGACCTTGAGCTAGAGACATAGGGATGAGCTGATCCTGATCTCTTTTATCCCAAAACAATTACTCCCCCCTACTATGATTATATTTTCTTAAAATATGACCATAGTAAGTTTTTTTTTTTTTTTTTACCTCGAGCTGATTGGCCTTTCAAGGCTGAAAATCTTCCAACCTCGACCCCGAGCTGTTTGGCAGAAATTCTTCGCCTCGACCTCGAGCTATTGGCCTAAATATTCTGGCAGAAATTCTTCGCTTCGACCTCGAACTGTTGGCCTCAATAATTTGGCAGAAATTCATCGCCTCGACCCCGAGCTGATTAGCCTTTTAATTTGGCAGAAATTTATCGCCTCGACCTCGAACTGTTGGCCTCAATAATTTGGCAGAAATTTATCGCCTCGACCCCGATCTGCTTGGGTATGATGAGCTCATCCCATCAGCTTTTTAAGGCCCAATTGAAGATGTACCTCGAGCTATTGCGGCCCAATAAGCGTATCTCATCAGTTTTTCTGGCCCAATTAAAGCTATACCTCGAGCTGTTGCGGCCCAATAAGCGTATCTCATCAGTTTTTCTGGCCCAATTAAATCTATACCTTGAGCTGTTACGGACCAATAAGCGTATCTCCTCAGTTTTTCTGGCCCAATTAAAACTATACCTCGAGCTGTTGCGGCCCAATAAGCGTATCTCATCAATTTTTCTGGCCCAATTAAAGCTATACCTCGAGTTGTTGCGGCCCAATAGGCGCGCTCCATTAGTTTGTCTGGCCCAATTAAAGCTGTGCCTCAAGCTGTCGCGGCCCAATTAAAGTCGTTCCTTGATCTGTATTTAGGGTTTCTCCCTCCTCCTTAAGAGAGTCTTTCCCGCTTCTTGTAAAAAACCCTTAAAGCTTCCTAGAACCCTTCATTTTCTACTCCATCCACTCCCTATTTGTACTTGGTGCTTTTAGAATTCTTCTAGCTCTGACTGGCTCTCTCCTCTGATATCTTCGTTCTTTTGAATCTTCCAATCTTCAAATCTTCGATCTTTTAGATCTTCAACACTTCAAACAATCGCCAGACTGTTCTTGAGTTTCCCAGGAGTTAGATATTCTGCATAGGTACTACTTGATCCCTTTTCCTTAATACCCCTTTGTTTATATGTGTTTATTGCTTTTGTTATTTTATTGCTGTTATTATCAATTTTCCATAATGTCTGCTTCATCTCGAACTGCTATCAATGACATGAGGCTCGTACTTGTTCCTCTTCCCGAGCAAAGCGAAAAATCGGTATCTCCAGTGGGTACCTCGTCTCCTCGAAGTGAGTCTTCTTCGGCTTCCCACCATTCAGGGGAGCCTTTATCCTCAGTGCTTCCTATCTTAGATCCTTGTCACATATCATGTGCCATATCCAATAAGACCTTGGGGTACATACGCTCAAATATAGGAATCCCTTCTTCTTATCAATTGATTCTTCCTTCTCCCGAGGATAGGGCCCCTCATCCGCCCCCGGACTGCTTAACCTTTTTTCTTGGTCAATTAGATGGAGGTCTGCGCTTTCCGATTCCTCCTCTGTTAATGGAAATTTCTTGTCTTTACGAGATTCTCCTTAATCAATTTACCCCGAACTCCTTTAGGGATATGGTAGGCTTCATAATGGTAGCTCAATACTTAGGGATTAAGCCTACCGCATCCCCATTCTTTTCTCTCTTCCAAGCCAAGTCTCTCAATCCTCCAGGTCTCTTTTATTTTTCTTCTCGGGGGGATGCCAAATTTTTATGCAAAGCTCCGACCTCAAACCAAGAGTGGAAACAAAAATTCTTTTTTGTCAGATCTTCCGAATCTTGGGATTTTCCTACTGAGTGGATTTGGCATATCCCTGATCAACGGAAGTATAATACCAAAAAACGCTCAGAAGGCACTCAAAACCTCGTCGACCGAATCACTCGCAAGCCCTACGACTTGTCTCGTCTTATTCGCCCTTCTTTGCTTTACTACTATGGTCTTAGCCCACTTGAGTCCCCTTCGAAGCGGACATTGGTAAATCACCCAACTCTATTCCTATACTGCTTTTACTTGTCCGCTTTTCCCTTATCCTTACTTTCATCTTTTGCAGACACAATGTTTAAGAAACTGCTAGCTAAGCAAGGCGAGGCACGGGAAAAGGTCGTGTCAGTAGGTCGGGCTCTCCCCAAGTCAACTCTCGAGCCTCCCACTGGTACGGGCTCTGACGGGCCCCAGACTAGGCCAGCGTTGGCCAGGGCTAACCTTCCTCCTGCAAAAAGGGCCAGGATTACTCCTTCTCAAGGTTCTTCTCCATCGACCCCGAATCAATCATTCTTCACGCAAAGTGTCTTGAGGAATGACGATGGCTTGATCGCTACTCACTATGTTCAAGGGGTTTGTCCTACCACCGACCGAGAGCGGGTGGAGAAGTTAGCAGATGCAGAGCTTCTTGATGCTTGGAATTTGGCTCTATCAAAAGTAGGTATCCCGAACTCTTTAGACTTGTATTTTTTTCCTCATTTATTTCATTGTTATTTACATGTATATACTTTTTATAGGCTTATGCCCTGACCTCCAATGTCGCGGCTCGGGCACGCTTGGGTTTTAATGATCCTACACTGATGCATGACCTTCAAGCTGCTCAAGAAAAGATCAACGCCCTTACCTCGGAACTGGAGCAGACCCGGACTTCTCTAAAGGAGAAAGAAGAAGAGAATTCTGCCCTCAAGACCCAGTTGGCAGCTCAAGAAAGTGAGATAATGCTAAAGGTCGGGGAAGCTCGTTCCGAAGGTGAGCGAGTGGGCAGGGAGAGCTACCTTAAATCAGAGGAAGGGCTATTCGTGCATCAACGGGTTCGGGACGCCACTCGCCATAACTTTGTCAACTCGGAGGATCTTTATCGAGTCCTTATAAAAACTATTCCCTTCTACTTGCACTATTATGTGGGTAAAGTGAAGGAATGGGTAGTCTCTGGAGGCTCGGTGGAGACCTTCAACGAGGAGGCAGCTTTGGAAGATACTCCCAGTTGTCCCCTTTTTCTTCCCTCCGACGAAGATACCCGGCTCAATTCTGTCGGAGCTGCCGACTTCTTGGAGTACGCCCTTCACCATTTCCCTGGACCTTCCCATTCTGCTGCTCCTTTGACCGAGAATGCCAATCAAGGATTAGGAGATGCCCAATTTGGTGAAGAGATTGAGGCCATCCGATACAGCAGGGAGCTCGAAGAGAATCTTCTGTCGATGTCTTAGGATTTTGTGTAATCCTTTTCTGCTTTAGCGATGTCGCTTTTGTAACCCAGACTTGTTATTTAAGGAATGACATCTATTTTGACTTGTGTTTTCTATGTTGTATTTTATCGTTATTGCTATCTTCATATCTGTTAACCCGATTACTCTGTAGGATCGAGATCCATTTAACAAAACTCTTAAAAGGCATCTCGACCTCATACTTCATTTGGGCGGGTCATGTACTTTTTCGTACAGTTTTTCAAACATTTTGGGGGGAAAATTTGGCTTTATAGGCACTTATTTCCCCCTCCTTCCTTCCATATTTCTTTTATCCAAATATGTCTGGATTTTCAGCAAGCCCACCGCCAGATTTTTACGAACTTCAGGAAGAAATAACCAAGCTCCGCCGTCAGCTGGAAAGGAAAGGACAGCACAAGCAATTTTATAAGGATCACTGGAAATCGTCAAACAACCATGTTCTTCACCTTCGTGAAGAAGTTTTGGATCTTCGCCAGCAGGTGAATCGTCTATACAGCGCGAATGAAGCTTTAGTTAGCAGTGCCAGGGCTGAAACCCACCGCGCTGACATGTACTATCTGAGGTTCTACGAAACGGATCAT
The DNA here is from genome assembly GCA_014905375.1 of Phtheirospermum japonicum. NCBI lineage: Eukaryota > Viridiplantae > Streptophyta > Magnoliopsida > Lamiales > Orobanchaceae > Phtheirospermum > Phtheirospermum japonicum. Next base: position 326,958 of record BMAC01000610.1, on the reverse strand, counting down.
GAGCTCTGGAAATTGAAGAATGCTCAGCGTCGTTCTGATTAATGACACTTTCCGCTTCTTAGTTTTTATGCCTGTGCTCGAGTCTTGTACTTCTGAGCCCCATGCTTATGTAATAAGTACTAGACCCTAGGTTTAGTTTCAATAAATTTTTATTCTACTTTATGCCTTTACATTCGCATAGTTTATTTTTTTTATCACATGAGTGTTTTTCGCATGTTGTTCAATGACGTTCGCTCCTCTAGATTTATTCCGAGTGTCTACCCGACCTACCACAGTGGGTAGGATTTGACGTTTAATCAAAATTCGAGTATTCCTATCATGACAGATAGGCTTTGAGGTTGATATTCATCAACCGAAATTCGAGTATTTACCCGACCTATCATGGCGGATAGGTTTTGAGATTGATATTTATCAACCAAAATTCGAGTATTCACCCGACCTGCGGATAGGTTTTGAGATTGAAATTTATCAACCGAAATTCGAGTATCCACCCGAGCTAATATGTTAAGTAGAATTTGTTCTGAGCTTGCTCGATGGTTCTAAGTTTAAAATATTCAATCGATAACTTATGTCTTTATTTTAGGAATGATTTTTCTCCCACATACAACAAAAGAAAATTTGCATAAGTAAATTTACCGAATCAACTATTATTTATCTGAAGTAGGTCTTCAGATTCGCCACATTCCAAACTCGCGGAATTTCCTGTCCATCCATATCTGCAAGCTCATATCCACCTCCTGCCAGCACCCTGGTTACTCTGAAAGGTCCCTCCCAGTTAGCCCCGAGTTTTCCTAAGCTCCGGACTAGATCCGCTCTTCTCAAAACCAAATCCCCGACATGAAAATTCCGCTTAACCACTTTGTTATTATAAGCAGCCTTCATTCTTCGCCTCATTTCCTCCATTCGGAGGAACGCCTTTTCTCTTTTCTCAGCTAATAGATCCAAAGAGTCCTGTATCAATATCTCATTTTGTTCCTCATCCAATGCTACAACCCTATGGGTTATGGTGCATACTTCGGCTGGTATGACAGCATCCATGCCATATACCAAGCTAAACGGGCTTTCCCCTGTGGCCTCTTTCGGGTTGGTTCTGTATGCCCATAAGACTGGTTGGAGCTCCTCCACCCATTTTCCTCCCGCTTTTTCCAATCTTGTCTTTATTCCCCTCACTAAGATTTTGTTGGTGGCTTCTACTTGCCCATTAGCCTGCGGGTGGTATACCGAAGTGAAATTTTGCTTGATCTTCATCCTACCACACCATTCCTTCAAACCTTTCCCTGCGAACTGGGTGCCGTTGTCTGATACGAGCACTCGGGGTACCCCAAAACAACACACTATATTCTTCCATAGGAATTCTAATATAGCTTCCTCTGTGACTCTTGCTACTGGCTCGGCTTCCACCCATTTGCTGAAATAATCTACAGCTACCACAAGGAATTTCCTCTGTCCCGGGGCCATAGGAAAAGGGCCGACCAAGTCAATTCCCCATTTCGCAAAGGGGCACGCTGCACTCATGGTCATGAGCTCTTCAGCTGGTCTATGCATCAAAGGAGCATTCTTCTGACATCTCTCGCATTTCCTCACAATTTTTTCTGCATCCGCTTTCAGGGAAGGCCAAAAATACCCTGCTCTCAATATTTTCTGGGTTAGAGTCTGAGCACCCATATGGTTGCCACAACACCCTTCATATATTTCTTTGAGTACCTGCTCAATCTCTTGTGGTCCTAAGCACTTAAGGAGGGGCGTCCCAAACCCCCTTTTGTACAAATTTCCTCCTATTAAGTAGAAACGAGCAGCTCGTATCTTGAGTCTAGTTGCCATACTTCGATCTGTTGGTAAGATGTCTTTTTCTAAGTATGCTTTTATCTCTGCTCGCCAATCCCCTCCTTCGATGAGCTCAGCTATGGCATCCTCCGTCACTCCCCAAGATGCCATCAAGAGAGTTATTTGCCTTTCCTTGCAATCAACCGCCGAACTAGCCACCTTTGCTAGGTAGTCTGCACGCCCGTTCTCTTGTCTTGGAATTTGTATCATTTCTAAGTGATCGAGCTCCTCTCGACATTTTTTTAATCTTAGCAACGTATTTTTGCAGTCGCTCCTCTCGAACCTCAAATTCTCCATTGGCTTGTTTTTATACCAACTGCGAATCTAAACACACCAATATCCTTCTGGCTCCCAACTCCATGGACATCTGTATTCCTCTTATACATGCCTCATACTCTGCCTCATTGTTAGAAGTTCAGAAATTTAGCCTGACAACGTACTCCATCTCGTCCCCTTCTGGGCTAATCAGCACTATACCTGCTCCACATCCCGTTTGCCCTGCTGATCCATCCACAAAAACCGCCCACTGGCCCACCGGCTCCTGAGGTCGGGTCATTTCTTGTAGAAAATCTGCTAAGGCTTGCGCTTTGATAGCAACGCGATTTTGGAACTCGATTTCATACTCGCCCATCTCAATTACCCACTTAATGAGCCTTCCCGACGTATCCGGCTTGCTGAGAATTGATTTCAGAGGGAGATTGGTTCTGACTACTATTTTATGAGCAGAGAAATATGGCCTCAGCCGTCTAGCCGTAACTACTAAGGCTAGGGCTCCTTTTTCGATTTCAGCATACCGAAGCTCAGCTCCCTTGAGCGCTTTACTGACATAGTACACCGGAGTTTGTTTTCTTCCTTCCTCCTTAACCAACACCGTGCTCACCGCTGACTCCCCTATGGACATATAGAGTTACAACGTTTCTCCCAGGTGTGGCTTCGTCAGGAGCGATATTTCGGATAAATACGCCTTGAGCTCTTCAAAGGCTTTCTGACATTCTTCGCTCCAACAAAAATCTGAAGCCTTTCTCAATACTCTAAAGAAAGGAAGACTACGCTCTGCAGCCCACGAAATGAACCTATTCAATGCTGCCAAATGCCCCGTCAGACGCTGGACCTCCTTCACACTCTTCGGGGGGGTCATGTTAATGATAGCCTGAATCTTCTCAGGATTGGCCTCAATTCCTCTTTCAGTGACCATATAAACCAAGAATTTTCCCGACCTGACCCCAAACGCACACTTCTTTGGGTTCAACTTCATCCGGTACTTCCTCAATGTATGGAAGGTTTCCGCCAGATCACTCACGTGTGACCCCGACTTGATGCTCTTCACGAGCATATCATCCACGTACACCTCCATGTTCCTTCCTAACTGCTGAGAGAACATTCTGTCTACTAACCTTTGGTATGTGGCTCCTGCATTCTTAAGGCCAAAAGGCATTACCACGTAACAGTAAGTGCCGAAAGGTGTGATGAAGCTGACTCTCTTTTGATCTTCGACTGCTAGACTTATCTGGTGATAACCCTGAGAGCCGTCCATCATGCTCAGGAGTTCGCAACCCGATGTTGAATCTACCATCTGGTCTATTCGTGGTAGAGGGTAGTGATCTTTAGGACAAGCCCTATTCAGATCCCTGAAGTCTACACACATCCTCCAATTATCTTCTAGTTTAGGGACCAGAACCACATTGGACAGCCATTCGGGGAATTGAATTTCTTTGATGTGCTTAGCCTCCAACAGCTTGGTCACCTCCACCCGGATGATAGCCTCTTTCTTTGCCCCGAAATCCCTTTTTCTCTGTTTGACGGGCGTAAATGAGGGATTGATATTGAGCTTATGCTCCATGACCAAAGGATCGATTCCTACTAACTCGTTCGTAGACCAGGCGAATACATCTGCATTATTACGTAAGAAATTAACCAGCTCTTTCAATATATCTGGAGACAGGGTAGTTCCTACCCGCACGACTCTGTGCGCTTCTCCAGGAACTATCTCCACCATCATCAACATCTCATTTGGCTCGAATCGCTCCTTCGAATCATCTGGTAATGCCTGGGTCTCTGAGTTGCTTGCTCTATTAGGCTCCTCCTTTTTCTCCCCCTGTTTTACACTCTGTACATACAGTTTCCTCGAAGTGTATTGGTCGCTACCTACTTCCCCCACCTCACCCCTTACGGGGAACTTCATCTTCATATGGTAAATAGACACCACTGCTCGGAAACTGCTGAGTGATGGTCTCCCGAGCATGGCGTTATATGCCGAAGGGGCATCCACCACCAAGAAATGGATCATCTTGGTCTTTCAACAATGTGCCTCGCCCAAGGAGACAGAGAGTACTATTGACTCTAAAGGCTGTATAGTACCTCCTGCGAACCCAATCAAAGAGGTCTCTACTGGCTCCAACTTTTCTTCGAGATCCATCTTTTCCAAACAGTCCAGAAATAAGATGTCCGCCGAGCTTCCTGTATCCACAAAGATGCGTCCGACTTCATAATTAGCTATCATTGCCCTAATCACCAGAGCATCTGCATGGGGTCTTAGAACCTCTCCAACGTCCTGAGGCCCGAAGTGTATAACCGGACTATCTGCCACTTGTCCGATCTCAAGTCCTTTCCTCCTCTCCGGGTCAGCTGGTCTGACATACCCCTTTCTCAATCTATTTGAATCACTGTCTCCAGGTCCTCCTACGATCATGTTAATCACCCCTCTCCTTGGGGGATCCTTCTCTTTCTCCTCGTTCCTTAACTCTGGGCGCTGCGCTGGCGGGGATTGTCTACCCCCCTTCCTAAAGGTTGCTCTACCCTTTCTCCGCTCTGTGTACACAAATTCCTTCAAATGTCCTGCCTGAATGAGTCTCTCTATCTCATCCCTCAGGTGAGTGCATTGCTCTGTGGTGTGCCCATAATCATTATGGAAACGACAAAACTTTTCGGACTTTTCCCTTTTAGGAGTTGCTGAATATGTTCGGGGCCATTTCAAATCTGGTCGCCGCTCGATTGCTACAAAAACCTCATCTTGCGGGAAAGCAAGAGGTGTATACCGATCCATTCGAGCCTTACTAATTCCTAGCTCAGACCTGGGTTTCTTAGTTGATCCCCTATCCTCTCCTTTTTCTCGTCTCCTCTCTAACTCCTCCCCCCTGTCCCTACGCTTATCGACTTCATCCTTCACACGTAGGGCCTCTTCCAAGTTGATAAACTTCTCAGCCCGTGCTAAGAGGTCTCCAAAGCTCCTTGGTGGTTCTACTACTAGAGACTGGAAGAAATCTCCCCTCTTTAGTCCCTGGGCTAAAGCATTCATCAATGTTTCTTCTGAAGCTGATGGCACCTCCAACTTAGGTGTAGTGAACCGCTTTATGTAGGCTCTGAGGCTTTCTCGCTCTTTCTGCTGGATGCTGAATAGCTCTAGTGCCATTTTTTGGTATTTTCTGCAACTAGCGAACTGGTGTAGGAAAGCTGCACTGAACTCTTCAAAATTGTGTATCGATCCTGGCGGCAGTTGACTAAACCAAAATTGCGCCGCCTTAGTAAAGGTGGTGGGGAAGACTCTACACATTACTGCATCAGTGAATTGGTATACTGTTGCTGAATTCTCATATCTGCACAAATGGTCATAAGGATCCGTGGTCCCGTCGTATTCGAATCCCATCGACTGGTAACCGCTGGGTAAAGCATCTCTCAAGACCTCTTCTGCGAATGGGGTCGCCCGACGAGCTCTTGCCGGAAGATCCTGACTTGCTAACTTCCGCTTGAGCTCCCTCATCTCCTTATGCAGGTTTTCCACCACCTCCGGTAGATCCGAAGCATTCTTGCTGAAAGTGTCATCAGTTGACACAGCTGTATTCTCATCATCTAGCGGTCCTGAATCGTGGGGCGGCTTTGCTACATTTTCCTCTGCCTGGGTGTTTCCTCGAGGTGGTGCTGAAAGTGGTGCGCCCCTGTCAGCCAATCTCTTGTCAACCGCCTCCTCCACAGCTCGTGTGATAATACCTGATAACTGCTCTAAAAACAGTGATCCCAACGGGTTTGCTCCTGGGGCTGATGAGAATCCTGTTTCAGGAGTCGGGTTAGGGGTTTTCGCAGCCAAGTCTGGGGGTGTGCTCTGAGGAACACCTGCCTCTTCCACTGTTCTCCCTGTCGTGCCCGTCATCGGTGTCTTATTCAAATCCCTATCCAGATTTCGCCGTAACTCCTCCATCCTTGCGTACTGTAGAACACTCACGTCTTGAAACTGATGATATTTCCCACAGACGGCGCCAATTGTTTGTTACCTGAAAATGGGAAGCAGATAAATGTCTCATAATCTTCAAAATAATCTCCCAAAGCTGGAAACAGGGATGCCTGCAACCACCAACAAATGTCAGATGGGGACCGGAAGGATTTTCCGGCGAACCCCCTCCGATGCTTAAATTAGTGTAGGGAGAGAATTTGGGAAAATAATTGCTTGATTAAAGAATGACTTATCTTTTGTACTTTTGTGATTATCTATTTATAGGTGTACTTTTCTAGGGTTTCCTTAAAATCAGGGCCTTACGCCACATCACCCTTCTAGATTCTTCTTTTGATTACTCTACCTTAGGCTAGAGCCTCAAGGTCCTTCATACGACCTTGAACCAGGTCAAAGATCTCGAGTTGTATACACAACGCCGGTTTAACCACTGACCTCGAGCTAGAGGCATAGGGCTGAGCTGATCCTGATCTCTTTTATCCCAAAATAAACCGATAAAAATTGACATCAAAACAATAAACTTGCCTTTCCTCCTAAATTAATGACCGGAATCCCAATATTTAAGATAAAATAAGCAAGAGAAAAAAGAATAATAGAAAATAAATCAAACAAATGATAAATTAATATTAATCTGATAAATGAAAACACACACATCCGGAACTAAGGTCATATAAGAGGTGCCATCATTCGAGGGCCCCAAAATCATTTTTCCGCATTACATATATTTTAAATGACAAATATTATCGGGTTATATTGGTTATATTTTTGAGAAGTTCTACAGTCTCCCACAATATATCATACTCCATATTTTTTAACCGTTAGATCATTTTACTTTTTATGTAGTGAAATAATCTAATGCTTAAAATACGTGAGGTATGATACATTTGAAGGCAATGTAAAATTTTCCTATAGGGCGCAGATATACGCACCCCAAAATATTATTAGTTGACCCCAAAACATTTTAAACAAAAGTAGCCCTAAATGAAAAGACTAAAGTAACCTTACTCACAATATATAATTAAAATTGAAAAAATAAAATTTATGCAATATATATATATATATATATATATATATATATTAAAAAATATATATAAACCCTCGTAACTTTTTCTTCATCCCTAAACCTCTCTCAATATCTAACAAAGACTCACATTAAAACTTGTAAGAATGGAGAATAATGATAAGAACAAGATGAATAATGTTATTATTCTTGACATCTAATCTGTTTCAGTCCTTTTTTCCTCTCTTTTTTTGGGTGTATTACTATTTATTAGGTTGAAAATCGCGAATATGTTCGATCTGGTTTTAATGAACAATTGATGTATGTTCGAAAGTTCTGACCGAACATTATACATATGTTCGAATATATTATATGAACACTTGCATAATGTTCAATTGATATTTATGAACATGGCATGTATGTTCGAAAATTTCGGCCGAACAGATGGCTCTGGTTCTACGAACCAGAGTAGAACACGGTAATTTCTTTCAAAAATTTCAAATCCTAACCTAAATAAGTGAATCAAACTCAATGAGAAACTTATCCCACACGTTTGATGTCTCATCCCATTCCATTATTCCTCTCAGTAAATTATATGAATTTTTCAAAGCAATTTTTTCCTCCCTTTTTCCCCCCTCTTTTTCTCATCTGCTTGCGTTTTCTTTCTTCTTCACCGTTTCTTCCTCTCTCACTTTTCTTTTCTTTTCTTTTCCTTTTCAATTTATTATTAGGGCGCAGATATACGCACCCCAAAATATTTTAGACAAAAGTAGCCCTAAATGAAAAGACTAAAGTAACCTTACTCACAATATATAATTAAAATTGAAAAAATAAAATTTATGCAATTATATATATATATATATATATATATATATATATATATATATATATATATATATATTTATATATTATTAAAAAATATATATAAACCCTCGTAACTTTTTCTTCATCCCTAAACCTCTCTCAATATCTAACAAAAACTCACATTAAAACTTGTAAGAATGGAGAATAATGATAAGAACAAGATGAATAATGTTATTATTCTTGACATCTAATCTGTTTTAGTCCTTTTTTCCTCTCTCTTTTTGGGTGTATTACTATTTATTAGGTTGAAAATCGCGAATATGTTCGATCTGCTTTTAATGAACAATTGATGTATGTTCGAAAGTTCTGACCGAACATTATACATATGTTTGAATATATTATATGAACACTTACATAATGTTCGATTGATATTTATGAACATGGCATGTGTGTTCGAAAATTTAGGCCGAACAGATGGCTCTGGTTCTACGAACCAGAGTAGAACACGGTAATTTCTTTCAAAAATTTCAAATCCTAACCTAAATAAGTGAATCAAACCCAATGAGAAACTTATCCCGCATGTTTGATGTCTCATCCCGTTCCATTATTCCTCTCAATAAATTATATGAATTTTTCAAAGCAATTTTTTCCTCCCTTTTTCCCCCCTCTTTTTCTCATCTGCTTGCGTTTTCTTTCTTCTTCACCGTTTCTTCCTCTCACACTTTCCTTTTCTTTTCTTTTCCTTTTCAATTTACAAATCTAATGTCTTTAGTTAAACAAATATACATTTTAAAAGTTTTTGAGGTGTTCTTATCACTTGGGGTCAACTTATAAATTATTGGTGTGCGTATATCCGCGCCCTTTCCTATATTTTTAGTCAAGTTGGCCGCAATTGATGATAAATATTTGTTTAACTAAAGGCATATAAGTCAGATTGATATTTGTTCATTTTTATTTTTAAAATGGTCTTCAGACCCCAATTTCAACAAGACCAACTAGTCCAATAAAATAGGAAGTATCGAAATTACTAGTATGATTTTTAGATTAATATTTTTATTTGTAAATAAATGTCTTTTTTTTTTTAATTGGACACCTGGCACTGAGTCAGAGTATAAAGCCTTGATCATATCTCTTCCGCCGCCTCGAAGCCGTCCTTGAATCGCCTTGATGTCGAGCCGACCTTTCCTCATGGATGATCAATCTCGATCAAAACGTCTTTGCCCTCCAAGCTTACTCTCAACCAGAGGCAGGGAATAGATTCGTCCTTTCAGCAAAGTGTCAAGTTGATTCAGACGACTCATTGAGGCTTGCCTGGTCGAACAAACATGCACCTTGACCAGACGAATGGACTTCGTCGAGCTCGCAAGTTGGCCTCAGCATGCGTGGTCGGGCGTCATGCCCTCATGTCTCGGTCGTTGTCGGCAGGTCGACCTCGGCCAGGCGGTGCGCGCTCTCGGCTTGGGCTCGGCCAGCTTGAGCTTTATTTTTTTTTCAAATTTAATATTTTAATATTTAAAATATTATAATTTAATCGTTTGTTATCCGTTTTAAATGAAAAAAAATAAATCAAAGTTGTTAAAGGAGACATTTACTAAAACTGAACATGTATGCATATTCCATATGATGAGACTTGAAATTGAAACATATATACTAGAGTGAAAAAATGAAAATATTAAACAACAAAAACTACACTAGAAAAAGAGAAAAAAAATTGATAACCCTAAAATTACACCTTAACCATGGCTATGATTTATTTGATCACTATATATAATTTTTCCTCCATAGTTTTCGCATGAGACTTTAGAAATTGAATGATATTCAAATGTACATTTAGAATAAAAACCTTCATTATTAAGATTCTTATTATTTTTATATTGTGTTTTTCTTATTGTGCGTGTGTCGTTGTGTATTATCTCATTGTTTGAAAACCTTTCTACTATATATATCGGTAAATTATATCGAACAAAATAATTTAGAACCAGATATTCTTTACCAACTTCTCCAATCGACTCATTCAAAATCAAACAGGCCTTCACATTGAGGGGCAATGCCATTGCTAGCCTGCTAGTAACCTAGTCCTCTCCGTGTCTATCGACTATCATATATTTCGAAAAGGAAAGGAAAATTATTTCAGTGGACAAGAAAACATTCGATTCCAAACCATCTATTTGAAAATTGAATTGAATGACATGGTATGAACCGTGAGTACTACCGAAAACTATAATATACCTAATCATCTATTTGTTGATAATAAAACCTTTTCATTTTTCACCGGAAAAAAAAATTAATAATGTAATTACCTGACATATCAAAAATATATAATTACCATTTTATCCTACCAAGGGTATGCAAATTTTGATCGGACCATAAATTAACAAAGATAAACACACATCAAACAGGCAAAGGACCAAATCAACCACGTCCACACATACTCACATTCTTAAGAAAAAAAAAAAACACACAAACATTAAACAACATTCTCATTTACGGCTCTCATTTACGGCTCGACGATGATCTTCCCGGTAGCATGGCCGTCAATGCTCTTCTGCCAAGCCTCCTCAGCTTTGCTCAATGGAAACTTAGAGTCGATCACCGACTTAAGCTTCCCATCTCTCACTAACTCCACAACGTACCGCAAATGCTCGCCTTTCGGGATAAGAAGCATTGGCACCAACTGTTTCTTCGAGAACGTAATCTTCTTCACAGCGAATGTCCACATGGCACTGGGCCCTGGAGTTATATCAATCACTTTCCCGTTCGGGCTCAGATTCGGCTCGAAAACAGACCACGGAATTGCGGGTGCACAGTGTATCACCGCGTCGTACTTTTTGCCCGACGGGCTCTTGAGAGCCGCACCTTCGGGTGTTTTGTAGTCGAGGACCTCGTCGGCTCCGAGGCTCTTGACAAAGTCGATGTTTCTTGCGCCGCAAGTAGCCGTCACGTGTGCATTTCCCAGCTTTGCCAGCTGGACGGCATAGTGGCCGACGCCGCCAGAGGCGGCGGTGACGAGGATGTTCTTCTGGGGCCCGGTCTTTTCGAGCTTGAGCCCGGCGGGCTGGGTGAGGGCCATGTGGGCCGTGAGGGCAGCGACGGGAAGGCCTGCACCTTCGGCGGCTGATACTTCGGGAGGCCTGGGGACGGTTAGATTCTCYTYGGTTACTCCGTATTCGGCAAAACCGCCACCTGTCTRTTCCGTAGAGATTTAGAGGACCATTTTGAATGAAAGTTCATAAAATACAAATGTAAGATAGGGATAATTAGAAAACTATTAATACTTCATTAAACCTCAAGGCTATGTTTTGTTTTGGGATTTTCATTTCAAAAGACAAGGTTTTGGAAATCCTAAAACTAAACCTCACCTTATACAAACAATTTATGACGTAACAGTAACCTGTTAACATATTCAGTTCAAAGTATTACTGTAAAACTCGTCATTACACATTACCTATAAATAAATTAATATCTTATCCATAAAAATCATAATAAAATAATACAACATTCACTAACCAGACATGATTTGACATTCTACACTAAAGTCCTCTTTTTAAAAGTCTAAACAAACAATGATTTTATTATTCATTTGGACTTTCAAATTTAAAATAAAGTCCCAGTGCTCTAGAAACCACGAAAATCTCAAACCAAACGCAGCCTAAAGTATTACAAACACCACCTTGAGGTTGGAATTTGTAAAATAGAAACAAACCAAGGGGGTATTTATAATTTTGAAAGATAGCCGCGTCTTTTGTAAAAAGTCTAAAAAATCTTAGGGTAGTTTTATAATAAACCCTGTACTGTGTGACATAATTTGTAAGATTTAGAGGGGTGTGATCTTTCGGCAGCTTTCACGTAAGGACAATTAAGCATTTGTTGAACCAAGAATGGGGACAAAGAGCAACAGAAAGGCGAAAAAGAGGATATAGCAGAAACAATTTTTAACACTTACAAATTGACTCAGCATACCAACAACTTTGTCACCAGGTTTGAAGTTTGTGACTCCAGGTCCAATCTCTACTACCTCTCCAGCTACGTCGGTAGCTGCCCAGTAGAAACGAGAAAGGGTCAAGGAAAAAAAATAAGAGCATATTTCTTATATTGCATGAAGTAAAAGAATGAAGCTGTAAATGCAAGATTGACCTCGTATCAAGAATCTAATAACTTAATTAGAACAATAAAAAAGATTTTTCTCTTAAAATAACAATCTTAGACATTCATTTTTTTTTTGTTTCTAGTCGGCTGACAAACTGAAGTTAAGTTTATAATTTTCTCCAGCCATTATCTCAGTCCACCAGCCTAAGCATCATACGTGTTTCAATATTATAAAAAAAGACCAATAATTCAGATTGTCATGAAATGTTTCATCTCCAACATGTTATACTGAATGGCTCCATGAACACAATTTATATACACAGGAAATTGTAAAATGGGATATAAAATTGCCTCCAAGACTGAGTCCTATTTTTAAAAATTTTATATAAAAAATTAAAGCTCCAATGACTCTTATCACCTAAACTCATGTCAAAATAAAGCCCAAGTAGCCCAGCTTGTCCACTCCAGGTTTTAACAAAACTAAGTGTAGATGAAGACTAAGAATTACATAGTTGACTCAAAGAAATAAAAATTAAAAAAAACCAATGTCCAATATAAGCCAACATTCTCAAAATGCCCAAACTTCAAAGGTCAGTCGAATTCTGAACTTCTGTAATAAGCTTACCGGGTATAAAAGGGAATTTCCGAGGAAGAAGAGGACGAAGCATGCCTTTCTGAGTTTTCCAATCAATAGGATTTATACTTGTGGCTTCCAATTTTAGAAGGACCTCGCCCTTACTAGGAATAGGAACCGGAACTTCAACATGCTGTGAGAAGGCAATATCAACTTCCATTTTGGTAAGTAGTTTACAACCACAAATCAAACTCAAATGATATAAAATTCTGAATTTTACGAATTGATCATTTCTCAACTCGGTATGATACTTAACCAAAACCATGAATGAAGATTACAAACAAATTAAAGCCAATAAAATGGCGTCCCTAGTTAATACGTTAGTACTGTAATTCCGGGCCCTAGTTGTTAAATATATTTCCATTTACGATTTAAAGAGGAATTATTTTCTCTCTGTTTTGCACAATAATTTTTATTTTCTACCATTTCCTCTCTGGGCATCAGGTGTGCAGATCACTCGAAGAAATCATAAACGAGCACCAGAAAAACAAACAAACTTCACCATTTTATCTAAAAGATTATTCCTTTTTTTTTTTCAATCCTAATTGTTAGAATGTTATTTCAACAGTTCCCAAACTGGTTCTGAAGGTATACTGAACTACACTCACCCGCAAACACGTAGGTATAAAATTCAATCAACTAATTTACAAATTCCAATTTTCACACTGAATAAAATTGGGCGTAAACACAATTTGTCAATAAAATACGGCTAAAAAGCACAGCTATTGATTGAATTTGGATAATCAAACTCCCAATCGAGTAATTGATTCAAGGCCATAAACGAGACTCACCTTCAAACCAGCAGCTCCACCGCCGTAACCCTCGTACTGAACCGCATGCATAAGCTTGCCCGCCATACTCTGTTATCACGGAATAGTAGGTTTGAGAAGCTTGAAAATGGCGTCCAGTATTTATAGCATCGAAACTGAGTGACGCACAAGAAATTTCGTTGTTTGGAAATTTCAACGCCGTGTCGTGTCGTGCAATCCACAATCGATCTATATACAGCAATTTCTACAACGTTTTAAAGTTCAACTAGTGATTAACCGTTGCAATGCATGGAGCGAATTGAAATGAATTGTGTAAATTCATTTGATGTAAGAACGAAGAGCGTGGATATATGCACCTCGTTAATTTATTAATTCACTTTACTGCACCTCCTTCGATTCTCTACCACCACTCCATATGTCGTCCATCACCATCGCCACTGCCATGACCGCCGTCTATTGAATAACATAAAGAAAACATGCGCACATAAATACGTCGCCGCCGCCGTGCCATTGAAAAAAGAAAAAGGAAAAAAAAAATACCTTAAAGAAAGTCGTTCGAACCAAATTTCCGAACACAAAATATATGTTCAAAAAATCGATTTGAACACAAATATAACTGCGAAAAATTGATTCGTACACAAACACATGTTCAAAAAATTGATCTGAACGTCCCTTTTAAGACTAAAAAAGGGGTGTTCGAAATTTATTTTCGAACAACATTGTATTGTTCGATCAAAAAGTTCCAATACATGACATATGCTCGAGAAAAACCAGAGATGAACACCCCTATTTTGAATCTGTTTCTTATCCTTTGTCGCCCAAATCCATCACTTACCTTATACCACCCATCATCATTTTTTTTTCTTCTTGTTCGATGGTGGCAGCGATGGTGTGATGGTCGATGATAATGGAAGAGTTGGAGTGCTGGTGAAGGCTTGGAGAAGGTGATGCGTTTGAGGGTGTAGTACTTTATTATTTATTTATTTTTGTCCGGGGTGGGTGGGGGGGATATGAAACAACTTTTTACAGACTTTTTATATGTCAAATTATACTTTAACTTGTTATCATCACATGACAATAGTTTCAATCTCTCCCATTTAGTTAGTTGCGAAACAATCATATTAGTCACTTTTATTACAAATCATTGAGTCCAGCTCTTTGTTTAGTCTTTGTATTCAAATACAAAGTGAAGATCTTATAATAAATTTAGGCTTTTCTAATTATCGGTATCCGTTGTATTGTTTGTCAACATGTACCTCAAAGTTTATCATTAGATTATGTTATAATTCAATCACATCAATCTGTTTGAGTRCAACCGAATAATCTAGTTGTACTTTAGTCGTAYTTTGTTATACGTTTTATTTTAGATATATTTTAGGGAAAAATATTCTTTGCAACCTGTACTTGTAGCGTTTTTATGGTTTGCAACCTAATATTTTTTTCGTTGTCATTAACAACCCGAACTATACGGATTTTGTACTTTGCAACCTCTGTTTCATTTTCCGTCCAAAATTACAACGACACCAGACGCGTGACCCACACTCCCCATAATCGAGGGCAATCTTGTCTTTCCAAATCATGTCTACATTGAAGGCACAGAGATTCGCGCCACAATTAGCCATGGATCCCACGCCGCCGTTCCATTAGAACATGACTTCAATTTTCCCTATCAAGTTTCTCGAAACGGAGTTGTGGAGAAAAATATTCGACCTTTTTTTTTTCTTTTAAAATTCCACCGATTCATCGAGTGAAAAAACTAAAAACCCAGATTTCTTTAGTGCTCGAAACCGAATTGTAAAGCAATTTCAGTGTGCGAAAGTCAGAATCAACAATTGTTGGATACTGTTAAGTGGATGCGAAATCGAAAAACCTAAAATTTGGGGGGACGAAATCCGAGATAAGGGTTTTAACTTTGTCCCCTAATATGGTTGTTTTGCTTGAATTGCTCGTATGACAAACAAATTGCAAATGGGAGCAAAGTTAGATTAGATTGATGAATACTGACGCATGAGAAATCTCAGAAAGGGGGAGGAGAGCGAAGGGTCTGTTTGGCTATTATTCAAAATATTGGAATCGTTTAGGTGTCGTTGATCAAGTGCTTTTGCTTAAAAATCAAGAGTCCTAAGATGAAGGCTCTCAATTATGGGGAGTGTGGGTCACGCGTCTGGAGCCGTTGAAATTTTGGACGGAAAATGAAAACAGAGGTTGCAAAGTACAAAACC
>BMAC01000610.1:304150-308565 GCA_014905375.1 Phtheirospermum japonicum | reverse complement strand
TCAAAATTTATAACATACTCATATATAGTGTATATTCAATTTATTTGATTGATTATATTGTATTTATAGGTATATAATAAATATCATTTACAATACAAGAAATATGGCACATAACCAAAATGACAAATGAGTTGGATACAAATTCCGTGGAGTGATATCAAAGCAAGTTTGAATTTCAAAGTGTATTATACCCGTATGATAGTCCGTATGATAATCGATATAGATCCAATTATTATTCTAATTAGTTCGACAATCCGTAATTAATTGAAAATAATATTAAGATGGTAAAAATAGAGTAATCATTCTTATTAAAATATTAAAATTTACAATTACGAATTTAATGATTCAATAATTTATTAATTAGTTATTTCTTAAATTGACTTATTTTAATTAAATATTAACTATTACAAAATTAATTATTAGTTTGTTTCCATCATCTTTCTAATGTTTATAAATTTATATACATTAGTCATTTTAAATTTTTTTTGACACAATAGATTTCTTTTTATTAGTTATATCTTTTAAAGGTGACCTTATCAATAAATAAAAAATAATATACAGCCACCTCTTCGTCCGCTCAGGAGCCCGGGTGGAGATGGCTCGTCAATCATCTTGAAGTTCGTTCTGGAACGAGCGACTCAGTTATTAAGTGATCCCCAGTCTAATATCATCAACAACTTCAGTGTTCCTAATCCTGCTCTTTGGCAGGCTTCGTTTGATGCTTTTTTCGGTCTGTTAACTAAGTACTGCGTGATTAAGTATGATAGTATAGTGCAGTCACTAATTACGCAAAACCTACAAAATAAAGAGATAGTTAGTTCGGAGGCTGCAAAGGCTGTTAAGAGGGAGATGCCGGTCGAGCTTCTGCGTGCCAGTGTTCCCAACACTGACGAGAGTCAAAAAAAGAAGCTGCTTAACTTTGCTCAGCGATCGATGCCTGTTACGGGTTTTAATAATCATGGTGGAAATAGTGGACAAATAAATCCCGAGTTCGTGAGAGGTTAATATGAATAGTAAATGCTTTGTTAATTCTCTGTTGGATGCTTTTTTTATGTTTTGTCACAGGAGAATAATGGAAGCATTGGCCCGTGTGCACTTTGGGTGGAATTTCGATGTCTATGGTGTCACTATCTCTTGCTTACTATCGGGGTATTGTGGAAAGCACTTACTTTTGGGTATATACTATGTTGCTAAGCATGTGTATTTTGTCAAAATGCTCCTTTAACAAACTTTTATTATGAAGAGCTTTATTTGACTGAGTCTTGTATAAACTGTGGATTAGATGTTTGACTGTTAAGGGTGGAGAATGTACAAGTAAGAAATTCTTAATGCTGGCGGGGTGCTTTTGTTCGTTCCATTGTTGGATTTCTAATAATTAGTCTTTACAGGGGCTAATTGAGAAAGAGAAATAAATAAAAAATAATATATTGCATTTGGATCTAATGGATTTTAACTCTCAGTTTGTCGAACATCCAAGAATACAAGAATGAACTCTAAATAGATTAACAAAACATATTAATAAGTTGAAGAACATTTAATGTTTCTGCAATTTTGGACTGATTCATGTAGTTTTGTTAAATTTTGTCAGTATATAGCATGTAAAAAACTGCATTGTCCCATCCACCGCAAGAAGATGTGACTATATTAAAAACTTTGTTTCTCGTAATGAACTCAAAACTTTTAAAAAAATGAACCCAACTCTTAACCACAAAGAACATATTGCAATTAGACAATGAGATCGAATCTTTAAAACATTAAATCCAACCCATACACATGAAAATATTGAACTAATAAAACAAGTGTCTCATCACACAAATAGTGTGTTCAGTATCATCATTAAAAATGCAAATTATTTAATCAACATCCACCGATAAAACGTCATTTTTCTCCAATAAATTTTTTCCTCATTGCTCTTCGCACTGCATTCTTGCGTGAATTGTCACCTAACGTCAATATGCTAGAACAGTACTTTGCTCTAAGCGATGAGAGGAAGTAGTCCTACAAACGATACCATCATTAATGTAGTGATGAATTTGTTTTAAAACCAAATATTTTGACATTAGATGGAAAAATAAGAGTTAACGCATGCATTTTCATATTGTTTCTCTTTCTTAAAACCAGGTTTCCAGTCCTTTTGAATACACTTATATGTCTCCATGTGCCTCATGCAATAAATTTCACATTCCTTATAATTATCGTTTGTCATCCAAGCCATATGAAGCAATTCTATTCCATAACTTTGTATCTTGTTGTGCGATTGTATTTTCTTTTCTCCCAAATATCGACCAATTGCATTAGCTTGCACATATTTAATGGGCTTATATTTCCAATCAACACAGAATAATTGATCCAAAAAAATATATTAATATAACTGATATCTTACAATTTTTTGGGGACAATCAGCATACTTGTCATGAACCCGAATCCCTTTTTGCAGCATCATGTTATCGATGATCTTGATTTTGCCTTTTTTAAAATTCAGACAGACCAAGAAAAAGTGCCCTCCCCGAAGGATTGTGAAAAAATCTTATTTTTTTTATCTTAATTGTTAGCATGTATTTGTATAACTAATTTTTCTCATATAAAATGTGTTTTAGATCTTACCAGGTCGACATCACTTATGTCGAGATTCGAGATGGCTTGCAATTCGACATCTATTAAAGTGTTGAAGTTCCGCTGACGGTCATCTTGGCTGATAAAGTGCATGTATTCAGAGTGCGGCTCTAACTGGAACTTGAAAGAAAACACGTAAATATTAGATGATGAAATACTGCTACCTTGCATTTATGTTCAAAATATATACTTACATATAATCTTGTTGAGAAAAATACTCTCTTTGGTTGACCCATTGCACGCCTAATGTCAGCCAAATTCACCACTAAACACCATATATTCACAAATACATCCTCAACCTCCCCTTCTCTCAGAGTTTGGAATTGATCTTTAGTAGCCAGATAATCATTAGTTTCGATTAACAACTCACTGTGGAAAAAAAATAAAGAAGCGTGTTACAGACGAGGAAAAAATAAGCATTTTCTGAACATTTACAGACAATTGGATGAACATTCATAGTGTATATAAAGGAAACTATTTCCATAAATATAAAACATTGTTATATCTATGGTTTCACTATTTTTAGTCATAGAAAAATATAAATATAACTGTTGAACTTACTCAGTGGGATGGTCTAGCGTAGGATCCAAAAAGGCGTAATCAGATATTAACTTTTCTCTTGTTGAGACTTCAGACTTTCCATTGTTCTCTATCCAAAACGAAGACTTGCAATTCATCGGAAGGTTCTTGTACTTTCTTTGTGGCCTCTTTCTTTTCTGGACATCGTCAATTTCAGACTCGGATTCGTCAATTATACTAAAAACATGATGTGTGTAAATTATATGTTATAATAAATATTTCACAACTATTACATAAAATTCACATGAGATCTTAAAATTTTCTATTGGCATATTGAATACACTCATCAAATGTTTTTGTATTATTGTGAGTTAAATTCGCCTGTAAAAATTGGGCAGATGGTGTTCATGGTCCATCTTGTTCTACTCCTTGATGTCCCCTTAATCATATGTGAAAAAAAATAAAAACCCAACAACTAAAGAACATTAAGTGATGATGTAACGAACATACTAGCTCAAACTACTCATTTTGCTTGCTTTTGTTGAATAACCCTTCGTCACTTGTTCTTGTAGTGAACTTACACCCCAAGTAGTTGCACCCTTTACCGTCACCTGTCGTTGAGGTGTTGTCTCATCTTGTGTCAGACCTAATGAAAACGATGGAGCGTCAAAGCTCTTATTCGCTGCAGCAAATGCTACTTCGAGCCTCGTCACTGAATCAAGGAATGCCGGATCATTGAAAATATCATCATCCATGTACATGGGATTAATCGGTGCTGGAAGTGGTTGTGTTTGAGTGTTTAAGGTATTATTAAACATTTGAGATAATGTTTTGAATGTTTTCCTAAGTGTTTCAGTTGCTTGCGTCGGTTGGTCTAACCCTATTTCCAGCATGACATCCCCAATTTGAAGTAATGAAGAAGCGATATTATTAAAGGCAGATGACAACTTGTGAACCGACACCTATAAACAGTTACATGTGTTGATGAATATTTTAAAAAATATTAGTGGATAAATTAATTTCAAATATTACCTTCGCATTTTTTATCGTTCCTGTGCTATTATTCTGTACATCACCAATCTTTATTATCGCTCGCTCACCATGTTTTTCTTGCGCTCTTCTTATTCTTTTTAACACCAATCATTTACAAATCCCCCAGCCCTCAATTCATCTCTCACTCTTTCTCGGATAGCCTGTAAACTCCAACGAAAGAGTATTGGCAATGTTCTATCAACATGTCTTCCCTTGAATTGCACTCTGTCAAGATATGAGAGTTGTAAAGA
>BMAC01000610.1:291650-299150 GCA_014905375.1 Phtheirospermum japonicum | reverse complement strand
TCTACAAGAAAATGCTGAAATCCCCTGACGCCAAACCGAATCTGGAAACCTACGCGCTGCTCCTGAACTCGCTCCTGAGGAAATTCGATAAGCTCAACGTGTGCTACGTGTACCTCCACGGTGTTCGATCGTTATCCAAGCAGATGAAGGCGTCGGGTGTTATACCCGACACGTTCGTTCTCAACATGATCATAAAGGCCTACTCCAAGTGTCTCGAGGTCGACGAGGCGGTTAGGGTTTTCCGGGAAATGGGATTGTACGGTTGCGAGCCTAATGCGTATACTTATAGTTATCTGACGAAAGGGTTGTGCGAAAAGGGTCGGGTTAGTCAGGGGTTGGGTTTTTATAGGGAGATGAGGGGAAAAGGGTTGGTGCCGAAAGGGAGCACGTATTTGATTTTGATTTGTAGCCTCGCGATGGAGAGGATGTTTGAGGACGCGATCGGGATAACATTTGACATGTTGGGTAATTCGATGTCGCCTGATTTCTTGACTTATAACACGTTGTTGGGCGAGATGTGTCGGGATGGTAAGGGCGACGAGGCGTTTGAACTTGTTGAAGGGTTTAGGAAAAAGGACAGTTTTATGAATGAGAAGACTTATAGCAGTTTGTTGAATGGACTGCACTTTCTAAGCCGCGATCACTAGTTGACTTTGGTTTGATTTCTGTAATGAATTTTTGTAAACTCATGAGTTTAATTTATACATTTTTGTTATTTTTTTCTGGCTAAATCATATTAGATGCTCCTGTGTGCCATAATATATGCATGCTTATATGAATGAAACTGAGACATTGTCTTGCTTTACATGTCAATTATCCTACTCTGTTCAAAAAAAAAAAAAAAGGAAAAAAAAATCAATGGAGAAAAGGCTAATTATCCACTAGTTCATCAAAAATCAAGTCAAATGTAAGAACAGGACAACCTAAACTTCATCTACATGACATAGTACAAATAAGATAACCAAAAATAAAGCACTATGTTTGTTTTTTACCCCCAGAAACAGCATATCAAATTCAATTAACGAAATAAACCGCTCAATTATGCACGTGCACTAGTAAATGCTTTTTCATCTCATGCCACTGCTATCAGAGCTCGTGCCATTATTATTAATAGTATTGCTATTGAAGAAACTACTCGACATTGTAGTAGACGTTGTTGAGTCCTCGTTAGCTTTCCATTTCTGCAACACTTGCGGGAGGCTCATATGCATGTCGAGCCCGAGGTTATCATCGTCGTCCTCGTCGTCCGCGGATGGTTTCCAATGCTCCACGAGAGGCGAGAGCACGTTGACAGCGTGGCTCATGTCGGGCCGCTGGTAGGATTCTCGGGCCGTGCAGTGGCCCGCTAGCTCGGCCACTTTTAAGATACTCTGGAAATTCTCTTCGTCGATGAGGGATAGGAGAACGGGGTCGAGAGCCGCTCGGACGGCGTCCTTGTCTGTGATGAGACGACGGAACCATGTGACGAGGTGGCTCTGTTCATCCGGTAACGAGTCGTCGAGGGCTTTTCGGCCCGTGATGATCTCCATGAGGACCACCCCGAAGGCGTACACGTCTACCTTTCTGGTAACTCTTCCTGTGGCTGTTTTTTTTAATTGAATTTTGAATAATTAGACAGCATTTACATTTATATTTTTGTATGATCAATGATTATTAGATAAAATGTTTTCATGGCATTTATTTCAAAAGTATCATAGTTAGATCAAAATAATAATAATAATAACAACAATAATAAATAAAATTCTTAGCATTTAAATAAAAGTAAGATTTAATGAATTTTATGCAGAAACCAATACATACCGGCGTATTCTGGCGCAAGATAACCAAAGGTTCCCGCTAACCGTGTCTCGACCGAATAGTTGCCATCGGGTGCGGATCGGACCAACCCGAAATCTGAAACCTTAGCCCGCATATCATCTCCAAGAAGTATGTTTGACGGTTTCAAATCCCTGTGTATAAAGCTCGTCTGGGCCAAGCTATGCAAATACTCGACCCCTCTGGCGACATCCAACGCTATCGTAATCCTTTGGTTCCAGGTGAGCGGTGGGACTCTCATATCCTTCCAATGGAATAAATGCTGCCCTAAACACCCCTGCGGCATGTACTCGTAAACCAAAAGCCGTTCGCTGCCGTTATCGCAAAACCCATGAAGTGCGACCAAATGCCGGTGCCTCACCTTCGTTAGAACCTCAATTTCGGCCTTAAACTCATGAAGCCCCTTATCGCTTAGCATGGACGATTCCATTCTCTTGACCGCTATCGTCGTCCCGTCATGGAGCTTCCCCATGTAGACAATTCCGAAACCGCCCTTCCCTAATATTTTGTTCTCGGTGAAATTGTCGGTTGCTTCTCGGAGGACCTCTATGGGGATGGTAATATTCCCGCCATCGTGTATGTGGTAATCGCTGAGTCTAACGGGGTTATCAGCCCGGTGGCTGGTAGATATGGACATCGGGCTTTTCGATATGTCCCTTTCTAGATCTATGTTGTTGCCGAATATTTGCTTCTCACTTTTCCGCCCGCTCTTCTCGCCTTGCCATGCATACTTATCCCGTTTGTTCACGTAGCGTCTGTAGAAAATGAAAACCACGACGGATAAGACGAGAACGAGGATGACGATCGGGACGACGATCACCCATACTGGGACGGATGGGCTTTTCGACCCGTTTGATGAGCCGTTCATTGGCGGGAAGCCCGGAGGGACGGTGATCGGGACATCTCTCCCGATATATGCATTTCCAGAGGTTCTAATAGTCACGGACGAGGCGAAGGGCGGTATTTTCCCGGAGATGTTGTTGTTGGAGAGATCGAGCATCTGGAGCTGGGTCAAGCCCGTCAGGCTCGGGGGGATGGTGCCGAAGAGGTGGTTGTCGTTTAGAAACAACGATTTCAAGCCTGTTAAACTGGCGTAGGCCGGCGATATCATGCCGGTCCAATTTTGCCGCCCGAAGTTGACTATGGTCACGCTCCCTCTCTCACACGTGACGAAATTCCAACGCTGACATGGATCGTTGCCTTCCCAAGAATCGGCCAACGCGGACGGGTAATTCATCGCGCCGGCGACTTCAAGCAATGCGGCAACCTGGGGGTCGCACGGGCCCGGGGTTGGAAGGCAGAAATTATTCGTGTTCCCAAGAGTCACGGAGACGCCGTTAGAAAAGCTAGGCATCGGGCCCTGGAATTTATTATTCTGCAGACTGATGGTAAGGAGTTTCGGAAGCTTGGTGAGCGAATCGGGAACCACGCCCGTTAGCAAATTATCACGGAGCGTGAGTTCGGTTAGTTCCGTACAGGCAGAGAGATCGGGGATCGGGCCCGAATAGTGATTCCCGTGGAGCCAGGCAGATTGTAATTGTGTCATTGATCCGAGAATATAGAGCGGGCCCGTAAAGCCCAACGCCTGGTTATTGAGCACTAGGATCTGTATCCCTGAGTTCGCTAATGAGGGGGGCAACGGGCCCGTCATGTTATTGGATGAGAGCCTGAGGGTCTTGAAATTCGGTAAAGACCCAAAGATATCTGGGATTTGGCCAACGACGTTTGACTTGCTAGCGATGAAAGACGTGAGGGAGGACGAGTCTTGTAGGGTGTCGGGGATTGTCCATGGGGGTAGACTGGAAATGTTGCTGAGGCTGAAAGATTGTAAGCGTGTTAGGCCCGAGAGGAAATTTGGAGGGATCGAGTCGAAGCTGTTTTCGTCGAGATATACTTCTTCCAGGGACGCCATGTTGGTTAGCGCTGGGGCTGGGCCCGAAAAGTGATTTCTTTGAAGGCTGAGGGATCTCAGGCCCGAAAGCTGGTTGAGCTCGGTGGGTAATGTTCCGGTGAGATATTTTGACGAGAGATTTATGGAGGTGACCCTGTTTGATGAGTCGCAGTTGACGCCTGGCCATTTGCAGAAATCGGGGCCCATCCAGCCCGGTGGGGATGGGGTGATGGCTTTGGCCAGCTGGGCCATGATGATGGCATCATCGGCGGTGATGTGGCGGATGGCGACGGAGAATATGATTGTTGTTAGGAGGATAAGAGAGAGGGACTTGTCTCTCTCTCTAGGCATGGTGGTGGTGGGCTTGTTTTATTGTTCTTGTTTTCTTTTCTGGTGGGTTTGTTATTGTGTTATTTTCAGGCGGCGGCGGCGGTGGTAGATGGTGGTGTCTGAGTGCGTCGCCGCCTGGCATATGAGAGGAAAGGGAGGAGGGTGATGACATTTGAGGAAGGAACAAAAGATGCGGACAGGTGAGACCGTTATGGTAGTTAATTATTAACCATTGATTTTATTTTTTATTTTTATTTTTGTTTTTGTTTTTTAATGCCAGAGAATACTGAATGAATATCAAAGTTAAATTCTGGGCAGGGTAATTTATTGATTCTTAAAATCTTCATTTTTGATCACGTTGCGATTGTTTGAGGTAATTAGCAAAATCACGATGTCCCAAAAAATATTACAATGTTTGCTCTCCATCTAATAATAATAATAATAATAATAATAATAATAATAATAAAAAGAAGAAGAAGAAGTAATTAACGAGATCTGAGCGATAAAAAATTTGCAGAAATAAACTTATGTAAACATAATATTACTAGTTTAACAATCGTATATTATGCGGTAATTGAAGGAGTAATATTTATTAAAAATACTAAAATAATAATATTAAAAATAGTACATACAAATCGTAATATTATTTGTTTTATTTACAGGAAGATTATTTGTCACAATATATAATTTTTATACAGAAAATAGAATATTATTTGTTMTAATTACAGTAATAATGGTTTTCACAATAAAAGATTTTCAAGTTTTTTTTACCACGAGTCACGAAATTAGTTGTAAAAGTATATCGAAATACCCTAAACTTGACTAGGAAACACGTAGAAATTTGAGTTTTAAAAAATGTAAAACGTACAACACCGCGTGACATGTGAATATGTGATATAAGAAATTAGAATCTATAAGACAATGACAATTCTGTTGAAAACACGTCGTACATCTAATTTGTAGTATATGTAATATTACTTTATTATTATTATTATTATTTTATGCATAGACACTAATTTATTCATATAGTTAAATAGTGTGTGTATCAATGCATTATAATATGATTGAATAAAGAAATTTATAATATATTTAATATTTTTTTCCTAGGCGTAGTAAATATTATTATTATTATTATTTATTTTATCTTTTTATGGCTATGATTACTTCAGTATATCCTGACAACGGTTCTTTTCAATGAATGCTTAAGATTGCTACATTACATTCTGACAATAATAGTTTTTCATATATATTTTTAATGTTATTTTCAATTTATTATATTAGGATTAGATAAAGAAGTTTAAGTTTATATTTTTTATATTTATTTTTCTTTTCTAATAAGTTTAAACAACTCGTATTTTTCTTAAATAAATATTTAAAATTCTAATAACACTATTTCAACTTTTGTTATAAATAATAATTAATTCAACACACACACACACACACACACACACACACACACACACACACACACACACATATATATATATATATATATATATATATATATATATATATATATTCTAATTAGATGTAACTAATTTATACTTTTATATTAGAAGAATAAAAGTAAGATATTAAATTAGGCAAAATATGTTAAAGAAAACATTAAATTAGGTAACATGTAATGAAATGAATATATTGAATTAGTCAATATATAATATTAGAAATATTAAATTAGGTAAAATATAATAAAAGGGAAATACTCAATTAGATAACTATTAGGCTCGGATGACAGCGAAGCACCAGAATTTTTTTCAAAGCTAACGAAGCATACGAAACAGATACATAGGATAGGAAGATTTTACATTAATATATAGGGGAGATTTGGAAGTACTATCAGACAATTCAAAACTTTTTAAGATTTTAAAATATCTCAAATAAAATATCTTATGAAGTTTTAAAAAGGTTAAAATGTCTCAATTAAATTATGGATTTAAAAATCTTGATAGGTTCTTAAAAGTTCCCGAATAAATACACTCCAAAGACGTCAACCGGTAGAATATCTATATATCTATATCTATCTATCTATCTATATATATAAAGGCTAGCATTTCTAAAAATATTTCTCAAAGTTTTGCCTCCCATTTTACTTACTATATGTAGTATACATATTTATTATTTATACAATTATTTATATAAATATTCTTTTGGAGATTATGATTTATATAAATAAAATATTAAATATATAGAAGAATTATGTATAATAATAAATAAAATCTGAGAAAAATAAAAATAATATAATTTTTTTTGAAGAAAATATAAAAAATTATTTAAAATAAATCTAAAAATATATATATAAATAATTAGTTAACAGATTTGAAAAATCCAAAAAAGCAAAAGTAAACATAAATATTTTTTCAAATGCTTGAAATAAAATTAAAAATATTAATAAAATCATATTGATAAAAATATGAGAACTTATAATTAAATTATAAATATTTATTTAATAAATATGAAACAAAACTGAAAGTTCAACAATCAAATAAAATTAAATATAAGATTCATAAAATAAGTTAAATGAACTCAAGAAAGATTCATAATTAGATTCTATAAAATTATTAAATAAAAATAAAAAAAGAATCGATAAAAAAAATAAAAATAATAATAATAATAATAGAAACTACAAAAATAATATGTGTATGTGTGTGTAGAAAATCTGAAAAATAAAATATAAATATATAATATATAATATATAAATAAATCTAAATAATTAGTTTATAAATCTGCAAAATCCGAAAAAGTAAATCAAAATATAAATATGTCAAATGATATCAAATAAATTTGTTCTTATTATAAATAAAATATAATAACTTAATTAAATTATAAATAGTTATTTAATAAATATAAGAAATAAAAAACAAACCAAAAAGTTGCTAATGTTATAAAATTAAATATGAATCCATAGTTACAAGTACCATTAGATTATAGAAGATTATTAATTAAATATAAAATAAAAAAATAAAAAATACAAGAAATATAATATAATATAAACAAAATTGGGAAAAAAATAAAATGAATAACAAAAATATAAAATTTATAATTTGATTTTAAAGGATTATTTAATAATTTTGTTAACTAAAAACAAAAAAATAGTATGAGTACAACTAGAAAATTGATGCAACGAAGGCAAATTATCAACTTTCAATAGATTAAAAAACTATTTAAAATTAACTTTTTATATATTTATTTGATTTACACTATTGTCATTTTATTCTTTCAATGTCTTTAAAATAAATATTTAGAAATTAATGATAATTTTATTATATTCTTGTCAGATTTCAAAATAATTTCATATTTATATTTATTATATTATATTATAATATTTAAATTTATATTTTATTTTATTTTAGAAATTATTAAGAACCATTTATAATTAATATATATATATATATATATATATATATATATATATGTTATTTTACACTATTGTCATTTTATTCTTTCAATGTCTTAAAATAACTAAA
>BMAC01000610.1:253962-291059 GCA_014905375.1 Phtheirospermum japonicum | reverse complement strand
TTCATCTTTTTTATTATTTTATTATTTATAGCATTTTAAGTGTGTTTTGTTACTTTTAGGATTTAGTAAATGATTACTCAGAATTTAAATTATTTTTAATTTATTCTATAGAATTATTGTGAAATAAGATTTATTTTATATTATTTAAACTATTACTATCTTCATAATTTTTGTTAAATTCTTTGATAAGTATTTGTATATAAAATATATTTCTTATATATATTTAACATATTTCATATTCTTTTATGGTTTATTCTTATTTTATAATATTTCTTTATTTTTTATTATTATTAAATAATTATTATCTTTTTATCAAAGTGCGAATTATTATTAAAAAGTTAAAAAAAACGTTTATACAAACACAGATCGCGACGTCTATTCCCTGACTAAAGGTATCTGTTCGGGCCTCGTTAAAATCTCTCGAGGTAAACCCACCCTTGTGGGAGAAATCCTCGTAGAGGAAATAATACTTTCCCCACGCTAGTAGTGGAAGGAACCGAGCGATAAGAAACGCTAAGAGCCACAAGCCGGCTAAGTGTAAAAATAAGCTACAATAAGCAGTTCGTGGTCTAAAAAGCAGCAATACCAGGGTTCTCAGCTGAACCGAGATTAAACTGTCATCCTAGGGGCTGATGTTATGACCGTGGTGAACGGTACACCGTTTTGCCCAAAATATCACCATCCTCAGATCTAGGAGGAACGCCGGAGGTGACGTGAACCACTCGTATCGGGGAAAATTGGACTTGGAGAGCGCATCAGCAGCGCGATTGTCTTCTCAACATGCGAAACCATGAACTCGACCGAGGTAGAGATAAAAAGAATCCGACGCCATCGAGTCAAGAAGCGCCAAGGGACATCCTGGTTATGCTTCACAAAAAGCTCCACCACATAAGTCGAGTCAGATTCCAGCCAAATCCGTCTCCAGCCTCTATGATCAGCCTCTTCGACCGCAATAATCGCGGCCTCTGACTCAGCCTCAAAGGTGAACGTTGGTCAAGCGATCTCGAGAAGCCGCCTTTTACAAAGCCCCAGCACGTGCGGAAAATGCCCGCCGTGACACAATCTCCAGGATATCCCAGAGCACTGACATCCGTGTTCACCTTAATCCAGCCAGGTGAGGGGGCAACCAGGACACATGGGTAAGGGTGGGCGGAGGCGCTGGCCTACCACGCACACCCAATTTGCGCAAACAGATAAGGTCCGAAACAGTGTTTGCCATTGTACCGTGATCAATGGCGGAAGACTCCAAAATAAGCGAACGGGTAAGAATAAGAGCCTCCGTGGTGGAAGGATGAACTCTATTATAGACGAAATTGCACCGGAGGTGCCAGATCGTCGAAATGAAAGCCGCCTTCCAAAGAAAGAGTACCTGCGCACTAAAACACCAGTCAATAGAAAAAACACAAAAATGAGCAAAACCACCTGAGGGAGCTGGATATCGAAAGCATCCTCAATCCAACCCCAAATGTGATGCGCAAACCGGCACTCCATAAAGATATGGTCAACCGTCTTAGAACTCGCAAAGAAAAAGCAACAGAAGGAAGGATCAATGAACCCCCGCCTGCGGATCACGTCGAAGACACCAAGCCGACTGAAGATCGCCTTCCAAACAGTGATAGAGCGGCGAGCTGGAATATGAGAAGATCAAATCCAACTTCCCCACCGAACCTTGAGAAACTTCTGACGGAGGTGGTCGTACGCAATCTTAGACGAGATGTCCCCTGAAGGAGAGATAGACCAGACACGTTTATCCTCAGTATGTGGTACAATGAGAAACCGGAGGATGTCAATGACGATGTTAGTGTAAGTGACGAGGAAGCTCTCCGTAAGGTGTCAGGCCCCAGAAAAGAAGTAATCAGCGATAGTCTGAGAAAAATAAGGCTTAAATCTCTCTGGAATGCCGATGCGGGAAGTGATGGAATAACCGAGCCAGTTATCCCACCAGAAGCTAACTCTTGAGTCACTGTCAGGGATCCAACGAGAGTTCTCTAAAATGCTGATAACATGACCTTGATGCCACTCCAAATGGACGAGGGGACATGCGCACGGGGGGACCATTCGTCTTAAGAAAGCGCACGCGGAGAAGACGAAGGGCCATGGAACCCTTATTATGCAAGTTATTAGCAAAATTGAAGAGGAATGAGGAATAGGCAGTGGTGATGGAGCGGATGCCGAAGCCACCCTCCTCCCGAGGATCACAGCAATGGGCCCAGTTAATGGTAAAGCGCTTACGTTTAGAAATGTCGCCCGACCAGACGAAATTTCTAATCGCAGTCTCCAGTCTGTGTGTGAGCGAAGTCGGCCATTTAAGGATGAGCATGGAGTGCACTGTAGTGCTGGGAATGACCGAGTTAACAAGGCAAATGCGACCAGCGAAAGACAGAGAGGAACCTGTCCAAGTTCCAAACTTAGCCACAGTCTTATCTAGGATTTGATGGAGATGAGTAGTACGAGGGCTACCACGGAACATTTGGGACGCCGAGATAAGAGGCAGTGAGGGAGACCACGGAGAAATTAGAGACCTGACAAATACGACGGACAACAGCAGGAGTCACAGAGGAGCCAAAGTAAATCTTAGATTTCCCTGGGCTGAGAATCTGTCTGGAAAAATCCCCATAGTGACGGAAGATGTCTAGGATAGCCCTAGCATTACGAGTCGAGGCATGACTCATAACGAGGATATCATCGACATAGAGAAGGCAGGTCGGCAAGCAGAGCGAGCGACCAGCTCGGAACGGCGAGACCGTACCGCAACCCACAGCGAAACAGAGGGCACGCGCAAGAACGTCTTCCGCAGTGCAAAAAAGGAGGGGAGAGAGGGATCCCCCTGGAGGACACCCCTGGAGCAGCTAAAATAGCCTGCGGGGCTACCATTTAAAAGCACCGAAATGCGAGCGGAGTGAAGGATGGTCTCAACCCACCCAATGAATATAGAAGGAAAGCCAAAGCGGCGTAAGACCGCAATCAGAAAGCCCCAATATAACATATCAAAGGCTTTACGGATGTCAATCTTCATGATCATATTCTTACCGAAGGTGCGGGAGGAGAGGCAATTAAAAGCCTCATAGGCAACAGCGATACAGTCATAGATCTGCTTGCCAGGAATAAAACCAAACTAGGAATCCGAGATCATCTTACCAACGACAACACCAAGATGGGTAGCCATGATCTTAATAATGATCTTGAAAGAAAAGTTACTAAGAGCGATCTGGCGAAAGTCTTCCACACGCATCGCCCCCTTAACTTTCGAGATAAGAATCATGAAACTAGAATTGAAGCCGGTGGGAATGGAGGAGGAATCAAAGAAGTGTCGGACTGCCGAGTAAACGTCAAATCCGATAACTATTTAGAACTCATAATATTTTAATCCAATTTTAAAATATTTGAGGATTTATTTTATATTATTTATAATATATATGATTTTTGTGACTTTTTTAATTTTAATTTAATTAATCTATACTTATAATCTAAATACAATTTTTTGTTAATTTAATTAATCAAATTTATATTACAAGTATTATATTTTTATTGGTTAAAAGTTTATTTATTAATTGTATAATTATGTTGACATAATTATATCTAAAATAAAACGTACAACAAAGTACGAGTAAAGTACAGGTAGATTATTCAGTTGTTAACGTGACAAGTGCTTCCTCTTGGTGATTCCTTTCACTCTTTAGTCCCAACATGAATAGCCATTTGCTTAATTAATTCTGGTGTCTTTTTCTTATTTGATTTCCCTGATTTTTCCACATTTTCCTTTCGTGGCGATGGTGGTGGTGTTTACGACTTTAGACATTTTATTTTACTTTTCTTTCTTTGTTTATAGCATGGAGAACATAAATCTTTTTTTTTATTCTCTAGGAAAAAGGTACTCTAAAACTCGGCAGGGATCTAAGATATGTTTTTATTTTTTGTTTTAGGCTGATGCCAAAAAAATTACAACTACCTATGAGTTTAATTGAGGTGATATTACTTAATTCATTGTACACGTTCATGATAATTAAGTTCAGGTTATTAACAAAAACAAGAATATCCAGAACAATAATAACAAGATTAAATTCAAAAAGAGGAACTACAACGCTGTGTTATTCTCCTTAGGAATAAACTTCACGCACAAGCAGAAAGCCCAAAGCTCAATAATTCTGAACGGGCCTCAAGCCCAATGAAAGTACTTAACTTGAAAATAATTAAGTTACTTCAATAGATATTAAAATAAAATTGGGTGCGTGCTTCTACTCTCCCTTCTCTTTGATCCCCCTTCTCTCTTCTCTTTGATCATATAAAATAGTTTTTCATAACCATGGGTAAATTATAATATCATTTAAAGCACTATATACCATATTTATGATGAATGATGATATTATGATATTAGTATAAAATGCTATTGCGATATTGGTGTTATTATAATTTAATATCACAAATAATATGTATTTTAAATCTTGAAATATTTATATTGGTACAAAATACTACGATACAACACAAGTTGAAAATAAATGTAATATATTTTTTGAATAACCCGAGCTTTTAGATTTTTATTTTTATAACTATTACAAAACTCTAAAAAAGTGTCTTTTTATTACTCCCGTGGAATGCACGGGTCAACTTTATTAAAATTTTATTAGTATATTATTACAAGTCTTGTGTAACGCATGGATATAAAATGATTATCTTCCGTTTTTCCATATACTTAGTTCTTCATTACAAAATTAAGAACGACAAGAATAATCTATTTGAAAGGATAATTTAAACAGAACAAATACGAAAGTTTATAAATAAGATTTTCAAATATTGATATTGAACGATTTATTTGGTATTCCTTTGAAAATTATTTTAGTATTGTCAGTAGCGTCCTCGAGTATAATCCGTATAAGCGATCACTTAGGGTTGCAAAGAATAGTAACTACTTAGGGCCCCAGAAAAAAATCTTGAACTAGAGTGTCGGTGTTTTCAAGACCCTCAAATAAGTTGTGAGATATTTGTCAAAAGAGGTCATGAAAGCAACCCAAGTTATTAACTACGTTAGATGATAATTTTCCAAATGTATATATATTATACACAATATCTTTTAATATATCACCTCTGTAGAAAGAAGTTTTTCAAAATTGAAATTGACAAAAACTTATATTTGATCAACTATGTTGCAAGATAGATTGAATGAATTGAGAATATTGTGATTGTTATCATAAAATTTTTGTTTTTTTTGTATATTATTTTCTCCTTGCAAGGCGCCAGAGTGAAGTTTCGGTTAGGGCTCCAAACTTGATTGATCGGCCCCGAGTATTGTAATAATTTATTTTCTGCAAATTCCATGTACAACAATGGGTTTTATTTAATAAGATATCTAATATACGAAATTCAAGAAGACCAATGTTCAGCCATGACCAGTCTCAATTAATCGACTTAAGAGCCACAAAGAGTTAAAAATTATTTGCAAATATGATATCAATTGGAATGAGGTAGTTAATGTAGTCTCAAAGAGGTTTTCCAAAATTTAAAGTGAACTTTTCTATTTATTAATAATTAACTTTATGAAGTTAATAATATTATTTGATAATTTTTTCGTTTTTATGTCTTTCATATATATGCCCACGTAATATGTGGCTTCTAAAACTAGTTATGATTATGATGGGACCCACTGATTTTGAAACCACGATCACCTCTATATAAAAAATAATATCACACTATAAGAATAAGTACAAATCTACCCCGAAGTTTAGTCTATCTACTTACAAAAATCCAAATATTCTTTCATAACTACAAATACTATATTGATGTTTATATTTATTGCACAAACATACCACATATAATGGCGCACTTTCATAACACATGGACAATTTTCAGGGTATATTTGTTTTCAAAGATATACTGGAGGTTTTCTGATAATTACGCACACCTCGGGGGTAGACATGCCCAAACGATTCGAATCGCCGATTCGCTTTCGACATAAATTTCGAATCGCAATCGAACCGTGAAACCGGTCGGCTTCCGACGGTTTGTGAACCGCCGATTCATGGTTCGATTTGGACGTTGTTTTGTTTTTGATTTTTTGATTTTTTAAACTTTTAGAATTCATATTTTTTTGGTTTTCTTCCTATGTTTATTTATTTTTAATTTTATTAAAAAAATATAGTTAAGTAAGTGAAAAGATAAAAGTAAATAACACTTTGAATTAATTCAAAAATAAAAAAATAAAAAAAATTAAACTTGAACTACTATTTAAAATATTTGAAGTTAAAATAAGAGATTCTAATTAGAATATTTAAGATTTTTGAAGTTAAGATTTTTTATTTTTTATTATTGTAAGTTTTTAAAATGTATGAGATTAAATGAGAAAATAAAAATAATTTGAAACTTTGAATTTATTAAAAAGAAATTGAAATTGAACCATTTAAATTTTTTGAAGTGAAAAAAAATCATATTAGAAGAATTTTAAAAATTTGAAGTTAAGTGAGAAAATAGAAATAATATTTTTAATAAATTCGAAAAAAAAAATTAAAAAGAAACTGGAATTGAACTATTTTCAAATATTTGAATTTAAAATTTGAAATTTTAATTTTAAATAATTGAAGATAGTTGTCTGCGTATCTCTTACCTTCGGAATCAAAGTCCATGTAGTTCTCACTTACCTTACTTACCTTAGGAACCGGAAGCGGTGGTGCGGGTGGTATCATGCTCATTCATGTGCCGACTCGTTGCTAGATCCCGTATCATAATACATCTCGCTCTCTTCATCCTCACTAAGAATATTTTTTTATTTGCGTCGATCGGCGTTGACCTAATCATGCAACAATATTTGATACTCGAGATTATGAGGTTTAATGTTGGATCTATGTTGGTCCAGCATGTACCACCCTTCACTGAATGCTTGTTCGACTGAAATCGTTGATACGGGAACGGCCAATATCTCCCTCGCAATGATGTTAACAACGGGATAAAGTGATTTTCTCGATGCCCACCAGTTCAAAATATCAAACTCGTTGACGGCTTCATTTTTCCCCAACTTCCATACTCAAAAGCCGTTTTTAGATAAGTTTCAAGTTCTCAATAAGAGTTAGAACTGAATGAGTAACCTGAATGCCCCATTCGTGATTTTTTTTTGTTTTAAAAAATCCGAAAATCCCTCAATTTTATCGTTGCCGTCACCACTTCTACAAGGATTACACTTCTAGTAGAAGTTTATCGCCCAAATGTATTCATAGGGAAAGAACCATCAAAATTTATACTATTCTTTAAATATATCAAATAAAAACTTTTTCACGTTTTGAATAATATTTTCAACGGAAGGATATTCAAACTCTTAAAACGGCAATAAAGCATCATTATAACTGTTATGATAAAGTTCTAAACCACTCTCTCTATTATTAGAATCTAATAATGTAGCAACTAAAAATATATTTGGAATGTAATATAAATATACTTCAACCATTTTCTTTTCATAAAAACAATGCATTCTTCCAATCGTTCATTTTTCATGCATTCCCTAAAGATGAATGCAATTTTAACACAATATTCAACAATAGGGTGAAAAGTAGGATAATAACACCGAAAAATAAATTAGAAGCATCATTAAACACATTTAAAAGCTTTTTCAAATAATTACATGTAGTCCATTGGTTTGTATATAATATAATTCCAGTTTCTTGTGGGCTAAAAAATGAACACAACAACTCTTTATACGAATATGTATATTTCAATAAGTTATATGTAGAGCTCGAACGAGTAGGCATATCGGTTGAAAATTATTTTCCTTAAAACCCATTTTCCTTACAAAATCTCACTCGTTTTCGTTGCAAAGGTCTATTTCTATGAATACACATGACCGCCACTTTAATAGGAGAAAGTTCATTTTTCAAAGCATTCAAACCATCTTGAGCATACAAATTTAAAATATGACATATGCATCTAATATAAAAAACGAGCCACCAATAGATGGTTTACAAATACTAATAAGCTCATTAATACTCGTCGTATTAGAAGTTACATTGTCAAATGAAATAGAAAATATCTTATCAACTAGACCATACTCTTAACAAATCATATGAATTAATTGACAACTATGTGCATTATGAGGAGGTTTAAAATCTCTTAATGCAAGCAAATATTTTTAATATCACGAGCAAGGGTAGAGCGTGGGACTCTCGTAGTACTCGATGAATTAAAATAAAGTTGGGTGAACTTTTCATATAAATAAAGTTAAAAGAAAGAGATCTAGAAGAAACAGGTTTTGTCAATTTCTTTCTATGAGTAGTATCGGAATATATAAATAAAGAAGAGGAGTTCGTACTTATCTGTCCTCATTGTAGTTGCATTTGAATCTTATCGATACCGACTTTGTCGGGGTGTTTGTTGTTGAGATGGTTGCATATATTCTCATATCCCCTTCTTCTAGTAATTGGTAAGATTATGAACAATAGTTTTAAGTGACACGGTATCTTTTTTTTCTTTTTTTTTTTGCCATCTTCCGGAGGCATTTGCAGGTGCCGAGATCTCAATTTCTTGAAAATGTCAAATTTTAACTTCGTTGTTACCCAAGAACGAGGTTCTCGGTTAGGAGGGCTTGGAGGCAAATCATCGTACTCCACCTCCTCTTATCAGGCATAGGCATTTCTTCACCGGTAATGGCGGCGGCTCGATAAGATCGATCAATGTCGGTATCACTCCAATCTTCGTCAATGTCGATGGGGTTGAGATTGTAGTCACCGACCGAATGAGTGTTACCTTGTGATAAGTCTAAGGGATGGACATTGGTGTCGTCATCGAGTGCTATACTCTTCCCCTTATCGGTTCGACGAGAAGGACAAGAACCTCCACGACTTGCTATTTTTTTTATATAAATTAATAAAAAAAAGAGTAGTAGTAGGATAAAGTAGTAGGATTATAACTAGAAAATAAGAAATATATTTAGAATTATAACACTAAACTTAATTAAGTTTATGAAGGTTTGATAATTAAAGAAACTTAGTAAATCACTAAATTTGCAAAGAAGGACAATGTAGAATAGAGAGATTATAGAAGATGATATATTGGTGTGAGATAAATGAGTTGGGAATGAGGGGTATTTATAGAAATAAGAAAAAGGCGAGAGAACCGCCAGTTTTGGTCTAAACTGGCTGATGTCAGACCATACAGGCCGGTTTCAGTTCAAACCGACGGTTTGATCAACGATCATTTCATTTGGATCGTTGATCATCAACGGTTACTTGATCTTGACCATTGATTCCAAATTCGACGTTGACTGGGCCCAATGACTCTTTTTGACCAGTTGAACTGCCGGTTTGAACCGAAGATTTTTTTTTTAAATTCTAGAACCGGCAGTTTAAACCTCCGGTTTCCGGTTAGAAAAAAGAAGGAGCAAGAACCGAACCACCTTAACGACGATTTCGATTCAAACCGTGGTCAACGATTTCTCCAACCGTTGACAGCCGGTTTGAACCGACGGTTTGTCCGGTTGGCCCAAACCGATGGGCATCTCTACTCGGGGATAATTTTTGTAATTAATTCTAATTTATATACGAAAATGCATAGTTATGTAACTACAAGGTTTTTGCTGTATCTGAGCTCTTTTACTCCACTTTGAATCAAACAACACAAACAGGGGCCTCTTTATAATTTCGGAGGCCCTAGATAAATTATTAATAGGAGGCCTCGCATATCCAAATTTTCTCTTTATTATGTGCATGTAAATAATATTTAAGGTTGTAGATAACTAACAAAACAACATATTAAAATAATTACTTAGCACATTTTAAAATATATGAAAACGATAGCATGAAACTGGATCAATAACAAAAGGTTATTGTTTTGGATCAATAACAATAGGTTACAGTTTTCTCATGCTACGCAAAAGTGTCAATTAAATCACTCTAATC
Source organism: Phtheirospermum japonicum (assembly GCA_014905375.1). Taxonomy (NCBI): domain Eukaryota; kingdom Viridiplantae; phylum Streptophyta; class Magnoliopsida; order Lamiales; family Orobanchaceae; genus Phtheirospermum; species Phtheirospermum japonicum. The sequence continues at coordinate 281,187 of BMAC01000610.1, read as the reverse complement.
AATTCAGCTATCATATTATTTTTTAAGAGTTAACATCTTATCATGAGACATTGTTCATCGAAGAGAATTTTTTTTATCAATCCTATTTTGATGGGTGCAGACGACAAAGTCATGGAGATAATAAAGAGAAAATATAATGAACGCCTGCTTTGTTGAGTTTTTTGGAGGAGTGTATAGCTTATTTCCTCTCAATAAACTTATTTATGATGTTTGGTAAGAACTCCCGATAAGTTCCTAATAACTTCATAACTTATTGGATTCTTTTTTTCATTTTTACCTTTTTATATTTTATTGAATATTTTATTTTATAAACTAATATATTATTTTACATTTTATTATTATTGTTCTTACACATAAGTACATTTTATTTAATATTGTAATTGTTTTTCTTATAATGTTTCATATATTTTTCTTATTTTTTAAAGTTATTTAATTTAATTATTATTATATCTTTATTTATTTTATATTTTTATTTTTTCATATATATAATATTTTTACAATTATATATATATATTAATTAAACTTCAATCAACTAATTTACCAAACACTAAAATCAACTTTCAGTTACTATCTATTAACTATTTAAATCAACTCAACCAATCAGATTTTAAATAAGACCTGAGTTAGAAAAGAGAATTATAATGAGAAAAACAAAAAGACTTTAAAACAAAGTTATTATTTTTCTATATTTTATGTATTTATTTTTGGCTTAAAAGTATGGAACTAAATGAAATCGTACGTTTAGTTAAAACTTTGGGCCTCACTTAATAATAAGAAATTGAGGCCCACCTGGGCTAACTCCCCAAAGCCGGCACTGAACACAAATAAGTGCGCCACAAAAACAGATAGTGCGGCGGCCATGGATTCTAACGGAGCAGAAGAGACGGCGGCGGACATACTCCAGGAAATCGTTTCGTTGGAGAAGGACAAGGCGCGAATCGAGGCCCGAATATCAGCTCTGCGAGCTCGACTCATTAGTTATAATAGCTCGGAAAATGGAGGCGTGGAGGCCAATTCCTCTGCTCCGCGCCCTGCCGAAAGCCAATTGTCGGCTGATGCTATCTACAGATACAGCCGTCACCTGATACTGCCGTCCTTCGGGGTTAATGCGCAGGCAAATTTATTGAAGTCGTCGGTGTTGGTTATTGGAGCCGGCGGCTTGGGCGCGCCTGCTCTGCTTTACCTTGCGGCTTCCGGTGTAGGTGTGTGAAAATTTACGAGTACGCTTTACATTTTTGTTATTTTATAGTTAATTTTAGTTTTAGAGTGTTATTTATTCATTTATTTTTTTTGGTTGAAATTAAATGATTACTGTATGAATTGGCACATGTTTTCAGGCCGTGTGGGTATTGTTGATCATGATGTAGTGGAGCTTAACAATCTACACAGACAGGTAAATGGGAAAAATAAAATCACAGTTTTTTTAAGTTTTTTTTTTTTTTGTGTGTGTGTGTGTGCGGTGTTTATTTTAGTGAGTGTCCTAATTGATGCTAGTTACCTGATATGAGGAAGCAGGAAATAATTGGGAATGAAAGAATTCTGGAGGAAAACCAGAATTTGTTATGTGGTGCATCAATTAATTAACTCATGTGTTGTTTATTTCAAACCTCTTCACTATGTATACTGCGGAAAAGTATTTTATGTGAATTAGAGAAGGCAAATACCACATGCAGTTCTAATAAATTGAAACCTTTGCTCGCATTTACAGAGTTGCTGTTATAAAGAATTTCTTCTTCTCACAGGTTCCTGCCTTTTTCAATTTTTTTGCCATGCACAAAATGGTCTTGCGCCTGGAATATTAAAAATTAAAAATGTCATGGACCATTTGATATTTACCTTTGCTCGGGATGATTTGATATTGACTGATTGTTGTTGTTATCTAGGTAATTCATACTGAAGCATATATTGGGAGATCAAAAGTAGAGTCTGCTGCTGCTGCATGTCGCGCGTATGCTACTTATTCATTTTCTGTTGTTTCATCATTATTACTATTACTATTGTTGTTGTTGTTGTTGTTGTTGTTGTTGTTATTTTAATTTTTATTGAATTAAAGCAACATGGGAGGATTACGTATTATTTTGTGTTAATTTAATTTGAAAAGTATCAGTTTTGACATATATGTTAAATCCCCTCGTTTTACCGTTTATTTATCATATTAAGTTTTCTTCAGGATTAACTCTACTGTCCAAATAGTAGAGCACAAGGAAGCATTCCGTACATCGAATGCCTTGGAGATCATGAAAAAGTATAGATTCACTTCCTATTAATTTTTTTCCCTATATCATCTCATATTTGTAGTTGATAGCAGAGTGAAATTTCATATTTAATGTGTGGCAGGTATGACATTGTTGTAGATGCAACCGATAACGTACCTAGTCGCTATATGATTAGTGATTGCTGTGTTGTCTTGGGAAAGGTAAAGAGCTGTTTGCTATATCTTTTTTCTATTGAATTAATTTTACAAATAAAAAATAAAATAAATGAATTTTATTTTCTTGACTGGCCGAATATTGGAGTTTCCCAACTTCATTTATTTGTGTGTAAACTTCCTTTTTACTTACCATTCACCTTTTTTATGCCTGTAGCCTCTAATTTCTGGAGCTGCACTCGGAGTGGAGGGACAGGTATACTAAAGGGGCAACACATTATCTATATAATGTGCTTCAATGTAAATCAATACTTTTGTTGATTAGCTACATTATTTTCCATCGTCTTTTGCTTCTGCAGCTCACTGTTTACAATTATAAGGGAGGCCCGTGCTATCGATGCCTATTTCCAACTCCACCACCTACAACAGCATGTCAGAGATGCTCAGACAGTGGAGTTCTTGGAGTAGGTATATAGAGCATGTATCACTTTTACTGATGGTTTAATAATCATTTCGAGAATATAAATTATTTCATGTGGTGAATAAACGTCTCTTGCCCAACATTCAGTTTTGGCTAAAATAAGGTTAAGTATTGTGGTTCCATGTTACAAAAGCAATGTTGTTCAAATTTTGTAGGCTGTTAACCTCTTGCATGCTAGGGGAGCCACAACTGAAAATTCTAAAATTTCTTCAAAGACTAATTACAGTAATTTTGAGCAGATTGAAGTTGGTTCCATTTCGTCTTTGTGTTTTCATTTATGCATTTGAACTACAGTTCCCGGCATTATTGGGTGCCTCCAAGCCCTGGAAGCTATTAAAGTTGCAGGTGAAGTTGGGGAACCACTCTCAGGAAGAATGCTTCTGTTGGATGCACTTTCTGCTAGATTGCGTGTTGTAAGTTTATACTTTATTATGTCTTGTTTCTGTTTTACTGGCTCATGTGATATCGTTATGCACTATAGACCAACAAAGCATTTTGATAAGAAGACAGGTTAGTTGTCTCTTCAGAATACATCACACAATATAGAAACTTGATTTTTAATGCTTCACTGATTAAGAATGCTGTATTGTTTACTTACATTTGAAAACAAGCATGGTAATACAGATGAGGAGCTCATATATATTACGACCACTGGTTTAATTATTTTTTGATTTTTATATATAATACACCAGTAAATATCTTTGATTGTCCTGAATTTGTTTCACATTTCTAGGTCAAAATCAGAGGGAGGTCATTACAGTGTGAAGCCTGTGGAGAAAATGCAATGTTGACGGAACAACAATTTCGTGATTTTGACTATGAGGAATTCACACAATCTCCACTATCCACGGTGCACTTCTTCTTCGTTAATTCTCTTGTTCAGTTTGTAGATTACATAGGCAGCAAAGTATATTTTTTGAATTGGAAACTGGAGTCAATAGAGATACTCCCACCCTGATATGTTGGAGTTTTAGCTATCAACAGATATCATCTTGTCCTCTATGTGGACCTAGAAAGGGCGATCAATTCTTATGAGAAAGTTGCACTTATAGTCCCACAGAATCGAGGTCGTAGCAAAAGCAGTCCCATAAATGCAATTTTGGTCCTATTTTTAAAGCATTAAAGGCCCCATAAGAACTCTATTATGCAATTATAGTCCCAGTCTGTTAAAAAAACTAATTGAGCCGTCAGAGCACGTGAACATGCTATGTCTTATGGCTGATAGCCTCATAGACGTCAAACCCATTTTTTTCCCAATAAAAAAAAAATCAGTTTTCTATCTTCATAATTTCTGAAAACTGAAAAATTCACTGATTTAAATGCTCCAGAACACACTCTTAGTGCAAACAACCATGACTGGGGCCTGCTCATGTAGTGCAATTTCGAATCCCAAGAATATATTACGTTTGCCTCTATGTTGACATTTATGTTTCTTTTCTTATTTCGAAGATCCCATAGTACACTATATACATTTTCAATTATTTTGCTGGGTTTCTGTATAATTTCGACCCAATGAACAATCAAGACAATCCAAGTAAGATTTAATCAAATATTTATATTCTTCTTCAACTGAGAAATTTCAAGTGGCCAATTTCAACTGTCATCTTCAATTGGCCAATTTCATCAATCATCTTCTTCACTTTACACTCTCTTGCTTGTAACTTCTCAATTTCTCCTTCCAACAAATTGATTTTTGGAAACTAACCGAGATTTATTGCCGCGATTTTGCTTTTGATCTTGCACGCATCGATCAATCTGCTCAGTTAAAGAAAAAAGAAACCGTCACCACTTGGAGAGTTGGAACAAGAATAAAACATTCTTCCCGAATCTTCAGGTGTCCATGAAGTTCGCAACCGAGCAAATCCACCACAGTTACTACAAACTCTAGATTGTGTGTTGGAGAACACATTTTTATATATACTTTTTTTTCCTATTGATTTTCGGGGTGACATGAGGTTAGAATGTAGAGATTTGCCCTTGGAAGAAGACTTATAAGCCTTTTGGAAACATTTTCCCTCCAAAAACTGCACTTAACAGCACTACTATGTAAATGGACGGTCAAAGTAATGGTGGGACTATTTTTGCCATGTTCCAGTGGGACTTATTTTGTAATTGCGGGACTACTCACCGGCCCCGATCTTATGGGACTATAAGTGCAATTTTCTCCAATTTCTATAGTAATTAGTAATGGCTCGTTACGATCTGTGTTCTTAGCTTGTAGTCTCTGATGGAGGTTACTAAAGCAAATCTATCCATCCCTTTTCGTACTATATAGTTTATCTATTTGTTGGAGTAGGCTGTTGACTTCTGCGCATTCTCAGTATTGGAATAAATTACCAAGGAGGTGTTAAAACATTTTTTTTGATATTTAGGCTTTAATTTTCCAAAAACCTTTTTTTGGGGGGGAGATTAGCCCAAACCTCAGGTGTGATATATGTAATTAGCAAGAAACCTTGTTAGTTTCTTGTTTTTTTTTTTGATCTAATGCATGAACCATAGATCGTGTTGCATATAATCTGACATTACCTGATCTAAACAAATTGACTTCACTTGGTTCGATGCATTTTATAACCATTTGAAATCATAATTGCAGTCTCCATTGAAGTTGGAGTTGCTTGAAGCAGAGGCTAGAATAACCAGCAAGGAGTACAATGACATAAATTCAAAAGGCGAGGCGCATGTTTTGGTCGACGTAAGACCTTCTCATCATTACAAAATTATCTCCCTCCCGAATTCCATAAACATTCCCTTAGCAAGTTTGGAAGAAAGAATTTCTGAAATATCATCAGCCTTGGCAAGAGAGGAAGTGAAAAACGAGACCGGTCGAGGCTCTTCCTTGTACGTAATTTGCAGACGAGGCAACGATTCGCAGAGGGCCGTTGAGCTCCTCCGTAAGATTGGGTTTACTTTGGCTAAGGACATTATCGGAGGGCTCGAGTCGTGGGCCCACAACGTGGATCCGCAGTTCCCGACGTACTAAAGCTTTTTTAAAATTTTTATATTTAATCCGACAAGGCAATGTTTCATAATGATTGTTGTATGTTTTTTTTTTTTATCGTTCATTACTGTTAAGTGTTAACAATATCGAAAAGATTATAAAACATGAATTGATTGCAGACTTGGATGCTGCATTGTTTAAACTCACAATTTCTTAGGGTCTGTTTTATTTTATTTGATTATTCAATTTACACGTAGTATTGTTGAAGTTCAATTGAGATTAAACTGTCAAGCTCCCGATTTAACATTATTCAAGTCCATATCAAGTTTGGAGAAGATTGAGTTGGGGATCCCACCTCCAAGATTTCTAAGCCTGAAATTCTTTTATTTATCATAATTCAAGTTCAAGTTTAAATAATTCAAGCGTGAAGCAAAAAATAAATAATAATAATAATAATAATAATAATAATAATAATAATAATAATAATAATAATAATAATCAAAGGAAATTGAGAGATTGTGACTCATTGTTTTAATTCAGCACATAGTAAATTGGAAAAGAAAACTAGTATGTCAGAATTGATTAGTTACTTTATAAATATATATCTCCAATTGGCATTTTTATAGTATAAAACCACTCTTTAAACAAGTTATACAAATACTTCTGACATCTTTCTCGCTTGGTGGCCAGTTTCCTTTTTCTTTTTTCTTTTTTTTTATAGTTTAACCCATTTGTATGATTATAATATTATAATAATAATTTGTGAAGTTCTAATTTTTCAAATTATAACTATATTATGTGATATATTAACAAATTTCCATATAGTTTCACTGTACAAAAGTGCTCGCATGAGGATCGCTCTGAAATAAAAGTCTCAAATCTCGATTAGCTATCACCTCAAATATGATCTCTTTTTTTTCTATTGGGTATTGCTATTTATGCATGTCCATTCTTCCCAAAAGTTTATTCTAACTTTTTTAAAGGATATAATATAACTACTTATTTCCCCAAAATTTAGTTTATGAAATCAGAGTTGTTTTGCACTAATCAATTCTCAAGACAATTTTATAAATAACAACAATTCCTTAGTTTGTTTCTTAACAGCAGGACCGTCTCCATAGTTTCGAAGGCCAAACAAATTATTGATCTATACCTTGCATATCATAATTTTTATTTATTATGTAAATAATGTTAAAGGTTGGTAAATATTTAACAACCAAAAATATCAAAATAATTACTCAACACGTTCTGTAATACATAAAAATAATAGCATGAAGCTGAGTCTAATAACAAAAGTTTATAACTTTCTCATGTTACACAAGAGTGTCAGTTAAATCACTATAATCAATTCAGCTATCATATTTGGAGTTAACACGAGACATAGTTCATTGAATATAATTTTCTTTTTATCATTCTTATATTGATGGGTGCAGACGACAGAGTCATGGAGATAATAAATAAAAAAAATATAATGAAGGTCCTACTTGGTTGAAGGTTTTGGAGGAATTTATAACTAATTTTTTCTCAATAATCTCATTTAGATTTTAGTAAGAACTCCTGATAAACCATTATTCACTTAACAACCATTGGATCAAAAGTTGGTTACACAATAAATGGATAAATGTACATATAGGGGGTGGTTGGCATGGTGCATTCACGTCTCCGTAGACATTTCCAATAACTTATTCAGCTTAATAATCTCCTATTAGGAATCAATTACGAATTGTAGTGTTTTTTTTCTAACAAGCTTTTGGTTTATTAGAAAGAAAATTCATTTTACCCTTTTATATTTTAACGAATATTTTTATATATATATATATATATATATATATATATATATATATATAATTTTACATTTTACGAATATATTATTGTTAAACATATATAAGGAATTTATTTATTTATTTATTATAATTATTTTTCTTATAGTTTTTCATTCTTATTCTTTTTAAAATATTATTTTAGGAAGCTTTTATTTATTATTATAACTATATTAATTTTATATTTTTATGTTTTTTTATTATTTTTTATATATAATATTTTTATATTTCTCCATCATGTATGTATCAATTAATTAATCTTTAACGTACAATAATTTAAAACAGTAGTCAGCTGCCCACTATTAACTATTTAAATCAATTAAACAAATCAGACCCTAAATGAAAACTAGAGTTATGAAAGAGAATGAAAATGACGAAAAATCGAAAATTGATTTTCAAACAAATTAATTTATTTATATTTTATGTATTTATTTTTAGATTTCATTGAATTTGAAAAGGAAAAGGTAAATTAAAAAAAAAAAGTTTGCTTTTGATCTCTTATTATTATTTTTAGTGCAAAAGCGTATGGATACGACCCTCATTGTGTATCTTGATTAATTGGATCGTTTCTTTGTGGATTCGTATAGGAAGTCATTGTGTATCTTGATTAATTGGATCGTTTCTTTGTGGATTCGTATAGGAAGACTAGAGTTATGAAAGAGAATGAAAATGACGAAAAATCGAAAATTGATTTTCAAACAAGTTAATTTATTTATATTTTATGTATTTATTTTTAGATTTCATTGAATTTGAAAAGGAAAAGGTAAATTAAAAAAAAAAGTTTGCTTTTGATCTCTTATTATTATTTTTATTTATGTGAACTAAATTAGATCATAAAATTGAGCATACTAATCGAAAGTAATCATTGAAATAAATGTACATCAGTGGTCTAACTACACATTATGAGATCATAATATACAAGGTTGTTTAGTTAAAAATATCGGGCTTCCATCTAATAATCAATGGCATTAATTTATGTTTTCTATCTAATTATAGTAAAAATACAAAAATTATTGAAGGAAAAACACAATTAGTGTGCGTTCGTCAATAAGTAACTGATATAGGATAATTTAGATATTTGTTATCTTTATGTATTATGGAAACATGTAATAGAGAGTTTTTAATGAATAAAAGAACCATAATTTCTACCGCCTTCCTTCGTCTCTCTTCTCCTTATGTTTTTCCTTTTACACGTTATCAGCATGAAACTCTAACCTATTGAGAGTGATCGAGAATAAGTCTACATACCCTATGCACAATTTTCGTGGGTCAAGTTTCTAACTGCGTTATATGTTAAAAAAATTAGTTTCTCGAGTTTCAACCGTTGGATCGAGCTCAAATTCTTACAGAACATTCAAGCCATCTTGATTTACACTGTCTTGATTTACATTCTCAACGGTGAATATTGGATTCGGAGATACGAGAAAATATATATAAAATTTCGAACAAAGCAGATTTTATTTTTGGAAATTCGTGTGCAGTATTTTCAAAATACGATTGCGAACAATAGAACTGTTTGATCAAGACAAATTTTGGATATGGTATTTCAAACATATACAGGTTCAATATGAACGGTGGAGATTTGAATATGAAGTCTGAAAAATCCGATAATGAATTTTAAATAGAGCTGATCCTGTTACTCAGAACTGTCTGCCCAACTTATTCTAAGAATTCAATTACCCACAATCTAACCGTTGGATGAATCTGAATTTTGGATATATTATTAGAAACACGTAGAGGTTAAATCTGTACGGTGGAGATCGGATTTGAAGTTTTGTATAATCCGAAACCTAAAAACAAAATTAGGAAATAATCATGACTTTGCTCCAAGGTAACTCGAATTACCCTATTATTTATTAAATGCAACTAATAAATATTTGGCAATATGTATATATGGCATGGTATGTATTTTTTTACATGTATATATATGATTATATGCATGTGATGTTATGTACAATATTGAAAACATGAAATCTTGCAATACTCTAATGATATTTATAGAGTACATAATATATTAGGGGACTTCTACAGTGCCGTGAAGGTACCATTCCCCACTTAATTAGAACCATTAGAGCAAAAGTTAGTTATGGATAATGTTAAGATCAAGGGATGTAAATGCAGGGGGGCTGGGAGGTATGGTGCCTTCACGGCACCGTAGTCATTTCCAATATATTATTACTTATGCTTTTAGATGATTTCTAAGAAATTATAAATAAAGTTATTTACACAATTAGATGAGAGATTGATCATGATTTTGCCAATATGTTTAGTTAATCATGAATTTCGATAATTGATAGATTTAATGTATGTTGATCATGAATTTTGATGAATTGATAGATTCATATATGTTGCCGATTCTCTTCAAGTTGATTTTATAAGATACTTTCAATGTATGTATCATTGATTGTATATTTGAATATTTTCATGATAATGAAAGTTTATGAACAATAAAGAATTGTGTAAATAGGTCTTGTGATACAGTATATTTACATGATATCAAAGAAATGTTATGACATACTTCGAATTCATTATCTAAAGAAATTGATTAAACTAACTCAATCTAAACACAATTTAATACACTAAAAAAAAATTGAGTACTACCATTATTCGTTTGATGTGGAAACTAGAATAACTACAATTTCACAATAATATCACCCATCAACCCCTAATTGACAAAGAATCGTCAAACTTAGTCAAAGTCAATTCTCTTATGAACTTGAGAACTCATATTAGAAGTATATGTAGTTTCAAAATCTCAATAAATTGTGGATGTGCTCTAAATGAATATTTTGAGAATTTTATGAAATATTTCTTCCCAGCCTAAGAATTTAGTGAAAAGAAATTGATTTGCTTTCTAAAAAGGGTCAACGACTTTGATATATTGCAACTAAAAACATGTCTTATCATATGTCGAAAAGAAAGTCACTTTAAATGATAATAAATAGTTGAGAGATACGATCTCACTCTATTTTTTTCCCACTTGATCAAACATACTGATACACTTGTATAATACTAATTATGATAGTAAGTCATTAAGAGACATGACATTATTTTCCATAATACCAATGTTAGACCTTTGGATAAGGAAATTTCTTGAGGCTAACTAGGATCGATATGAATAGTGGAAATAATCTCAAAGTAAAGGGGAAGAGACATGTTGATCCCTACCTATGTGGGAAGAATGAACCACATAGGAGACATGTAAGAGTTTGTGATATTTATTGGTCGTGGTAAAAGTCATGGAGGTTCTCAAAATAACATTGCTTAGTCAATGGATATCCTCTATTTTGATTGATGGAATTTGTTTGTTTCTTTTACAAAGAACTTGTGAAAGTATAATCAATCATTCATATTATACCATTGTATTTGGTCTTAAAGTTTATTTTGAGTTAGATTTATGTGATGTGGCCTGATTTAATTATTTTTGGCTTATTGGTAAAACTTGGATTTTATTTTGAATCATTGAATATAATTGATTTTTTTACCACACATTCACATACAAGGTTCAGGAGTATACTATTAAGATATAATGTAATATATCTAGCAAATAATCTAAAATATTAGAATGACAAGTATTTCGTTCAAATATTTCTGAAAATTGTGAGAATTTGTCGACGAATAGACAATTATTCACTGAATTGATGTTTATATGTGACAAAATCTTGATGCCTAGTGGCACATTGATTAAAGTCACAAAATCTTAGTATGGACCAAGAACGAAACGAAGCTTGTTAAGTTTGATGATATTCATGTTGATGATTATCATTAAGAAATACATTATGAGAATGGAACTCTGCCTTTAATTTATGTGGAAGAAAGCACGTTATAGAGTCAATTTGGTAATTTTACTTTATTGAATCATAAGATATGACCAACAAAGAACTTTTGGACACTGACTCGTTCAAATTTGACACGACTGGCATGTATTCTTTGGTCGTCGTGATATGATGGTCCATATCATAAGAAATTAACATGGACATCTTTTATTTTGAGTGAAACACAAAATGAGATGAAAATTTAATGCACATAGTGTCGAATTAGTGTTGTTCAATTACAGCTAGTGCATTCTAAAGTACTAGGAGCACTACATACATTCATATCTCAAATATGCATCACTCATTTTTTTCCAAAACTTGTTCATTAGCAAAATTGTATGATTGAGACCTGCATATGCTAAAGATACAAAGTATAATATTCCATTCTTATAATTGATAATTGGTGATACATGTGGACATAACCATTCTAAATGCGGATCATTCAAGTATTTTTATAGTTTTGGTTGATATTTCGGAACGTATTTTCCATAAAAATATTTACATCAAAAGTATTCGATGTCTATTGCATTTTAATCAAGATAGATGTAATGCATCTTGTACCCTAATGTGCATATATAATAAGGTCTCAAAGAAGAAACCGTCGAAAATAATATAGATGGTGACTAAGATAATATTTATGCGCACTCATATATTTGTCTCTGCACAGGGATATTCAATATTGCACGCAACTCTTACTTATTCGTTTATGAACCTCTGCTAAGCAGATATTTTGCGTACCAGTTGGTAACTGGATATAAGCCTGCTAATTCATATCTATGCATATTTGATTGAGCAGTATATGTGCCTATTGCGCCCCCACAACGCATTCATATGGGTTTCTAAAGACGATTAAGTATTTATGTTGGATATGAATCTCTAACAGTAGTCCGCTATTTGAAACCTTTGACAGACGATCTCTTTATCGCTAAATTAGCGAATTTGTCACTCTAATGAGGCAGTCTTCCCGTCGTTAGGGGGAGATAAGAAAAAGTATTTTCTAATGGAATGAAAGAAATAGTTTCATACTATGTCTCATTATGATCCCCACATTTCACAATGTAACGTGAAAGAAAAGTAAAGTGAACATTGATCTTCAAAGTATAGAAGACTCAATTTCTAAAGTGACGAGATCATATATATACAAGCTGCAAATGTGTATGCAAGGTTAAAAGTCCCCATAAAGGGCACAATGTCGCAAATTAAGACATTGCAACCATACTTAGTGGAGGTGTGATTGAGGTCGTGACTCCAAAAAGAAACAGGGGGAGGTCACTTGGTTCGATCAATACTCGCCCAAGGAATAAAATGGCATGTATGGTACAATTTCAATTGATCATCAATGAAGATAATTCCTCTCATGAGATTATCTCTGGTTATACTTATGTCCATGAATCATTACTGGAGGACGCTCCGATGTTTAATATGATTTCAGAGAATAAAGAAATTTCAATGTACTATGAGAGTTTATATAAGTTGATTGAAAGATTTTCCACACACATTAATGGTGTATAAACTGTTGCTCAAAGAATCATAGAGCACGATGATATCGAGCCATGCTCTATTGAAATGTCAATACAGAGCAAATTGACCTAAATGTAAAGAATCAATCCAGGTCAAACTAAATTCACTGACAACAAGACAGGTATTTGGTCTGGTAGTGCTAACCTCACCAAGTGTAAAGCCTGTAGGACAAAAAAAAAAAAGTTTTGTTATAAAGCGAAATGAGAAAAATAAAGCCATGAGATGCAAATCTATACTTGAAGCACAAAGTTTCTCAAAACGCCCTGAAATTGACTATGGGAATATGTACTCTCCCATAATAGATGTTATAATTCCAAAGAACTAAGAATGCAGCTTATACTTGTGGTAACATCAAATCTCTATGGGGATCGCGATTTAAAGATATATACGAAAGTGCTTGCTGGCCTTTCATTGTCAAGGCAAGTGACTCTAAGCCACGGAGTGCATTTGCAATTAAATTAAAATACTCACTTTATGGATTGAAACAATCCAGACAGATGTGGTATAACTGTCTAAGTGACTACTTGATTGGGAAAAGATAATCTATGCCCTTTCGTATTTATAAAGAAAATAAGTTTCAAATTTGCGATTATAGTTGTATATGTTGATGATGTGAACATAATATCCACTTTTAATGAAATAAGAGATATCGCAAGTTATTTGAAATTCTTAATTTGAGATAGTGAATCATGGGAAAACTCGGTCATGTTAAGGCTTTAAACTAAACCCGAGTTTGTGGAATACTAAATTTTACAGTTTGCATATATCCAAAAGATGATCAGGCGATTAAATATGGATAAGTGCAATATGATAGCACTCCTATGATTGGTCAAAGTGAAGATATAAGGAAATATCAATTTCTTCAGTAGAATGACGAAGAATTGGTGGAAGCTGAAATTCTCTACCTATGTACAATATGCGCATTATTGTACTATTACTAATACACTTGTCCAAATATTAATTTCTCAAAATTATTATCTTGATTTAACTCAAGAAAGCGCAATGTTACTGGAATGGAATCAAAACGTACTTTGATACCTAAAAGAAACCATTGACGCGAGTTTATTTTTCCCATTCATAAATACAATTGGGACTACAAATGGTCTTGGAACCCCTAAAAAAAATGTTGAGTTTACTTCCTACTGTGAAACACCAAATAGTATCGTTGATGTTGGTTACTCATTCAATCCATATAAAGAGATCATTATCATACATGTAGTAGTTTGTGATTATCAATGTTAAATGTTATGACCATTCATATATTTGATAATAGTGGCTTGAACTCTATCACTGAAGAAAATGTGATAAACGAGTAATATTACCACAACTCTTCTACAACCAACAACTATGCACTTTCTCAAGAATCAAGTTAATTGAGAAAGTGGAGACTTTCAAAGTTCTGTGGATAGATGTACATATCAGAGAGATGTGTACACTTTAGGGGGAGTCTCAACATAGGTGTGTTGTACTCGTTTTCCTTAAACCAAGTTTTATTTTTTTTCATTGGATTTTGTTACTTGGCAAGATTTTAACGAGGCAACAATAAAACACCATTTCACCCTTTGACTTGGAAAAGGGGGGAGTGTTGAAGGAAAAACACAACTAGTGTGCTTTCGTCAATAAGTAAATGATGTAGGATAATTTAAGTATTTGTTATCTTTATGTATTATGGAAAGATGTATTTAATACCCCTATATAAAAGGAGTGTTTGATGAATAAGAGAACCTTAATTTCTACTGTCTTCCTTCGTCTCTTTTTTATGTCTTCTCCTTATACTTTTCCTTTTACAAAAATTTAATTCTATTAACACACAACACATTGGTATTCACACCAGAAAAAAAAAAACGAAGAAAAGACTACACATGAATACTTGTCCAAATTACATCCCCATGTCAAAACCCAATTACTAATAGCATCTTTAGTCACCTCTTTATTCTCTTCCCTTTTTTTTTTCTTCAATGTGTATATCACAAAAAATATCTCACACTTTATTAAAATATTATTCTCTTCTCTTCCCCTTCTATTTCCTCTTTTATCACATTTATCCATCTTACCATTGAACTTATATTTATGGATCCCATATATTCCCCATTAATTTTCATTTATATTTTTATATTCTAATACTTTTATATTTATCTATTAATCTATTTAAATATTCTGTCAATATAAAAATCACACACACACACACACACACACACACACACATATATATATATATATATATATATATATATATATATATATATATATATATATATATATATATATATATATTTTTTATTTATAATATTAATTTATGATTACTTCGGAATAATTAAAAAATTACAACAACAAGTTGATTAAAATAAGATATATTACAAATGAAATAAAATACAAAAGAAAAATTTTGACTATTAATCACACATTTGCCCTTTTGAATAGCATTCCGACCATTTATCCAGTATTATCCGACCTTTTGAATAGATTATGACCATTATCCGATCTTTTAGCCGACCTACTGTGAAGGGGAAAAAGTTTATGCCTCTTCTACGATGAAGGGGAATGTTTGAAAAAAAGAATTATATATGGTATTTTAATTTATAATATTTTTATAATAAAAAATTATCTGATGATTAGAAAAGTGCCAAGTGAAAATAAAATTAATTAATAAAAAATTAAAAAATTAAGTCCACCCAGGGGAGGCCTGGGCAACTGCACAAAGGCCAAATCGCTTTGGAGCGGGCAATAGATCACGGTAAAAGAATAGGGGGAAATACTTTTTGTTTTTCAACCTATAATCGTTTTCATAGTTTATCATATATACTATTTTTTGGAATAAATTATCATTTAAAATTTGACCCGTAAACTAGAATATTTGTGGGTTTGTACCCCAAACCGAATAATGTGGCACGACGTCCGATTTTGAACAAAACCACAATAATTTTGATTTAGAGAACAAATTACAAATCGCATATAATTCATATGTCGATTTGACACAAATAATAATTTATATGTTAAATTATTAGAAACGTAATACTTTTGGACAAAATATAATTATCGCAAAAGAATACAACGCAAAACAAAATATAACAGCGTCAATAGCATCTCCATGATGGTGATGATGATGATAATAACAATCCGCACTATATTATTAATTCAGCGTACAACTTAAATGGTATTCTTCCACGTGGTTTTCTCTGAGAGTTATTTAGATGTATGTGTCTATATATATTTATATTTACTCTCTCTCTCTATCTTGTCCCATTTCTTCTCTCTCTTCTATCTCTTATTCATTACTATTTTCTCTCATATCCCACTTCCACTTTTTTTTCTCGATTTTTATTTGTCTATTTTTTATTTTTCCTAATAAATCTTCAATTTTATTATTTTCTTTAATACCACTCTTTCTCCGATTAGTTTTACTAATATATATTTTAAAATACCACTCTTTCTCTTCTCGCCCTATTATGCAAAAATTTATAAGATAACATTCCGTCTCCATAAGAAGATGTCTTCCCTATCTTTTCATGTGCATGTAATTGACGTGTTTCCATATAAATAGAAAAAAATCACTTGAACGAGTTTTTTACTAAACATTTGAACGAGTTTTTAAATGTATTTTTTTTTCAATTTATATGATTTGATCTACATGATATAATTAATTTCATTACTTAAAACTTTCCATTTCTAAATTGATGTCCTCCTTATCACTGTGCATACGCAAAGTAATAAAACAATCTAACTTTCATTAATAACCGGTGAGTAATTTTTTATATCATGTAATTGACGTATTTCCATATAAATAGAAAAACGCGAGTAACTTTTTATATATGTTTTTTCATAAAAAATAGAAAAACATTTCGTTGAATAATGTTATACGTGTTTTTTCAATTTATATTATTTGATCGACAATACTTATTAATTTGACTACTTGTTTCTAGATGTTCTTACAAAATTTTAATATTTTATTATATACTACTATAGAGTTCTATAATTTTTGTTTAATACTTTTAGGTCTTGTACTTTATTTGTTGAGATTATATATTAAGGTATATTTTCGAGAAAGAAATAATTATTTTTATATTAAAAATAACTCACAAGAAATATATGATTATTTTTTAATATTAAACTAATGTGTTCAAATAGCTCACGCAATACACAACGCTATTTACGCTACGCGATGTTGGGATCAAAACGCAACGCGTTGCGTGATACGCTTTTTAAAACACTGGTTTTTACCCATACTAATTTATTTCTTTTTGCTTTATATCTTTATCCTTCTTAAAATATTCTCAATAATACTTCCACCTTATCCTTATCATTATTCTCTTCATTCTTAAATGTCTAAAAAAACAGATTTGACATATGAACTTTGGGTTGATTTATGATTATAATTCTTAATTCATGAACGATTTATGTGTATGATTTGAAATGTCAAATGAAGTTTTATAAACTACCGATAGTTAGGGTGATTATTGAACCTTTCATAGAGGCAAAATGGTACGCTTCCTCATTATGTGTATTTTTATTTTTTATTTCATAAATTACAAATAAAATAAACTTCCAATTTCTTTTGTTGATTATTTTTTCAGTCTTCCTTTGTGCATATGGTTTTACGTTTTGACAAGATTTTCTAAAATTTTGAAAATTCATGACTGTTCTGTGTAATTTAGGGGTTATTCCATAAATCTTAAACAATTGTTCAAATGAAATTGACCTTCATTTTTGTTCATAATGGTTCATAATTAAAATTTTAAATTTTTTCATTCTACATTTGTTCTCATTATATTCCCCACCAGATTATTGTGCTTATTTAAATTCTTATCGTATATTGATTTCTTGTTTCACATGTTAGCTACCTAATTTTGAAGGTGGAGCATATATTTATTTGATGTGTTGATATTATTTACAAGATGAAAATGCATGATACATTTGGTATTTTTTGGATTATTTCAATGAGTCTCGAATTATATTCTAATATGATATTAAACATTTGGAGATGCTCTATATTCTCAATTTATTCTTTTCAACTTATTTGAATATGTGCAGTTTTTTTTATTATTTGTGAGATATGATTTTATTTTGAATTAGTATTATTGTATATTTTTATCAAATCTAACATGCCCACACCGTTATTTTTTATTAAAACCTTTCAAATAATATAATTTTAGAAAAAAGTCTATACTCTCCTCTATTTGTTTTTGTTTTTGTTTTTGTTTTTACTTTTCACAATAAGGTATTTATCTTTTTGCAATATTATTTGGTGTAATATTAAAAAGATATTTTATTATATTAACATTATACAACAAATAAATACCCATTTCGTCTGTATCACCAATTTTTAGAAATGGTCAACTTTATGTTTCAATATCGAGAGTAAGAGTAGAAAATGATTGAAATGCTCTATTGTGATAAAGCCGATAGATATGTAAATAGAGTTAATAATGTACTTTATAAATAAATCTTGCGATGCGTAAAATTAAATAATATATTTCTAATTATTATTTATTTATTTTTAAAACTTATGTACTTTTAATACACTTAATATTAAATATATGTTTATATATATACATATTCTATATATACCTATTGTGTTGACACAAGTATTATCAACACAATGTTAGGTCGGGCAATATGGTTGTGTTGGTTGTGGTCAACAGCCGGAATGTCGGGGTGGTGGCGGTTATGAATGGGACTTTGTTGCGATGAAGAGGTTACTGTTTGCAGTTTCTTTGTCACATTCTCATTATAAGCTACATGGTTCTCTCATCTAAATAGATATTCTAATGGCGGCTGCTTTTTTTTTTTTTTTTTTAATGCTTCATGGAATGTTCACCTGTTTAATATTTTGTCTTTGCTTCACATTGATATGTAACACAGAAGTAAGATTGGTTTTTTAGGTATATTAATCTCTTAAGAAGTTTCTGCTATTATGAAAAGTGCCACTCTTAAGAAAGTGGATGAAACACTGTATGAGATCTAATTAATGGATTATTATGTATTGGGAGTTGTAGAAAAAATGACCATTTTTTTACTGGCTCTGTCACTCTTAAATTGTCTGCTTTTAATCTCAAACACTCCTTATAGGGCTTGGACACCTCCTTCCATGGTGATCTCGATATTCTGGTAAATGATTTATTCACTATATAGTATTTGTCTTATTTTTCTTCTGGGCTTAGATTATTTGTTATTATAATTTTATAGTGTTTATTTATTTCTTAAAATGTTTTATGATTTTTGTTGATGTTTTATCTTTTGGACTTAAGAAAGTGGATGAGAACACTGTCATGAGATCTAATTAATGGATTAATATCTATTGAGATTTTTTTTAAAGTTTCATGGAACGTTAATATTCCTATAGGGCCGTTAATATTTTTACAATCTCGGGTTTATTCATACTTTCCCGTCACATTCAGAGTATTTTTATATATTTAACGATTAATCCCATGCATTATATGTATAAATCCACTCGAAATTATTTATTGTGAACCATCAATAAATTCAAATAGATGAATATCAATACTTAAACGATATTTATAATAATATGGGGCGCCACACAAGTTTTAAATACGATCGTATTTCAAGTTTTTTATTTTTATAACTATCACAAAAATTTTAAAATTGTTGATTTATAATTCCCGTGTAATGCATAAATTATTTTTATTTCACAATATTGATAGTTAAAAGTGCAAATAGTTAAAAATTCATGTTGCGTTGTAAATAAGATAATCATATAACCTACAAAAAATTTTTTCATAATTTAAAGTGAATGACTCTTTGGGTTACCAAACTAGTTAATAATAATAATAATAATAATAATAATAATAATAAAAGCTCTAGAATCAAGATATTCTCTGAGGTACCCATTGGCCCCGATGAAAGAAGGCAATCCCCACAGCCAAAGGGTCAGCAACCCATATAAAAGCAAACTGCCAAAAGACAAAAGCAAATTTAGCCTTATCTCATTCTTTTAAATTTTACCTTATCCATAGTACAATGTCGACCCCACTTGCTCTTACCTTCTCTAAAGAAATTAAGCATGGGTCACATTTACAACGTCTATCATAATGTATCTGACCCAATTATCGCAGTTGATTTATTTTATGTCTACGATCCAATAGCTTTAATCAAGTCCCCCAACTATGATTATTGTAAGCATAGTACGAGTATTTCATTCCTCCCGTAAAGATTGTTCAGTGTTTTATTTTCATCGTTACATAAATATATTTAATTACTATATTTAATATATTACAATACAAAATTTTATTATTTTAATAATAAATATATTAATTCCAAACCTGATTTTTATGAGTATTAATTAACAATAATAAATTAAAAAAAAGTATAATTAGAAAATACTAACTAAATTAATGATTTAACTATGTAAACTACCAATTTCTTAATTTGTGTGAAATTAACCGTAGAACCATCAAATTGAGATGGTGGGCGTATTCTTTATGCATTATTATCATTAATGAAATGGTTGGAGATTTTTACAATGTTTTTTTATTAAGGTTTTAAAAATTCCGAGTCATATAAGGTTGTTTGGACTGGGGTTCGTTGGGATTATGAATGCTGGTATTCAAAATCTTGTGAATTCAGAATTTTATAAATAGTAAGAATTTGTGTTTGTTATAGGATTCAGAATCATTTACTCTTTACTGTAGATGTCAAATCATGTCTGGAAAGTGGATGATAATGTATTTTTATATTGTATTTGATGTTAGATCATGTCTGAAAAGTGGATAATAATGTATTATTTATATTATATTTAGCAATATTTAATTTTTTAAATATAATGTTGATGTAATAAAAGAGATGAGTGTGATAAATGTAAGAAATTATTGGTTGTGAATTAGAAAATGTTATGTTTCGCTTGAGGACTTTTTTTTTTTTATCTCGTGTTTTGCGCACAAAACCTTATATCCTTTTTCAATGAGTAGATCCGATCGCAACTTCGAATATGAAATTCAAATGAATTTTTTTGTTACTACGTCGTTAAAAACAAACCTAAAATATTGACCCGTCAACCAACTAAAAAGTACTCATAAGTACTTCAAGAATTCGCTACTTACCACTGATCTAAAGACTGATTGGGTTTTTGAGTCTATTTATTGAACAAGGACTTACGAATTAAAGAATTTATAAGCCCTAACAAACTTTTTAAGTAAACTTGATGGAGTTTGATTATTATTATTAGAGATTTTATTAGAATAATTACTATTAGATATTTATTATCTTTCTAGATTAGTTTAAGTATCTATTTAATTATGTCGTAGGATTTTATATTATCATCATTTAATCAGGAAGAGATTTATGTTAGGAGTTTTATATTCTTAGGAATTTTCTAAACACATATAAAAGGGATTACGTAGACATATTTTAATGTATGAATGTATAGTACAATTGAGGTATATTTTCTTCTTTTCTAGCTTTTTCGTTATGAAATTCTATTGCTTAGTGTTTCCATTTTTTTAATTTATTATTAAGTTTTTGTTTGCGTCAAAGTCTTAAGCAACCGATGCATAAGCGTGTAGGCAAATTATTACACTCACACAAATGAACTTTTAAGTATAAAATTATAATCTGATGTACATGTGTGTCTAAATTATGAATTTTAAATTTCAATTATCAAAAAACATTCATGATAAAACTGATTCTCTTGTAAGAACTTGAATGTCAAACTATTTTAAACCGATGAGCATTTATGTTTTAACTAATGAACATGTGTGTTGAGTGCATATTATTCTTGTACTCGAATGCATTAGTATTTATGTTTTAACTAATGAACATGTGTGTTGAGTGCATATTATTCTTGTACTCGAATGCATTGTATAACATGCACATTGAGCATCTCCAGCAATGCTGGAAAATAGTGCTGGACGCTAATTTAGAGTTGAAAAAGTGCTCCAACAATGCGCTAAATTCTGCGCTATTTTTGTGGATTTGTACAGTGCAGCGCCAGAAATAGCGCTGCACTATTTCTGCGCTATCTATTTTTTTTATTTAATTTAATATTTATATTTATATCTTTTTTATGTAATATATTTTTTTTTGAATTTAAGGTAATATATATATATATATATATATATATATATATATATCCTTTTTTTATATGTGTTATCTTTTTTTAATATGTATTGTTTTTAATTTAATGTAATATATATTTAATGTAATATCTTTTTTATGTTATCTTTTTTATGTAATATATATATTATTTTTAATTTAATGTAATATAATAATAATAATAAGTGTAAAAAATTAAAAAAGACAACACATAAAATTACAATCTAAAATGTAGAAATATAAAATTACCAATACATGTTAAAAT
This sequence comes from Phtheirospermum japonicum, assembly GCA_014905375.1. NCBI lineage: Eukaryota > Viridiplantae > Streptophyta > Magnoliopsida > Lamiales > Orobanchaceae > Phtheirospermum > Phtheirospermum japonicum. The sequence goes on along the minus strand of BMAC01000610.1, from coordinate 258,934 downwards.
TATTTATTTAATATTTATCCAAAAATGCAATAACTTTTTAATAAGTATTATTTTGTCAATTTTGAATTAAAAATGTAATATTTATTTAATAATACCTTACAAAATAATATAAGATTAAAAAAATAGAAATAAAGAATATACTGGAATATTCTTTTTTAGTGCAAACTGTTGGAGTTGTTGTGCAGATTTTACACTATTTTAGTGCAGATTCTACTGTAAAATAGTGCAAACTGCTGGAGATGGCCTGAGACTGTGTTTGCATTAACAAGAGACTAGGAAGTAACTCATAAGAAGAGAATGAGAGAGTAACGGGAAATAAAGAAAATGGTTGTGTTTTTTTGGCTAATGGTAATGCAATCAATAGTATTGTTTATAAAGCCGGGTACTTTACACAACATGGAGCTTTTGAATTCAAAAGTTAATTACTTTTTCATAATAATAAATGTCAGCTTCTGAACTCATCATGGAGTACTTTTGGATAATTTTACAGAAAATGCTCAAACATTACTATTCGTAGCCGATTTGAACAATGTATTACATAATTTACTTCTCCATTTTTAAAACAACTAACTTATTGCTTCTTTTAAATAAAATTAAAATTTTTATAATTATTATACCTAATTTGGACTAATATAGATAGAGAGAGAGAGAGTATTGGGATCATGTGAGAACCAAATCCCTATGTGGGAACTTTAGAAACCGCTATATTACATTATATGTAATACTAATTTAAATAATGCAAAATGCTACTTATATTTCCACATTGCTATTTTTATGTTCCCTTGATTTTTCCTATTATCTTATTACCATGTACATGATTCATAAATAGCATCACATACTATGTAATTTAGCAGGTTCCTAGTTCCCACACAGGGATTGGTTCTCATGTGATCCCACCCCTATATATATATATATATATCATGTCGAGTTAACGCATACATGTTGAGATATTGATTTCTTTCAAATCAACCAAATTGACAACGAAACATTAACTTCATATATTGTACGTAATTACATTTATATTTTCGTTTGATATTAGGTAGGGTTGTCAATATATTCGTATATGAGTTCGCGTATCGTGTTGAGATATAATATATATCTTGTCAGATTTCTCAAACCCTACCTTAATATAATGATTATTTCTTCGGGGTCGATCCAAATTGACATATACATTTTAAAGATTTAAGCAACTCGTGTTGTTTAATGTTTGTTCTGTTCGTGTTGACTCTAATTTGTAAAGTCTCAATCAAAACTCACTTGTAACATGTTAGGTTTACTGTCTTGTTTTCGAGTAATGATACAAATTGTGCTACGTTAATTTATGCATAAGATAGATTAAAAACTTGAATTTTGTTTAGGGAAATGACTACAGTGTCATGAAGGCACGATGCCCATTACCCACCGTAAATTTACATTCATTCATTTATCACTATTTTTAACTAACTTTTGATCCAATAGTTATAATTAAGTGAAAAATAGTGCCCAAGGTACCGTAAAAGTTCCCTATATTTAGATTATTTTAGCCAAATATATAATATAAACAATAGATTTATATTCAAAATTTGAATTTAAGAAGCGAGAGTGACTAATTAATACAATAAACTAGTAGACATTTGTGTCCAGTAAATCGCATTTTTTTTACTAGATACAATTTTTGCACTTTTTCTGAATGCCAACTTTTTTGACAATTTCGCCCGCTAAGATTATCACATTCGATAATCTTTCAGAGATTATTATAAATAATAAGATTATCACATCTAATAATCCTCATTACAATAATGCTAATTTTTGTAGCAGTCGTGTTTTTCAGAACATACAATAAGTAATAATAAAATTATCACATATAATAATAAGATTATCACATTCAGTATTCCTCAGGACTAGGCATTGTACTGCTATTAGTTTTTTATTTTTATAGTTCATCCATGTTTTGTAACATGATAATTGTAGTATATATTTGCAGCAGCTACGATTTAAAAAATTACACTACTGGGATAGGATTATCAGAACCACTAATAAGATAATCACAACGAGTATAGTATTATAATTTACCATACAAACTATTATTTGTGAAAACTGACATATGAACTATGTGCGATTTGTAGTTTGCCCCTTATACCAAAATTGTTGTGGTTTTGTACAAACGAATGATGTGGCATAACTCGATTGTGCGATATCATCCGATTTTCAGCTAAAATCACAAAAATTCTGGTTTATGGGTAAACTGCAAATCACTTATATTTCGTATGACGGTTTATTACAAATATTAGATTGTGTGGTAAATTGTGAAAACGATCAGAATTTGTGGTAAATTATATTTTTTTCCTATTACCACAAACATTAATCATCAAAATAAAGTATCAATCTGCCTCGAATAAACGATTAAAATACTAATCATAGTAATGAGAAATACATAGAGAATCATCACTATAAATATAAAATCCTCTTAATTTATATCAAAACATTCTCATGTACCTAAATCTCAAAATATATAATATTTTTATTATATACAATGCTCTATTGGTATTAACCTCAAGAGGAGTAACTAGTCGTATACTTGTATTATTGTCAAACTAAAATGTTTATAAATGCTATTATTTCCAAAACCGCTTTCTTGGGATTTTTTTAGGGAAAAAGATTCTCACCAAACTATTATATGAAAACTTTTGCATACCAATTTACTAATATTGGAAATAAACGATGACATGCCAAGAATCGATTGGTCTAGTTACTCCAATAACTTTGTTAAAATAAGGAAAAGGCATCACAAACCAATGCAACATACAATGTTCTAGGCATCACAAACCACTGGAGCATCGCCCTAATAATTAAAGGCCGTCCCATGGAATTTGAGCTGCAATCAAAGGGGACATTTGTAATTTTCCCAGATTAATAAGCAAGGCTTAGTTAGTTTTTAGCCATGTAATCTGTATGAACAGAAACCAGTCAAACAATCTCTCATATATAAGTAAGAAAAAAGTATTATGGAAAAGTTCATAGAATCAGATGAAATCCTCTTTTTGGACGTATATGTGAATATGGAACAATTTAAATGTTTAATCTTTCATTTTAAAATTTAAACTCGAAGAATTCCATGAATTAACGATTTCTTAATTTTCCTGTCTTTAATAATTTTAATTTCTAAATCAGTCTCGTGGAAATAAACTCAAAAACCAACCTTTTTTTTTCTTCTTCTTTTCTTTTTATACAAGCATCTTCACCACTAGTACAAGTCGATATTTCTCACTAATATTTTTTCTTCTCGGTACCAAGAGATACATACATTTAAATGATGAATCAAATAACAAAGTAACAATGGCAAAAGCTTCACACAACATAAACAGAGTGCAAAAAAACACGGTTTAAATGATGAAATCCAAACAAATATCGCTGATTTTAAATTCAAATAGAGTACGACATCAAAATTAAACCTGCAAAATATGTTCCCCGTAAATCAAACAACAAAAAATATTACAAAATACAACCACATACTACAACAACCTCATTCAGAGAAAAAAGTTCAAATGACAAAAGGCGAGCGTTATAACGAGTTATGATCATGAAACTTAGAAAACCTTCATTAATAATAGGGAGATTTTTTTGCCACCCAATCTATCGCCTTTTTTTCTTTTACCTACTAGAATATAAAAGTTCTTAAACTGCCTCTTGAAATGTAGAATTTTGATAAATTATCTCCTACAATTAGTTTTTCGGCAGAAAAGTGGTCGGAAAAGCTGTTTGCGCGACGAAAAAGATTGTTCTGGGGTTTGAAGAGGTTATTAAGTCGTTTTTAGTTGATATTTTGCGTGATTACTCAAAAAAATGAGAGGAGACCAATGGATCCAACGAAATTCAGAACAGAGCACCAAAAGTTGGTGAGTAATGTACAATTTTGTAACTAATGTTAGGGTTTTAGAGGGGTTATCAGTGCCAAATATGGTTGATATTTTGCCCGGTGGCCTAAAAAATGAAGGGAATTCGACGAAACTAATGACATAAGTAATGGAGTACTGAAAGTAGTTTTTCGAAGCAATCTTAAAAAATTAAAAGACTGTTGAACCTACTTCCGCTGCTCCATTTCAGCCTTCATTGGTTCTGTTGGATTTCACTCATTTTTTAAAACCTCCAAGCAAAATTTCACACTACAAAGAAGTCGCCGAATGCTGACGGGCAGAACCATCAGCAAATCCATCAGTATTCTGTTTACTGACGGACGATAACCGTCAATATTTTTGACGTCAGTAAGTATATGTTGGCGGGATTATCTTACTCGTTAGCATTTGCTAATGGCTTGGACACCATACGGTACCCGCCAGTATTTGTTACTGACGGGCGCTAACCGTCAACATGTACTTGCGGGATTATCTTACTCGTCAGCATTTGCTAACGGCTATAAGCCGTCAGCAAAGCCCCTAGACACCATACGATACTCGCCAGTATTAATATTATAAAAAAAATAATATATAGCCAAGCCCAAACTAAACCAGCACGCATCAATTTAAATCCCAAATATGTCATGAGAGGGATTCGAACACGCGAACTCTTGAAAATAGAGGAGAAGTGTTACCGTCTCACGAAGGCAATTGCATGTGGGAGTTTATATATTTTTAATATATATATATATATATATATATATAGGGTTGGGTTCAAATGAGAGCCCGTCATTATATGTGAACCTAGGGACTCATCTTAACCATTAGATTGGATAATTTTAATGGTTGAGATCATGACATGTCAGCATGATGATAATGTAAAAAAATGCTTTAATTAATTAAAAATGGTATTTTGGACATATATCAACGTTTACAAAGAGCACTACATTGTTATTTAGAAAGCACAATAGATTAAGAAAAAAACACTACGATTGTATACAATAAGCATCGCAAATTTCGTCTATAAACTGCAAATTCAAAAATTTGAAATGAAACTCAAATCTTCAACAAACCATAACTTTTTCAAATTTTATTCGTTT
>BMAC01000610.1:215055-252852 GCA_014905375.1 Phtheirospermum japonicum | reverse complement strand
TTAATATAACTATATATTGCTGACGGGTATAGGCCGTCTGTATGTTGTTGTTTTTTCTTTTTAATTTTGCTGACGCCTTATACTAGTCAGCATCGAAAGCCATCAGCATTTTCCGTAAGAAAAGGTAACCTGTTAGCAATCCGTTAGCATATGGTAACAGATTTCTACCATTTAGCTTTTTTCATCAGAATTTGTCAGTTTTTTTGTAGTGTCAGTCCCATCCGACGCCGATAATCCCTCCAAAATCCTAACCACAGTTACAAAATCGTACATTCACCAATTTCTGGTATTCTGTTCTCACTTTCGTTGTGCCGTAGAATTTTCCTCATTTTTTGAATCACCACACAAAATTTTAGCTCAAACTGGTATCAGTAACCCCTCCAAAGCCCCAAAATAAAATTTTCCATCGTGTAAACAACTTTTTCGGTTACTTTTTTACCGAAAAACTGATAGTAGAAGACAATTGATCAAATTTTATATATTTGGAGTCATTTTAATAAATCTTATATTTTAGAAAGTAACGAAAAAAATACGATAGATTCAGAGGCAAAAAAAAGATCCATTAATAATATAACACGGTTAAATCAACCCAATTTGGATTCATGAAAAATTAAGTCATAAATGAAACCTCTAAAATCAAACAAAGCCAAAAATTAATTCTTGTAATCAAGAAAATAAAATAAAATCCGATACAGGCACTCAATTGTAAAAACAACACCACAAATAGATAATTACACACATCACAATAGAGATTAGAAAGGTCATTGTATTTAGATCGACAAAATCTATGATTTGCTCTTCACCATATTCGACACCAATTGGAGCGGCACAATCGATACGATCGAGTTTATGGCTCTGATAAAAGAGATCAAGCTCGCAAAGGCGCGTATGGTTGGGAGCTCGACGATCTGCATTATTCCGAAGGAGGATTAACATGCTCATGAGGTCGGTTCACTGTACGAACAATTCTAATTAATTGATGGTGATGGTGAAGAGAAATAAGGCGTGGTGATGCCAACGGAGCAGACGGTGGTTAAAGATGATCGCGGTGGCGGAGTAGGCGGTGGTGAAAGAGGTTCTGGCGGAGTTAAGAGGACCAAACACTATTATAGGAATCGAAAAAAAGGGTGAAAATCAGGGGTGTGCAAAATTAACCCAGACCGGAAAAACCCGGACCGGTGATAATTCAGTCCGGTCTACGGTCCATAAAAATGGGGTTTTCCGAGGTCCGGTCCGATCCGGTCCAAACCTGTAATTTTTGATTCGGACCGGAATTGGACCGGTTCAAACCGATTTTGACCGGATCGGGTCGAAATTTTCGATCCCGATCCGGTCTCCGGTCCCAGAGTTTCCAAAATTTTGGTCTACCGGTCCGGATTGTGACCGTAAATTTCGGTCCGGTCTGGACCGGTTGCACACCCCTAGTGAAAACCATACAAAAAATAAATATGGTGTTTTTATTTCACTGCTCAAAAATTGTAATTGAGAAAAAAAAATAAGGAAAATTATACGGTATCGTGATTATATCGTATTTCACTTAATTATAATCATTAAACAATTTTAGGGGATAAGTAGTGGAGTAAATCAATTTATATAAATAAGAAGGGTAAAATAATTTTACGACATTTTAATCATTTATTAATAATAATAAACTTTTTAGTTGACACAAATATTTTCTAGTTTATATTTATCGATTATTATCAAATTTAAGAATGAATAGATATAAAAAAATAAAAATATTTCCAATCATCATCGTATCCTATTTTCACGTGAAGCAGCGCCGTCATGTCTACAACGTGCATTTGCCGCGTTACACTGCTAAAAAGGAGAATTAAATAATCCAAAAATCAGTTCTGCCAATTTAAAACTACAAAATTCTCCAAAATTATTTATCTTTTCTTCAAATTTCAAAAATACACAGGATTTAGTAGTTATTATTAATTTCTCATCCCAATCATCTAGTACGAGCTGTCGCGGGAAATAAAAAATGTCCGCCGGCGTCAAACCCAACGGCGCGGCACTTAACGCCGTAACCCTTCTTCGCCGGCGACGAAGCAGTTGGAAACGTCCGCCGGAAACACGTTCGCCGTCCGCCGGTACGGACCGAGCCCACTTGTTCTGCATGAAACGGTGTTTCCTCCACGGGCGGCAGGTGGAGGCCTCCGCTCTTCAGCGAGCGCCTCGCGGCGTCGCTCGCCACCTTCAGAATCTGTTTCAGATCATCGCTCGTCCCGACGAAAATCGCCGGCAGGTGGTGCATCAGCCGCTCGTAACAATCCGTCGGCCTCGCGATCTCGAACTCCGCCGCGAAATCCAAGTCCACGAAGTACCTCGCCGGGGAGTCCGCCGGCTGGAGAACGTCGATGAACTCGTAGTCCCCGGCGGAGAGCCCGCCGCAGCTCTCCCACTTCGTCTTGCAGATCGCCGCGTCGTAGCCGCAGTTCCTCAGGTACGCCATCCACGTTTCGCCGCACAATCTGCTTGTTGTTATTCGACCCCACGCGCGGCGCAAACACCTGCGCCGCTTTCCTAACGTGCGCCGCGAGCAAATGCGCAAACGCGTCCCTCTGACTCTGCACAATCGGTTTAATCAGATCGACGGCGTCAACAATCGAACCGCTCGAGTCACGCATTGACGGATCTCGATCGCAATCCGAGTCGCCGGTCGCCGGCGGAGACTCGGCGGCGTCAAAAACCGTAGAAAAAGCTCGGAGAGGCTCGCGGAGGTGGTGACGTCATCGTCAGCTCGATCGGCGCTGTATTCGCTGCCGCTGCTGACGTGATCCGGTCCGATCCTACTCCGGCCGACGATCCGCGCCTTGGCCTTATCATCTAACGGGTCAGTTACTCTCTTCATTCTAGAGAAACCAAACATCATTTCTTCAGTTTTCTGATAAGAAAGAAAAGTGGTATTTTTGGTTTGGATAAAATTGTTTGAGAAAGTGCTTCAGATTTATATATAGTGTTTTGAGTGCTTAAAATAAGCGGACTAGCTTAAATAATGGCAATAGGCCGAGGAGTTTCTAAAAGGAATATTCCTTAAATACTGGGATTTATAATCCAATTAATTAAGAATGGATAAAATGGTTGTTTATTTGGAAGGAAAGAAAGAAATGGGACTATGGGATTATAGGAAAGGATATACCGAGTTGTATCCCAGTAAGGGTTAAGTACCACTAATTTTAGTTAGGCACGCATATCCGTTGGATTATTCTAGCCATACATGGTCCAGTTACGTGGACGGAGATGGTTGGGCCACTTAAGCTACGTTTATAGACCACTCAGCGCGTGATAGACAACCGCAGCCACGAGGGCGGGGGTTGGAGGTAGTCGAGTCGATTGCTAGCTATGTGGAAAGTTTTGGATTGATGTTGTGGATGTCTGAATACAGTTGGCGCATGCATTTCAATGCTGTATTTATAACAATTTCCAGTATTATTTACTCACTCCCATTCAAAATATAAGTTTGTTTTGGCTCTTCATAAATTATTCAAAATATTTTTAACACAAAAAGGTGAAAACTTTCCAAAATTACCCTTACATTTATTTAGTTTACCTAATAAATGTATCATTTCCAACTAAAAGAATATATGTGTTATTTTAACTATTTTCTTAATAGTTGTGCACATATCTTAAACGATTTATATTTTAAAGGGACAATTATTATATGCTCTATTAGTTAAATTCAATTAAGATTCACGCTACTACATGTTAATTTTATATTATTCTGTTACAAAATAGAAAAACGAAAAAGAAATTGCTACTGAACGCTATTTCAGTTCTTACAAAAGCTAATCCAAAAATGGAAACAGATAAAACAAAAGTTAACACCTTTTTGAACAAGTCGAGGCGAGAAAGATCTTTTTGCGCAAGACAAATACGCCCCGTATAGTGAATGTCCCAAAAAATACAACGACTTAACGCCTTTAAAGTAGTAGCACACCAAACTTCAAAGTTCCAACGAACTTGAAAAGTGTGAAATCGAGCACAAAATTTAAAACAATTGCTTGAGGCTGTAGTGCAGAAAATATGCAGAATGAAGTTGATTCTTGATTGATGTTCTCCATGAGTTCAGTAACAAAACAATATTTGTCGTGCGATTGTTACAAAATAGAAAAACGAAAAGGAAATTGCTACTAACTATACGACAGTTCTTACAAAAGCTAAACCAAAACTGAAAAACAGATAAAACAAAAGTTAACATCTTCTTGAATCGATATAGAATGATCAACAAGTCGAGGCGAGAAAGATATCTTTCTTCAATACAAATACGCTCCGTATAGTGCTGAAGAAACTGGCCTAATGTCCACAAAGTTACAACGACTTAACGCATTTGAAGTAGTAGCACACCAAACTTCAAAGTTCCAACGAACTTGAAAAGTGTGAAACCGAGCACAAGATTTAAGACAATTGCTTGAGGCTTTAGTGCAGAAAGTATGCAGAATGAAGTTGATTCAGTGTATCTACCTAAAACTGCTAATGAAGTTGAGAATTCATGGGTCGAACCCGTCTTCATTTGAGCATCTTAATGGGTCGAGCCCATTCTCCTTTGAAGAGTCTAAAAAATAAGATTGAATTGGTTCAAAATCAATCTCATATAGCCCAAGAGAGGCCCATTGGCCCAAAGACCCAAAGAGTCCTAAGTCCCCTAAGTCAATGTTCAAGATGCAAAGATAAGGCCAAAGCCCAAACCCACAGTTACAACCAACTAGTGCATGAGTTTAATCACATGATGCTCAATACAACTTTCTCTTAACTTATAAAGTGTATAAATTATTCTTACATTTCAATGTGGAATTTTATACAATTCCCCTTTTCAAATGGCTAACTTACACAATTTATTTCTCACTCACCAAAAATCAGTTTTGAGAAAATAAATATATTACGATTATCTACTCAATACATAGAATAATATTATAATATTTAACTCTACATGAATTAAATATTTAACCATCAAAATTAGCCTCAACAAAACTAATTTTCCAACATGTTCATAGCACGAATTTCAAACTATATTATCGAATTTCGTACTATTCATATATAGTCAGAATCCTTACTACTGCTAATCTTTTACAAGAAGAATTCCATACTACATGGTCAATTTTCATATTTCATCATGTAATTTCACACTATATATAATTTTAGTTGCATACTAAATTATGTAATTTTATACAAATATGTTCGAATATCATACTAGTATGGAATATAATTCTAAAAGAAATTCAATTTCCAAACTACCAAGATCTTAGATTTTCTTACTAAAAAATACTGGTTTGGTATCCAAATTCTAATATGGAATTCGGTTAAAACAATTGTGTGATATAACAAGATTTTAGACTTCATACTACAAAAGTAATAGTATTGAGTCCAAGTACTTGTATGGATCTAGTTAAAAGAATTATTTTCAATTTCCAAAATTACATTTTATACTACATGAATATTTCTCTAGAGTTTTTTTATTTAACAAAACCAAAACAATTAGTATATAGGGTCACTGTAGTAGCCGCTGTAACACATATCAATATCATTATAAAAAATAAAGATAATAAAATAATACAAAGGCCACCTCCCCAAATTGGTATTGTAAATATATAAAGTGGATGGGAATACATAAAACCCAAAATCAGAATCCCCATTTTTATTTATAATTTGACCCAACTCAAATCTCCAAATGATTTTAATATCCCCAATTTCAACATTGCAATTCCCCCTTTTCATTCGCTTTTCCCGTCAACCCCTCAATTCCTTCAAAATCGATCACAGCGGTAAGCAAAAATCGACAGTGAAGAAGGCAACTGCTGGTTCCGGACGTGATGTCTTGGGTTGAGGAGTTCATCGGAAGGCATTGGCTTCGTGGTTTTGAGTCCTTTCAAATGCACAAGTAGTCATTGCATTCAGTGGGCGAAGAATTTCATGGCGGTTATTGCGATATCGAATAAGGTAGTGATTAAATGGGTAGGTCCGAATAGATAGTATTTATTTGTTTATGATTTGGATCAACTTGATTGGTGAGATGTCGGTTATGGTGAACGTGGAAGTTGAGTGGCAATCAGTGTATATTGGCAGAGGGGAACAATTGTAGGATCGCAAAGGAAGAGATTTTGTTTGGGTTAGTAATAGAGAAGAAGACCACACACACACACACACACACACACACAAAGAGGTTTGGATAGAGAAAAAAATAACGTAGGAGAGAGAAAAGAAGTCACGAAGGATTAGTTCTTTTTAGAGATAAAACTATTATTTTGTTTCTTTTTTAATTAAAAATCCACGCAAAATTAGTGTCTTTTATTAGGTACGTATAAAGCTTCTTAATGTAATTAGGATAGATATCTCTAATTAAGTTTTTAATTACTTTTTTACTTTTTATATTCTGACATTTCTCTAATTAAGGCATTAACTTTTTATTATTATTATTATTATTTTTTGTGTGTGTTTCTAAAATTTAGTACTAATATTTTTATCTATTCAATTAATTTTTCCTTCAAATTCCTTTTATTCTATTCAATTAGTAATATTTTTATTATTCAATTACTTTCAACTATTTTTTCAGAATTTATATTTTGATATGTTATACAGAGTCAAAATATGATTTTCTTACACTAGTTTGTGAAATATTCTTGAAGATGTGTAGTGTAATTTTTTAAAATCACTTAATAACTTTTTGATCTCCATTAGGTTCAATATATTTTATTAAAAATATGATCATTTTACAAGTATAGTATTTTTAACTTAGAGAAATTTTGCAATTTCTTAAATTATTGTTTTTTAAATTTTTATTTACTCGATTTCGAAATCCTTCATTTTCTTATTAGATCTGTTAAATACACTATATAATAATTTATCGGGTAGTGTAATTTCAATAATTATACTACTTATATTAATCAATAATTATAGTAATTGTATTTGTGTACAGTCACACATTTGCAGAATTTATTATACACGAATTTGCGTGCTTTTATTAAATCATATATCTACGTTATAGTGAAGTAGTAAGATATTTAGTCTAATAACAAAAAAAAATAAAAAATCCAATGACTATATTTTAAAATTATAAATATTTAATGATATTTGACTCTAGTTTACAACCTGTATTTATCAATATAGACATATATGTTAAGAGAAAAATGATTTGATTAGATGAATATATTCTACTTATCTCTATCTGTATAAATCACTTAATTAATTATTATTGATCATTCAAAACAAGTTATATTTAAGTTTTCAATGCGATTATAAAATTAAATAATTATTCGTGCAACGCATGGGGTAAAATACTAGCGTGTGTAGGGAAGGGTTCCAGTAAAGACCTTGCCCTGTGAGAACTAGAAACCAATCTGAGCCTTTGGATCAGATAATATGGATGGATAAGATCGAATGGGATAAAAGAACTTTAAATGCACTATAAAAAGTACTACAAACGCACCATAAAAGCACTGAGACTCTATCTTTTAAAAAATAACACAACTCAAAAAGTCAATGGCACGTAGGCAGATTTAAAATTCGAGAAAAAATTCTCAAATATTTAAAACACCATAACTCACACGTTTATTATTCGTTTTAGATGAAAAATATATCAAATTAACCGTCTTTGCATCATTTATGACTTAAGATACATATTGCAAAAAAATATAATGAAAAAAATCATTATTAATTTTAAAACTTTGGACGATACTAGCAGCGTAATAACTAAAATTAGCATCACTTGTTTGAAATAATAACACAGCATTGCTCAATAACTAACACTGCGTAATATTAATTATCAATGCATATTATTGAGTTTAATAATTAAATAATATAAATAATCTCTTCTATCCATTTAATAAGATCCAATGACAATAATTAATTGATAGTTTTCACACATTTCAATGATTTAGTTAAATAGTTAAAATAATAAAATAATCTCTTCTGTCCATTTAATGAGATCCAATGGTTAGTATTGATTCCTAATTCTCACATAGACAATAGTTCTCATGTGAACTGTACTCTTTCTCTCTCTCTCTCTCAATATATATATATATATATGTGTGTGTGTGTGTGTGGTTGGATTCAATTGAGAATCATATCATTATATGCGATAATGCGAACTAGTGTTTTTATTATATACTAACAGTGTTTTTATTATATATACAATATGCATCGCAATTAAGTTTCTCTCTCCTATTATATATACATGTGAACTAGTATTTTTATTGAATACCAACAGTGGTCTAAGTATACAAAATGAGAATTATCATTATTTTAAATAGGAGAGAATATAAAATTTATGCTTATAAAAAAATAATTTTAATTTTATAATTAAGTTTACTCGATATATATATATATATATATATATATATCGCTTGCAACATGAAAAAAAAAAAAAGGTATACTGTATGGTAAATCCCAATGATTATGCATCGCAATTTTGATATAATAAAATACCAAACTAAAGTATAGCGAGTGAGTGCATTTGTTGTATTAGGGACATTTAGAAGTAAAGAGATGAAGTAAACAACAAACTACAAGATATAATAATTAAGACGTGGATCAATTTTCAGTTTTAACCATGTTTTATTTAATATTTTTATACGATTGTGTGACTACTATTATATGTACAGTAATGATCTTATTTATACACGTACTAGTATTTATTAAGTGAGTTTAATATAACAACTTAATATCTATAGGCTAATTATTTGATGTTACTCAAGCGGGTAGCGTCAACAAGTGGCAGAGCCACATGGGTTGTGATAGGTATCTGGTTACTTATTCTGTCCCAAAATGACGGTCCTACGGTTAATTTCATACAAATTAAGAAATGAGTAGTTTATATAATTAAGTTATTAATTTAGTTAGTATTTTTCAATTATACTCTTTTTGAATTTATTAATATCAACTAATAATTATAAAAATCAGTGTTGGAATTAGTATATTTGTTATTGAAATAGTAAGATTTTGCATTATAATCATTAATTCTCAATTTACGAGGTAGAAAATTAGTATTTCAAAAATTTTAATTAAGGTTATGTGTGGAAATGAGAAATTAATGATATGTTAAATATGGTAACTGAACTATTTTTGTGGGATAGACGAAAATGGAATACTGAACTATTTTTGTGGGACGGAAGGAGTATCTAATAATAATAACGTGTTATAAATAATGCATTAATTAAATTTATGACTTGGATAATATAAAGGTGCCGTATAGATATCTCAAAATAATATTTTAAAAATATTAAGATTTAATTAAATCAATCTCATAAACTCTTTACTTATTCTTATATAATATGTAATATACAAAATACATAAAATTAAACAAAGAGAAAAAGGGAAGAAAACATCCAGAAAAACTAGAAGAAAAGTAAGGAAAAAACGAAGAATAAATGAAAAGAGAAAATGCGAAAAATGAAGAATTTATTTTGAAAATTTTACAAAAAACTAGGAGATGGATCATATTAAGAAATTAAATAAATTTCTCATCTTTTTGAAAATTGGTATTGCTCCAAAAAAGAAAATCGGAAAGAGACTTTTGGGCTACCATAAAATTCGACTCTGATTTCATGAATAATGTAGCAACATTTGAGTTTTATTTTGAGCAATTTTGTAATGTTCGATTTTTTTTTAGAGAAAATGTGTAATGTTCAAATTTATTTTCAAAACAATCTGCTTCTTGAACATGGATCTCAAGTTTGGAAATCTAGTTCAAACATATTTTTTTGTTAGAAACACATTGTATTTATTATTTTTTTAAAAGAAATTATGTTGTGATCGATTTTTTTTTTAACAAACTATTTAGGTTCATTATTACCAGTTCGAACACAACCCCAATAATAAAACCTAATAAACAGTTTTATGACGAAAAAGTGATTGAAAAACGCAAAAAAATTGTAATGTGAATATTGTAACACTGAAAATTGTAGAGAAAACTTTCATCAATCATCTTCTTTAATCTATCATCTTCCATTATTGAGTTTTATTTTGTGATGGGTTTTGAAGTTTTTTTGAGAAGAATATGTTTTTTTTAATGTATAAAATAATTTTATGAGATGTTTATTTTGGAAATGACTACGTTGCCTTTATAGTACTATATTTTTCATCCCCTTCATTTACAATCGTAGATTTTCTAATATAAAAACCTTAAACTTGATCTAATGTCTTCTATCAAGTGAAAAATAATAACATGAATACACCATAAAAATTTCCATTTATTTTTATCTTTTCAAACATTTATATTTGTGCTCAAAAAACAATGGGATGTCCTCGTCAATTTCTTGGATACTAATATTGGACCTCTTAATATTAATAGTTGAATATCTCACTCAACTTCACAAATGTACATGATTTCATGGGTGCATTTTCTCACTTAATACTAGTATTCGTCGAATGATACATAAAATGAATACGAATATACGATAAAAGAAAGAACCAATTTTACGTAGATTGGCTTCTGTGGGGATGATAGGGTTAAAGGGGTCAGGCACTTGGGCATGTCCCTTGAGGAGTGCAAAAGGCGAAGGATGAATAAGAGAGAGAGAGAGAGATTATAGCATGATTAGTTGGGTTGAGTGGGATTTAAATTGGAATTTATCGAGACGTGTAGTCTGCTAATAAGCTAAGAGTCTGACCAACAACCAACTCTTCTCTCACACGAACTTCACATTTACACCGAAATTAATAGGTGGGCCAACGCTAACGGATATGCTTGTCTTAATTCTTTCTTTTTTTTTTTTTTTGGTACTTACAATTTTTTTTTCCTTTTTCTTTTTATGCCACGGGTACAAAGAAAGATAGTGTACGTGTTCATACTCGGACTCCACGTGTTTCTAGAGGTTACAATGATATACTATAAAATTAATACGTATAGGATTAAGGATCGCTAATGTCCTCGTAGGGATGGGCTGATAGAGTAAGAGATGGATTTTTTTTATATTAAACTTTCAATTTTCAATTTATATGAGAAAGCGATAATAGATTAATGTGGTCTACTACTAGCTAACATGATTTTGCTAATTAGTAATTAGGGATAAAAAAGAAAAAAAATTGCTTGTTAATTAGTGTGAAAATAATTTGGTTTCTTATGTCAACTAAATGATAGAGGCTTATTTGCAACTTTGTATACAACTTAAACTTTGGTTTAACATTAGTCTCACACTTGAGGAAAGTAAAATATAATGTAGTTACTCGATATACTTTACTTATTTTAACTCTTTAGTATACAAATGTATGTAATTCTTATGCACATAATTCAAATCATCTCTCCATTATACTATCATATTGGTAGATTATTTTAAAAATAAAATAAAATAATATAAGTAAATAAGTGTGAGCTAGATGTGATATATACTATATCAAACTCTCATTCAAAACTAACAGTAAAGTTTGTATCGCAACTTTTTTAAAAAATATTTTCAGAGTAATTTAAAAAGAAAATTAGGGAATATTCATGATCGATATAACTCCAACAAATTAAACCTGAATTTTATGTTGGGACAAAAATTGATATATTTCGATATGGATTTCATTATCTCCACAAGATGTAAGCCTACTCATCTTGATGACACCGATATCGTTACTGGCTATATGGCCCCCTTCATGTCCCTGTCTTATCCGAAATTCCGAATACTAGTTCGCATTTTTTTTGTGTGTGTTCCAATTCATTTTTCTTTCATAAATTAGAAAACAAAACACGTGGTGGCTTAATACGTCGTTTTCATTTTAGAATAATTTGGATTAGATTACGACCACCTAGATAGAGGGGACCGGTCACTGTGACCCCATCAAATGCGAACTAATGTTTCGAGTCTAGACATTCATTAAAAATAAAGGGAAAGGAGAAGAAGAAGAAATTTCTCGATTGATCCTCTATTTTAGATTGGTTTAGTAATATATATCTTTGTTTTATTGTACAAATGATTGTCACTTACAACATGTAAATTAACATGCTAAAACTCCAAAAACAGTTTTAACTTGTATTATGTTAGTAATTTCCCATACGGAACAACTTCCATATGATGAGATAGATGATCAAAATCATTTGATGAAAACCATTTTGAAACCAATGAAAATAATCCAAGTAAGAAACTTGGCCTGTTTATAATCACTTTTGCAATTGTCTGTTCTAAAAATGAAAATTTTATAATATTTACAATGTAACAATGTTGAAAGTAAATAAATTGATTTTGTAATGCATTAGATGTACACATTGTCAAGAACAATATCTAACCTTAAATTTTGCTATTGATAATATTTATCATTAATTTACCAATTATTTTATTTATCTTTTTTATTTTTTTAATAAATTAAATAACAAACTGTCACACTCTTTTTTATACTGTCAAACGTCTCTGTCAAATATGTGTACAACTTTATATAGGGGATGCTCTTAACAAGCGACTTTTATAAGGTCTCACTCTACGTCTTTAGAATGAATTTCTTGGAGAAATTATAAGTGGAATATAATAACTTATTCAGATTGCTTCTCGAACCAAGAAACTGCCTTGGTAATGTGTAATGGGAGAAAGCTTTGTATTGTGTAATGGGTTTCGTGATTGATTTTATTATTATTATTATTATTATTATTATTATTATTATTGGATTGCTCTTTAAAGTAGCAAACCGTGAGGGAGAGTTGAAATACAGACACCAACTGGCCGTGTTTCAGAGCCTTGATGAGATGGCAACCGATAACTCCAAAAGGTCAATAAGTATAATGTTCAAGACATCTTTCAATCAGCATTTGGCATTTATGATTGGTTCATATTGGATTTCTGATAATATTGTTGCACTTGTTCGGGGTTGATGATGCCACCAACAAATTTTGTGTAACCAATAAAAGAGAGTGCTAACTTTAAATATGTGATAAGCGACCTTATAATCCTCCAAAAATCACTGACGATCTGATCAACTTACAAAATAGAACCCAAAACGGATTGCCCGGACATAGATCCTCCGATACTTAAGTCAAATATTGTTTGAAAATAATATGCGAGAGCTCAAAACGTAGGATATAAAATCAATTTAAAGTGTCCTCTTTATATAGATAAGACTCGTGTTCCCAATTTAGGGTTTCCATCTCCTATTGAAACCACAATACGAAAAATAGGACCGACTTAGAATTAAGATTTCTTCTATATGCTAAATTATCATAAATGTTAGAACTCTCATTAAATTACCATAATGACCATGGACCCGTGCCTTTAATCCGTCGGGACCCCATACCATCCATATCAGCCAACCAGGGCCCAAGATCGTGTTAACCATAAAGCCCAGTTTTCAATGCCGAACTGTCATAATACCATTTACCTGATATGAGCTCGCCACCCTCATACAAGAACTCGTCACTCCTATACGAGAGCTTGCCACTCTTATATGAGAGCTCGCCCCCCTTATAGAAAGATTACCCCTTCTAAAAGGGGAGGTCGCCTCATAAATCTTTATAAACCTGCATGTTTACCGACCTACATATTTGATGTCGTATCAGCTAATTCCCCACATTCTATTTGATTAAGGTAGGAAATCAAGTGGAATGTAATCATGAATAACCCCAAAAGTCAATCCCACATACCTCTTGTTAAAGCGCAAAAACCATCAAACATCACCTCAAACTTACGAATATTAAATGTATACTGCCATTATGTCGGACACGTGTCACAAGTTTATTTCCTCGTAATATATTATTCTTGTGGGCCAGAAAATAAAAGACCCACACTAAACCCTACCAAACTTCGCGGTGTCCCAAAAAACCTCTCCATCTTCTCAGATTTACGCCGCTCCCAATACAAGTAATCTTCCATCTTCATCTCTTGGTATTTTCAAAAAAGCAAAGTAATTATCCACCATTTCCCCCCTGCGAAAACTCCAAGAATTTTTTGGCAAAAAATACAGTCATCCCCAAACTCAAAAATTTCAACGCAGCGAGTTTATTTCTCTCCAACACCATGCTTAAGTCCTTTTAACTTACAATTTCAACACTGATTATATCATTTTATTTTGAATTTCTGCTTTCTGAACATTTTTCTCTTCTTCCCCTTCCCCATTCTCTATTTTTCTATTATTGACGTTTGGCAACCTTAGCTTCCTCTAATTCTGATTCTCAAAACCTTAACACTATCGTTCAAGACATGCCGTCTGAGATGGAATCCTTAGAAATCCCCTTAGTCCGACCAAGCAGGAGAAAAAATATTACTGCACCCAGAGTCGGTCTGGTCGACAAACCGGCGAGAAGCCCATCTTGGTTTGAACTCGAGGCTCAGACTAGAACCTTGACTGAGGGCATCCCAGAAGCAATTACCCTAACTCAACCAGAAGTACCCTCAACTTCTTCATATCCTAATTTTTTCTTTACTAACCCCGTAACTATCGTGCATCCATCAGCTCATGCCGAGCTACCTCCTCTTGCGCGAGCTACTCGGGTAAA
The DNA here is from genome assembly GCA_014905375.1 of Phtheirospermum japonicum. Taxonomy (NCBI): domain Eukaryota; kingdom Viridiplantae; phylum Streptophyta; class Magnoliopsida; order Lamiales; family Orobanchaceae; genus Phtheirospermum; species Phtheirospermum japonicum. Next base: position 238,454 of record BMAC01000610.1, on the reverse strand, counting down.
TTTTGAAAACCCCTGGGTACTCCCAAACCGGAGTATGCTCGAGGCTTACATTGAATGCCTCAATCTTCCGAACTACATCCGATTTGGGAAGCCCGAGGTGGGCAAGAATGATCCAGACTATCCCCCTCTAAACCATATTACCATCTTCGATGACCACCTAAAGGCAGGAATTAGATTTCCCCCGCACCCTTTTTTGGTCGCCGCATCTGAGAAGTATAAAGTCCCCCTGTTCCAAATGACCTCCAATTCTATTATAGCCGGGTATATAATTCTACGTACATATCATAATGTAGAACCCGATGTAGATTTTTTCCACTTATGCTACCAAATAATAAAGTAGAAAGGTTCTTTTTATCTTTCTTAGCGTCGAAAGACGCATTTCCTGGTTAGCCCCTCCTCAAAAGTCCACGAGTAACGATCCTAATTTTCTCCTCTCTTCCAATGAACCATGGTCATTTCCCACGGAATGGAAGGATGCGACCCCTCCCCAAGAGGAAGTTCCCACCGAGAAAGAAATGCCCTACTATCCACCAACATTACTCTGGCTTGCCCAAACAATGGAGCAAGCTTCCTTGTGACGTAATGAAACTTACAGAGTCAGAGAGGGTGTACTCTTACGTGGGCATCAGCCAACGACCTCTACAAATAACCAGGCTTGAACTTGGTAGGCTTAACACATCATAATTCTTTATTTCTCTTTAACCTGCAAAACCAAATAATAACCTTTTTTTTTTTTGCAGAACGCCTTATACTGGATTGTGTGTCCTCGAGCTCAGAGGGCGTAGCGGTAGCCCAGCTTGATTCAACCCCAGCCGTAACCTCCGCAGCGCCACCCCCCCCCCCCCCACCCACACACAACCATAATCAAGACGAGGTAGAGCTCACCCTTGCTGTCTAGAACAAAACGGTGGAGGTCGCACTCAAGGACTGTCCGCGGCGAGGCTCGAGCTCGATCTCGATCTACATCTCCTCCTCCAAAATGTCACCGCACTCAGGGATCATCTAGCTCGGGCTCCCCAATTTTGAACAGGCGGCCTCCTCCAATGCGACAATGACGACCAATTCCCATCTTTCTTCCAGAGCCATATTCTAACTCCAGATAAGAAATATATGACAGCGCTCAAAATAGGCGGAACAGATGACCTTGCTTTCCCAGAACATTGCCCAGGGTAACAATCCTACTGATATCTCCTCTTACTACTACAAGTATTAACCTATTCTTCATCATAATTCATTCTCTTTTATTTATTTATTTTTATTATTTATTATTATTATTATTATTATTATTATTATTATTATTATTATTATTATTATTATTATTATTATTATTATTATTATTATTTTACATCTCCAACCCATTGCGACCTTTATCTCCAGCTATCTGCAAACTGCCAACTCCAAAGAAGAAGCTGTCGACCAACTGAAGAGAGCATGCGGCGAGCTGACTGCCCAGGTTGATCACCAGATCAAGCAGCTTTCTCTAACACAAGGAGAATTAGACGGATCTCATCACCAACTAGCAGCCCAAAAAGAAGAATTAAATGTCTCGAAGTGTTAGTTAGAGACAATGAAAACCGAGCTCTCTCATCTTGAGACGATGAGAGCGGAGGTCGCCCGGTTGGACAAGCGTCAAATGGAGATAGAAGGGCTTTTGCTGGAGAAAGAGAAGGAAAAAGAGCAGGGAATGGTTGTGGCACATAGGCACGGAGTCGAGGATGGAGTTAGGGAAGGTCGCCAAACATTTTTACAGAATGAAGTGGGCCAACAGTTTGTCGCGGCATATAGGAACAACCTGATTGCGACCTACCGTCACACAACGACCTTCTTGCAGAAGGTAGGAAAAGGAGTTAAACTGTGGTTCAACACTACACTTGAGCGAGTCCAGGCTCAGCTCCAACAGTGGGGATCAACTTCGATCTAGATAAGAAACAACTGGAAGCCAATCTACCTTCTTTTTATTTTTGGCATGGCGATGACAAGTAGGATCCCAAAGCTACCTGGTGGACTCAGTGCACGACTCAACAAACGTTTGGCATTTATGATTGGTTCCATATTGGACTTCTGATAATATTGTTTCATTTGTATGGGGTTACAGATAAGGAATGACACTATTCTATATTGACCAGAATACATTATGTATATTATTAAAATCGATCATCTTCCTCGAAATTTACTACTAATTGAATCAACTGAGCGGGTCATATGTTGAGGTAAGTGGATGTCAAAATATGAAATTACTCACAAGAAATTTATGTCGAACAATAGGAGTTTCGATTAACCCCTCCCCTTACCCCCCACCAAAAAACACTAATAATTAAAATGAAAGAATGACGCAAAATAGTAAAAGAGCATCGAAATAAACCAAAATGGTATTTGGTTTGTGACTATAGTCGTTGAAGATTGATAATTGTATTTACTAGACATAAATTATTTTATCAGTCTGATAATGAGGTACAATTTTTATTTTCTTTTAAGAGAAGCACACTTAGGAGGGACAGAGGTTGAGGCGAGACCCACCAACATGTAGCATAAATAAGTTCAAAAGATGATCCCAACATTGAATACATATATTGAGACCAAAACTATGACGAAAAATGGGCTACAACTCTGAACCTATTATCAATCAAAACATAAGGTTCAGTCAAGAACTTGCACCATCAACTGATGAAATTAATAATCGTGTCAACAAAGAAAATAAATAATATACAAGTTATGCCACAAAAAGTGGGTCTATCAAACTAAGTATCAAAAATGGGTTAGAGGGAGCAAGTAGGAAACCCATAAGAATATAACGAGACCCTGGTCCATAGGTTGTGGGGCTCATAAACCGAGCTCGCGATCGTCACTCCAAGGATGTCGTGTGCCGCCCACAAGGGTATTGTGGGCCAACCATGTGCCTGGCCCAAGGGGGACATGGGGCACAAGATTAGGGGTGGCAATAGCTGACACAACACGATAACACGACACGAACATGAAACGATAAGAAACACGATTATAAGGACAAAGACGCGATAAGGCATGGCACGACACGAAACACGATACAAAAAGTACGAAATTCTATATTAAGTTAGATTTAAACTTATTGTTACATTTATGATCAAATAAAATAAAAAATAAAAAAATACGATAGTGCGACATAAACATGACACGTTAGCCCTATTTTCTACCCCTAGGTGATTATCACATATTTGTCCTTATTTTCAGTAGTATTTTAGCTTGTTTTTATATTTTTTTTTGGTATAAGTTGGATGATTTAAGCTTAATTTCGTATCTTCATAGTTCCAGCTTATTTTACCGTATTCTGATCGTAATTGATGCAATTAGGTGATATTTTGTTGTTTTCACCTTACAGCTAAGTAACCGGAAGAGTTCAGCATGTAATAGACGACGTTCGATGTTCAAGAATAGGAGAACGAGCTTTCCGGTGAAACGAGTAGCAAAAGATTGAGAAACAGAGACGGGCGCTCTGTCGCGTCGACTGACGCGAGCGTTGACGCTCCGTCGATGCGGTCCATGATCCGCGTCAGTCGACGTAAGGCAGACGCACTGCCGACGCTACATTCTGAAGCGTCGATTGAAGGGGGCGTCAATCGATGCAAGGTCGAAGCAACTTGCTGAAGCGTCAATTGAAGACGTGTCGAGCGACGCAGCGTCGACGCAACTTGCTGAAGCGTCGATTGAAGACGCGTCGACCAACGCAACTTGCTGAAGCGTTGATTGAAGACTCGTCGACCGACGCAGCATCAACGCAATTTGCTGAAGCGTCGATCCATGACCGCGTCAGTCGACGCACCCGCCCAGCCGACGCGCACGTCCAGGCAGCACCGATGCCGAGCACCAGTGCGCGTCAGTCGACGCACCGGCCCAGAATCGGGATTTTAGGGTTTCTTATGCTCCAAGTTAAGGAAATCTATATAAACCCCCTAAGTCTGTCCCAAGAGGAGGGACCTCTCACCCACAATCTGAATATTTGATCTTTTGGTTCGAGAACAACACCGTCCACATCCCTATAACAACAATTGATCAAGATCGAAGATTCGAGGATCGCCAAGCTCCAACCGTCCATTCGTGATTCGTTCTTCGACCGAGATCAACCGCCTCTCCGGATTAGCTGGAGAATTTACTACGCTTTCTAGTTTAATAAGTACTCTAAACCTTTTATTCGTTTTCGTAGTTTAATTTGTGCAATTAAGTAGTTGCTTTTCAATTATTGTTTTTTTAATTGTTTCATGCTTAGAACCCTAGATACTTTTGGTATTGAATTCGTAATCTCCATTTAATTAATGATTGGTTATCATTYTCGTTTAGTTAATTCATTTCATTTACATTGCGTTCTAGATAATAGATGTTCGTTTATGCTAATTAATCTCGTTTAAGTTCTAGATTGATTTCTTAGTTTACATGTTCTAGTTGCTGAATTAAAGTACCTAGTTTTAATTATTGTTCATGTGCTTTAAATTTCTAGATAATCAAAACAATCAACCCCCCCCCCCCCCCCCCATTTATGTGTTATTGTGTTGAACAAATTATTTTAAATTCCGATTGTATGTTCCTCGAGAGACGACTCGAGTCAAGTTGCCAAGCTACGCGCGACCCCGTTCTCTTGCGGGCAAGCTATTGATCTTTTGACAAATTTTCATAAGTAGGCAACACAAAAGCTTGAATCAAAATTTTGGCGCCGTTGCCGGGAAATATACAAAGGTTTCAAAAATATGTTTGTTCATTTTTATTTTTATTTAGTCGTTTATTTGTATAATTATTTCTCTAGTCGATACGTTTGATTTGTTGTTGAGTTCATGCAAGGTCGTAGATCGCTTAGGCTCGAACTTGCACCATTCATCGACAACGTTCATCGTTCGAATCAAGTGAGACCACCTCACTCATCCACGAGTGAATCGTCTGGCACGACTGATTTTATTTGTGATCCGATTCCGAAAACGATGTTACGACTAGACAACCAAGCCCACAACAACGAGGACGATCAGCCACCAAGGCATCCACCCGTGCAACAAAGAAATGGGTACGGGAGTGAGCCAATTCGTCCCGACGGACCAGTACAGCCTCAAGCATACTGGGAGAATATTCAACGAAACGTAATAGACCAGAATGATGGCCAAAGAAGAGGAGATAATCGTTACCACCACGTTCCGGATGACTATTCCGAGAGATCATACCATGGCGACGAGCGGGTCAATGAGTGGCTCGCAAATGACGGGTACCATGAGAGAAACGAATACGCGAGGCCAAATTACCAAGAAAGATACCAACGGGAGGCGCGTGAACCGAGACAAAGAGAGTTCACGACCCCTCAAGTGGGTCCCTATAGTTCGACAATTGTGTTGGGTAGAATTGCGAGAGACTTCGAGTTGAAACTTCATATCATCAACAAACTCCCGACATTTCACGGCCTCGCCAATGAAGACCCACTGACGTTCCTTAAGGAGTTCTATGCCGAAGTTAGTAGGATTCCGTCCCCGGGACTTCATCACGAAGACCTTCAAATGGTGTGTTTTCCGAGTTGCATGAAGGATAAAGCCAAGTCTTGGCTACTATCACTGGAACCAAGATCTCTGGTCGACTGGCCCATGGTGAACGACAAATTCATTAATCAGTACTACTCAGCTCAGACGACGGGCCACATAAGGAGACAAATAGCCAACTTTGTCCAGCAAGACGGGGAGTTGTTTCACGAGGCATGGGAACGTTTCAAATCTTTGTTGCAAGCTTGCCCCCATCATCACAACTCTCCGAGAATGGTGAATCAACTCTTCTACGAGGGACTTATAGATTCTTACAAGAATAACGTAGAGGTAGCTGCTGGAGGAGATTTTGGGAATTTGACAGCGACGGCTGCCAAGCAACTATTTGAAAGAATGAGTGAAAAGTCGAGGCAAACGAGCTCTCGACCACGGAAGATAAGGGTTAACGAGGCAACTGAGGTGCCAAGTAACGAGACCTTCGAGGCATGTAACCGTTGTGGAGAGCAAGGGAATTCGGGGGATTCATGTACAATGGGGTATCACGAAGATACCGACGCTGAAGCGCACGCCATCAAAGACCAATTACGCAACATAGATCTCCCAACCTATGAGCACAGGTCTCAGACAAATCCCAAATTTAATGCAAATTGTAACTCTCCTTACTTAAAATGGGGCCCTGAAAATCCACATTTCACCCCAGCACAAACTAAATCAACACAGCCACCACCGAGCAAATCACTACCAGCTGGGCCAACACCTGCTCCTATACAGCCAAACGATCAACTGCTAATTTGGCAACAGAATCAAGTCACCGAGACACTGAGAAACAGGGATGGATTGACAAATCTGACCACGCAAGTTAATAAGCAAGGAGAGGTCTTGGATGACTTATCTAAGAGCATGAAGAACTTGGAGAAAATGATGGGCCAAATGGCGACATTCATGGACAAACACGAAAATGAAAAGGGGAAGTTTCCGAGCCAACCCGGGCAAGCTTCCGCGGTTCATATTCGACGAAGTGGGAAGACGATAGATAATGGGGTCGAAGAAAAGAACGAAGGGGACACTAATATTGCAAATGAGGGGCTGCCTACGAACAATGACCCTAAATCGGTTGACCAAATGCATAAGTCACCGAATCCGTACATTCCTGGGTCATTAAAAGGGAAGTCCCCGAATCGAGTACCCTCCTCAGTAACAGATGATGATTCCACCAAGACTCCGACTCAGCAACCGAAGGCATAGACAACCACTATTCGAGACAAAGTTCCTTTCCCAAGTCGCCTACGCCCAGCCAAAGAGAATAAAAAGTTCATGGAACTTTACAATCTGCTCAAAAACGTCAACATTAATCTTCCTCTGTTAGACGTAATCAAGACGATGCCCGCATACGTGAAATTTTTCAATTAATTAGTCGCGAGGGAACGGCGTCTAGAGACACTTCAGAAAGTTAAGTTAACAAAGGAGGTGAGCGCCATATGCAAAGGGCCTCTACCCAAAAAGGAAAGAGACCCCGGTAGTTTCTGCATAACCATCACCTTGGGAAACGGACAGACAACACGAGGCATGCTTGACCTTGGAGCAGGAATCAATTTGATGCCTTATTCCCTTTATAAGGAATTCAATTTGGGGTCAATGAGACCAACGACGATGCGACTACAATTGGCGGACCGATCAATTAGACAACCACTTGGCATAGTCGAGGATGTTCTAGTTCAAGTTGGCGAGCTCGTGATTCCAGTCGATTTCGTCATACTAGATGTCGGCGAGGTTCCGAAGGAGGGCACTGAACATACTATTTTGCTTGGTCGACCATTTATGTCCACTTCTCGTACACTGATTGACGTACACAAATGAAGGATGACCTTATCCGTGATGGGCGAGACAATCACATTTTCGCTGAAAGATATCCACAACACTCCTTCGCCATACATGAATGAATATTTCTCGTTTGCTGACCCGATTGCCTCCTGTGTTCACGAGCTTAAGGGGATCACTATGCTAGATGAGTTAAGCGTCGAGGACGACACGGAATTTTTGAAAAGGGTGGCCGAGGTGTTAGAGATAGATTTGAATGAGATCGACGAAGACCATGAAGATATTGATGATTTTGATGAAGAATTGTGTGAAATAGCCACTGCACCCGAACTTGGTCCAAAGATAGAGTTAAAGCCGCTACCGAGCCACTTGAAGTATGTTTTCCTCGAGCCCAACGAAACGAAACCAGTCATCATATACTCAGCCTTGTCGGAGCACGAGGAGAAAGAATTAGTTGCGGTGTTAAGCAACCACAAGGAGGCAATAGGATGGAGCATYAGCGACATCARAGGAATAAGCCCCGTGACTTGCATGCATAGAATCGAGATGGAACCCGATGCCAGGCCTGTGAGGGACAGTCAACGGAGACTGACACCAACGCTTTATGAGGTGGTTAAGAAAGAAATTTCTAAACTTAAAGACGAAGGTATCATTTTCGCTATCTCCGACAGCAAATGGGTAAGCCCAACCCATGTGGTTCCAAAGAAAGGAGGTATCACCATCGCCGAAAACGCAAAGGGTGAGATAGTGCCAACCCGACTAACTACTGGATGGCGTATGTGCATCGATTATAGGAAGTTAAATGCGGCCACTCGTAAGGATCATTTTCCTCTACCGTTCATTGACCAACTTCTCGACAATCTTGCGGGACACGAATTTTACTGTTTTCTGGATGGCCTTTCGGGCTATTATCAAGTGGCCATCGCTCCGGAAGATCAGAGCAAGACAACGTTCACATGCCCCTTTGGTACATTCGCTTTTCAAAGAATGCCCTTTGGCTTGTGCAACGCACCATCAACTTTTCAAAGGTGCATGCTCTCAATTTTCAGTGATTTATTGATGATTTTCTTGAAGTATTTATGGATGATTTTTCAATTTTTGGGTCATCTTTTGATAATTGTTTGTTTAATTTGTCAAGAGTTCTAGAACGATGCATTGAGAAAAATCTAACTTGAGTTGGGAGAAATCCCATTTTATGGTAAAAAGTGGCACTGTTCTTGGCCATGTTATTTCTAGAAAGGGGCTGGAGGTTGATAAGGCGAAAATTGATGTAATTGAAACCCTCCCTCCGCCTCGAGATGTTAAAGGGATTAGAAGTTTTCTTGGTCATGCAGGTTTTTATAGACGTTTTATCAAAACCTTTTCAAAAATAAGTCGTCCACTTTGCAAACTATTGACCTTAGATACTCCTTTCATTTTTAATGAAGAATGTTTGCATGCGTTTAATGAATTAAAAGCGAGTCTTACGTCTGCCCCTGTGGTTGTTGCTCCCGACTGGACCTTACCCTTTGAAATTATGTGTGATGCCTCTAACGAGGCGGTGGGGTCTGTTTTGGGACAACGTGTGGAAAAATTACTTAGGGTCATTTATTATGCTAGTTATATGCTAAACGATGCTCAACGTAATTATACCATAACTGAAAAAGAATTATTGGCAGTCGTATTTTCGCTTGACAAATTTAGACCGTATATAGTTGGAGCTAAGGTAATTGTACACACTGATCATGCTGCTTTACGCCATTTGTTTTCCAAACCACAAAGTAAGCCACGCCTTATTAGGTGGATTTTGTTGCTACAAGAATTTGATGTGGAAATAAAAGATAGACGGGGTTGTGAAAATGTTGTGGCGGATCACTTGTGTAGAATGATAATTGAGGAGAATGAGGGGGAGAAATTTATGATTAACGATCTTTTTCCTTATGAAAATATTTTTAATCTTGATCAATAAATTACTCCTTGGTACGCTGATATTGTGAATTATCTTGTTTGCAAAATAGTGCCTAACCATTTATCCTACCAAGAATGGAAGAGATTTTTGAGTAAATGTAGGGACTACTTTTGGGATGATCTCGATGTTTTCAAACGCTGCAAGGATGGTCTAAATAGGAGATGCATTCCGAACGACGAAATGGGGAGCATTCTCCAATTTTTCCATGACCATGGAGGGCATTTTGGAGCTCAAAAGACGACGTTTAAAGTGTTACAAGCCAGATTTTATTGGCCGAGTTTATTTGCTGATGCGTTTGAATATTGCAAAACTTGTGACAACTGCCAACGAACCGGAAACATAGGTAAGCGAGACGAAATGCCACAGGTACCCAACTAAGTGGTAGAGATTTTCGATGTATGGGGGATAGACTTTATGGGACCTTTCCCTAAGAGTGGGGATTTTGAGTACATCCTTGTTGGTGTCGACTACGTATCAAAATGGGTGGAAGCAATCCCTACTCGAAGAGCTAACGCAGAAGTTGTTCTCAAATTCCTCCAAGAAAATATTTTCAGTAGATTCGGGGTGCCGAAATCGATAATAAGTGATGGAGGAAGCCATTTTTGTAACAAAGCGTTTGCAAAGTTGATGAAAAAATATGGGATCCGACACAAGGTAGCTACGCCTTACAACCCTCAAATGTCTGGTCAAGTCGAAACGAGCAACCGTCAACTTAAGGCCATCCTCGAGAAAACAGTTGGGCTAAGTCGAAAGGATTGGGCAGTCAAACTTGTCGACGCACTGTGGGCATACCGAATAGCCTACAAGACAGTGCTTGGAATGAGCCCTTTTCGCCTAATATATGGGAAAGCTTGCCATTTGCCCGTTGAGCTAGAACATCGAGCTGGTTGGGCAATTCGGAAACTGAACATGAATTATGACGAGGCTGGCGAGTACAGGAAGTTGGAACTAACTGAACTTGAGGAGATAAGGAATGAGTCCTATGATACTGTATAGAGGCAAAAGAAGATGACCAAAGTCTACCATGATCGGAAACTCGTCAACAAGCAATTGGAGGTAGGTAAGTTAGCTCTAGTCTGTAACTCGAGATTTAAACTTTTTCCAGGGAAACTAAAATCAAAGTGGAGTGAACCGTTCGTGATAAAAGAGATCAACGAGTCTGGAGCTGTAACCCTTTACGATGAAAAACGAGACGCAACATTTCAAGTTAATGGGCACCGCGTTAAATTGTACCGTGACGGAGAGTTAACAAATCAAGATCACGAAGTGTGGGCGATGGTGGACCCACCTCCGATGGAAGTTTAATCACGGCACAGTTACGTCGAGCAAACGACGTTAAAAGATGCGCTTCTTGGGAGGCAACCCAAGCTACTGTATTTTCTTTATTTTGATTTTCTTTTATTTTAGTTATTTCTTTTTTTTTCTACTTTTTGTAAGTGTTTGAACAGGATTTAGGTCGAGATAAGATTAATTGATCTTTTGAAGAGTGAAAGATTCGCAAGATAACCAGCTTGCAGCCGCGTCGACTGACGCGACGTCGAAGCGGAAACGACGCTTCCTGGGTGCGCGCGTCGACTGGCGCGGCATCGACGCGGTAACGACGCTTCCTGGGCGAGCGCGTCGACTGACGCAGCGTCGACGCCACCTGTGCGCGTGAGCAAATTTTTGGTAAGTTTTAGCTGCGATTCTTGGGAGTTTTATTCCAAATAGGTGAGTGAATTTTTGGGATTTATTTGCACGGAATTCATCAAGATTGGGGTCAAGATCTTTTGTTTTAAAGGACTTCTAATTAGATAAGGAAACTTAATATCTTTTCCCTTATCTATAATTTGGGTGAATTTAGGATTCCTATTATTAAGGTCTTTTGATCCCTATATAAACCAAACCCCTTCACTCTTAATTTCATTATTCTCAAAGCTCTACATCTCCTCACTCCAAAATATTTTCGCTCCACACCTTTCCTTACCATGAGGCCAATTCCAAAAACCACCAAAAACCACGAGAAGAGGTGGATGCTGCGAGAGGAGCACGACGAGAAATTGGACCAGCTGCATGATGAAGTCGAGAAGGCGAACGATTTGGTTGGTGATTATCAATTGGATGAGGTTAACTACACCCTCCAAATCGATGCTCTCAAGAACGAATTGAGAAGGGCGGAGGAGATCAACGAGGGGTTGAGGGACATGAACCTTCAACTAAGGACCACCATTCAAGGCTTAAGGGGTATTGAGCATGACCTCGGGCAGCAGAGGGAGGAACTTGATGAGCGTGCCTTGACCAAGAACGAGCTCTGCGACGCACTTCTCCGAGCTCGAGAGACGATTGCCACCTTGACTAAGGACAACAATGAGATGATATGGGATACGGCCAGATTATCAGGTGAGATCGATATGAAGGACGAGCGCTTGAAGGAAACAGAATCCGAGATAGGAAATTTGACACAAGACGGCATAACCCTCTTGCGAAGTAACCATGCAGTCCGCGAGGAGAAATTTGCACTCTTACGACGAATTGAGGAGTTGGAGGCCCAAATCAAGGATTTTAATGTGAGAAATGCGGCGAATGAGTGGTATTTAGGATTTTGGCAGCAGTGCTTAGAAGATGCTAGCAAGAAGATCGTCGCGTTAGAGCGATTGGGTTTCAAATCCCCTTAGATTCTTGGGGCTTGCTATTATTCATCTATTTATGTTTTTCCATAATCGAGTCATGGAATTGTCTTTCCACCTTATCCTGTTTAGTTTATTTCTATTACGATTTTATTTTGGTTGTCTACGTATTTTGTTTCAGCAATTAATAAAATTTTATTTTTCGTACGCCTTGCTTTTTCGTATTTCTTGCACCATGGACGTTTTTATTTTTCTTGTGAGATTGTGTAGTTATCCATGGTTAAAAATCATTTAGGAGAAGGGGTAATCGCTGGAATACGAACGGTAAAAACTTGTCGCCAACCTGCTGTCGCGGACGCTCTATCGACGCGGTGATGGTTCGCGTCAGTCGACGCCATGTCGACGCCGCTTGCGCACGGTGACCGACTGCCCTGGGCGGAAGCAATGATTTTCAATAGCCATTTTGTTCAACGATTTTCTGAAGAGCCGTGGCAACGATTTAATAAATTTATTATTGCTGATAACATTATTTTTATTTTTATTTTTTATTTTGGTTGTTATGTTTTGAGGACGAATCCATTCACGCAGCTCTGGAAACATGAAATTGCGCAACTTCAATGAAAAAGACTCGACCATTCATTTTCAGGGACGTTTTCTTACCCTTTCCTTGTTTGAATTGCTTTTCTTTATATTTATGGCAATCAGGGGATTGCCGAGTTTTCAAGAGGGGGGGATGGTTGAGTATGATTGAAATTTGTGTGCAATTTTTCAATTTTTACGTGATTGTTTGCTATTTCTGCGCTAAATTGTGTTTGCATGGCGTGTCTGTCGAAGTTAGCTATATATGATTTGATGTTTTTGTCTTTGAGCATGCATAAGTGCATAATTTTTTTTCAAAATTATTATTTATATATTGTAAAATGGTAATTGGATGCAATTGATTTCGCAAAACCTTAAAAGCAGCGTCAATTCAAACATTTTTATGCAAAAATCAGTGAGTAGCCTGAGTGTTTATCATCTTTGCATGTACTTGAATGAGTTTCGATTTGAGATCTCTTTGAAACCGCTGTGTGTAGTTGACTTGGAAAATGAGGTTAAGGCACAGGAAAAAAAACCCTATTCCGGACATATCCATAAATCTTAGCCACTGTAAATTCTGAATGAGCCAATCATAGCCAAATAATCCATTTCGATTAGCCATGAGTGATATTTGAGTCGACTCCTACAACCCATTAAAAGCGTGGGGTAGGAGTTAGTATTTTTATTGGTTATTAATGTTTTGGAGTTTTTACAAGGGATTTATGAATTTTTGTAATAAAAGATCACCATCCTTCAAAAAAAATAAAAAAAAATAAAATAATAATAATAATAATAAAAAAGAAGAGAAAAAAAAAAGAATATAAGAATGATGGTGAATTGTGTTAGTCATTGCCTACGCGCTAATAAAGGCTTGTGTTATTATTTATTTTATTTTATGAGCCTATTGTTTAGRAGGCATGAATTTTGTAAGAAGCGTGTTATGAGCTTCAAATGTGTTAAATGGTTCGAGCAAAAGTCGATTTAGAGTTACGAGTTGGGAAATAGCCTAAGTTTAAAGGGCTACGTTATGAGTGTTTAGTGAGGTTTTTATCTTTGAACGAGGTGAAGCGTATTGCTCCTTGATTAGAATAGGTTTGGTGAGTTATTGATCACGTTAGATCGTGAGTTAGCCACACGACTTATATATTCCATACCCGTCCAAAAAGCCTTACGTTACAACCCGAAAAGACCTTTTCCGATTCTTTGTTCGATAACACACTTAATTTGCGATTGAAAAGAGATTGATTTTCGGTGCTTGTTTATTGTGCTTGTATTTGTACGATTTGAGCGTATACACGTCCTATGCAGAAAATACTCGAGTGCTTAAGCGTACACCCCATTATATTTCTCTTTTTGTGAGGATGCATGAATTCGATTTTGAAGCGACAATGTAATATGGGTGGAGTGTTTGAAGTTGCATTGCATGTACCTATATTTTCAAAATTATTTAAGTAGCATAGCACGACTCATTGCTTGAACTGATTTTCATTTCTTGCACTTTGAATCTATCGTTTGTTCGAGGACGAACAAACCAATTAAGCGTGGGGTAGTTGATTAACACACATTTGTCCTTATTTTCAGTAGTATTTTAGCTTGTTTTTCTATTTATTTTTGGTATAAGTTGGATGATTTAAGCTTAATTTCGTATCTTCATAGTTCTAGCTTATTTTACCGTATTCTGATCGTAATTGATGCAATTAGGTAATATTTCGTTGTTTTCACCTTACAGCTAAGTAACCGGAAGAGTTCAGCGCGTAATAGACGACGTTCGATGTTCAAGAATAGGAGAACGAGCTTTCCGGTGAAACGAGTAGCAAAAGATTGAAAAACGGAGACGGGCGTTCTGTCGCGTCAACTGAGGTGAGCGTCGACGCTCCGTCGACACGGGCCATGATCCGCGTCAGTCGGCGCAAGGCCGACGCACTGCCGACGCTACGTTCTGAAGCGTCGATTGAAGGGGGCGTCAATCGACGCAAGGTCGACGCAACTTGCTGAAGCGTCGATTGAAGACGCGTCAATCGACGCAAGGTCGACGCAACTTGCTGAAGCATCGATTGAAGACGCGTCGACCGACGCAGCATCGACGCAACTTGCTGAAGCGTCGATTGAAGACGCGTCGACCGACGCAGCGTCGACGCAAATTGCTGAAGCGTCGATTGAAGACGCGTCGACCGACGCAGCGTCAACGCAACTTGCTGAAGCGTCGATCCATGACCGCGTCAGTCGACGCACCCGCCCAGCCGACGCACACGTCCAGGCAGCACTGATGCCGAGCACCAGCGCGCGTCAATCGACGCACCGTCGACTCGGCGGCCCAGAATCAGAATTTTAGGGTTTCTTATGCTCCAAGTTAAGAGAAATCTATATAAACCCCCCTAAATCCATCCCAAGAGGAGGGACCTCTCACCCACACTCTGAATATTTGATCTTTTGGTTCGAGAACAACACCGTCCACATCCCTATAACAACAATTGATCAAGATCGAAGATTCGAGGATCGCCAAGTTCCAACCGTCCATTCGTGATTCGTTCTTCGACCAAGATCAACCACCTTTCCGGATTAGCTGGAGAATTTACTACGCTTTCTAGTTTAATAAGTACTCTAAACCTTTTATTTGTTTTCGTAATCTAATTTGTGCAATTAAGTAGTTGCTTTTCAATTTTGTTTTTTAATTGTTTCGTGCTTAGAACCCTAGATACTTTTGGTATTGAATTCGTAATCTCCGTTTAATTAATGATTGGTTATCATTCTCGTTTAGTTAATTCATTTCGTTTACATTGCGTTCTAGATAATAGATGTTCATTTATGCTAATTAATCTCGTTTAAGTTCTAGATTGATTTCTTAGTTTACATGTTCTAGTTGTGAATTAAAGTACCTAGTTTTAGTTATTGTTCATGTGCTTTAAATTCCTAGATAATCAAAACAATCAACCCACCCCCCCCCCCCCCCCCAATTTATGTGTTATTGTGTTGAACAAATTATTTTAAATTCCGATTGTATGTTCCTCGAGAGACGACTCGAGTCAAGTTGCCAAGCTACGCGCGACCCCGTTCTCTTGCGGGCAAGCTATTGATCTTTTGACAAATCTTCATAAGTAGGCAACACAAAAGCTTGAATCACTAGGCACGACAAGTGAGGCCACAAGGGCAAACCGCACAAAGCAGCGACGAGCAGTATAAACCTTTGCTCGTGTTAATCCAACCACGAACCAATATTCTAGCAGACTCTGGATGAGGGGTATCCAAATGGTCCATCTAAACTAACGAAAGTTGGAATGGCGGAGTAGAGACACCCTGACACGTGTGCATTTCCTTCAAAGTTTTGTAATTATGTGGTACACCCGAGTGCACATAAGGACATGCATGATTTCACGTGCCAGACTTTATCACTGCGAAAATGAATTATTATCTCAATAGACATTTATTATAATGAATATGAATATTTATCACAATAAAGATAAATACTTATACAGTTGACTATACCTATATATTTGTGCATTTATCTCTATTATTATAAATATAAATCTTTCACAACGCAAACTGATATTGATTATAATGGGGATGCAAATGGGGATCGTTTGCAAGGCCTGAGCCAAGACTAGGATTCAGTGCGGTCCAATTTCAAACATATAGTTTGCAGTATAATTTCTTAGTTGTTCGTACATATTATGATAATTTGATGGGTAAGACTATTTATACACACCTTTGGTACGATCATTATCATGTCTTATTTTCATGTTATTGCTTAAAAGTGTGTACGTAAAAATCCGTGAGAGAATATTATTATCCTAATTTGATTTTTTGACACAATAATTATTCTCATAGTTAATTAATTAATTATTTATTGTGGATATTTTCAAAATATATTTATTAATCATAAAATGATAAAAGAATATTTATTCATATCACATTTCTTACAAAACGAATTCGATTTTATTCTTTTTAATGAGCAACTAAAAGAGTAACCCAACAGTATAAGCCCACCATAGAATGGAAGCCCGAACTAACTTCTCAATTAAAAGAAGAGGCACGTGTTATTTACCCTCCCTCCTCCTTCCCTAGCGAAATTTCTTTATTTCCTTACTAAAGCCCTATGTATTCTCTCTCTCGCGGCAATGGCGACAAAGTTCTCCCCAAAGATCAGTGCGGTCATCTGACCGCACTGGTATTATATTGGATCTACCCCTGCGTAAATGTATTTTATCACAATAAAAATTGATATTTATCTGAGAAAAGATGAAAATACTTGTCACAATAAAAAATAAATATTTTTATTTATTATGTATGATCTCCATTGTAAGAAATGTACATTCATCATAATAGAAATGACATTTATTACTATTGCGATGAATACATTTATCATGACGGCGCTAGTGACGATTCTTTTTTCCATTTGCTAGTGTACGGTACAACGTATATATTTCACTGAATAACAATTAACAATTGTCATTCTCAAACGTGGTTGTATAGAAAATTCTTATGGTGTACATTTATATTAAGTTGGAAATATATTGCACAAAAAGAAAAGAAATAAATGAAAAGGAAAGAAAAACGAAAAAAAGAGAAATTGAAAAGACTTCTTTATATAAAGGAAGTCATCCAATTTTGTGTTCATTATTAAAATCTTCATATAATAATATTATGTGAATGCTATTTATATGCCTATGTTTTGCGTCCCATTTGTTGCACTATAGGTTGTACCTAACGTTTATAGTGTGACAGTGAGCTCTTCACTTTCTTTTAATTTTGAAACAATTGTGTGAAACTATATCACCACGAAACTATGGTATTCTGTATTAAATATACTATTCATTAGAAATAATAATAAAAATTGTAGTAAAAAAGATCCAAGTATTAGTAAAAATATATAAAAGGAGGTATTAAAGTTATGTTTAAAGGTGTGGTGTTTGGTTTTTTCAAAGTGTTTTATCTCATGCCCGCTCATCATTGGGCAATAGTGGCCATTAATACGTACAATTGTATATACACTTTACACTAACACGTATAACGAAAATGAAAATATATTAAAAAAAATGAACATTATCATAATAAAGATAAATATTTATCATGACGAAAATGTATATTTGTAGGTTGACCATAATTTATTTCCAATATGAAAATTGTACATTCACCACACAAAGATTGATATTTATCTCAACTAACATTAATATTTATAAATGAATATTTATCAAACATAAATAATTTTATCACATTGAATATTGACATTTTTATCTTTTTTACATGTTCATAAATTTACATTTATCACAGTGAATGATAAAAAACTAAGGACCTAAGAGGCTTTGTTGAGAAAAATCATAAGTCGTGTGTTTCTTTTCTTGGTTGCTATTTCGGTTGGAGTCATGTCCTGTGTATGGTGAGTGTGGATTACTACATTCAATTACTGTTATGGACTCAAGTAATTCACTAATCCATAAATATTTGATGTTAAAACATGATGACTCATATCCTAGATTTATTCTGTGTGTTTATGATATGTTTATGTGATTGTTTATTCATAAAATCGTAACAAGTGGTATCACAATGGATATGAACATTTATCATAATGGAGATGAACATTCATCACTCCATCGTTGGATATTCATCAAGTTGGACTGTATGGTACATTGTACACCCCTAGTGTAATTTTTATATGGTGCACCAGGTTGCAAATTACATTGTGCACCTTGATTCTCAATTTACTATTCGGTCCAACTCACACGTGTGAGATTATTTCCCAAAATATATTCTTAAATTAGAAATTTCACAGATCAACGTCGCTTTTCATCTTATTCTCAAACCAAACCTCTGGCGATGACTCCGACCCGAAACTTACAATTTTCTAACGAGAATCACCGGATCTTAGTAGATTTCGTACCCTGTTTGAATATATTTCAATCATGACTTCACACCACATGTAAAACCTTCGGTCCCGATTTCGTAGTTTAGCAACCATAAAAATTCACCACTTATGTAGATTTCACACTCGATTATTTTTATTTAATAGTTTGACTAATTTTAACATATTTATTTATTTAAGTAAATTCTAACATATTTTCTTTTTTCTTATTTAATTTTAACCTAATATGTTTTATTCGTTAAATTTGTTCATTCTTATAAATGGATTCAAAGTAGATTCATTTATTTTCAAGATAAAATTCAGCAGAAAGTATCAAAAGTTACATTTACGACTTTTTAGATATTAAATGTCTATCAACATATTATGTACATTAGTCGAGTCTACTAGATACATTATGTTGCAACTATTTGTACACTAACACCATATTATTTGCATTATTGACCATTCCTATTTTGTGTACATCACTTGAGACTGGTAGATACATCACATTGCAGCTATATGTACATTAAATACAATTATGTACTATATTATACATTCTTGTATTATGCATGTCTCTTGTACTAGTAGGTACATCACATTCTAGCTACTAGTGCATTAGATACTAATTATTTGCACTATTATATTTTCATGTATTAGATACATCACTTGGTATGATATGATAAATCATATTCTATATAGATATACAATATTTACAAATCATGTGCATTATTGTTCATCTATGTTTACAATGTACAACACTTGATATTAGTAGATACATCACATTCTTGTTAGATGTACATTATTTACAAAATTATGTTCATTGTTATATATACTTGCATTAATGTACATCACTCAAAGGTATAAGAATATATCATATTAAACTTATACATTAGTTGAAGACATCATGTACATCAGTTAAAAGATACGAGTATATTAACATTACATTACTCATTCGCAGCTTATATAATATATAATGGAATGATCTTCTCAACATTATAGTTTTACATTTGTAGGAACTTATCTTAACATTCCTAAGAGGAAACTAGTGCTCATCCCTAATCATGCTTTGAATCAACAACAACAACAACAAAAACAACAAAAGATGAAATTAAGAAAGCAACAAAGCTTTGGTTTATGGACATTAATTGATGTACACTTGTAAATGGGTTTAGGGGGCTTCAGTTTGGATCTTTTGTTGATTATAATTGGTATAATGCTTAACTTGTTATCAAATTGTGATAGTTTTAGGGATTATGGATAATTTGTATATATAACTGACCAATGTTATGGGACAATGAGTATCTTGATATGCAAAAAAAAAAAAAAAAAGGATCTCTTCTTGTCATTTTGTAATCATGATTTAATGTCTTAGTTCAATATTGTGCTCTAAGTTATTTGGATATACATGTTTACTAGTTTAATACCCGTGTATTACACGGAGTTTATCAAAAGATAAATATAAAAAATATTTGCGATAATTACAAATATTTATGTAAAATGAGAAATTCAAAAGATGTATTCTCAACTCCTGCCTTGTACATGTCTAATTTATTTATTAATTATTATAATTATTAAATCTTTATTTTCATGCTTAGATTCAATTCATTAATAATTTATTTACATACTTATAAAAATTCAAAAGAAGTCACATTCTAAACCCGTGCCTAATCTCTACTTATGAATTATTATTACGTTATTTTGTATTTTAATGTTTAGATTAAATTCGTTAATAATATTACTTACATACTTTGAAAACATAAACGGATGTCATACTCTCAAATCGTGTCGCATTGTATCGATATCTAATCAATATTTAATAATAACGGGGAAACCCGCATAAAACTGAGTTTGAAAAAATGTAAAATATACAACACCCGTGTGTTACATGTGAATATGTGATATAAAATATTAAATTTATAAGACACTGATAATTCTATAATATACAACACCCGCGTGTTACATGTGAATATGTGATATAAAATATTAAATTTATAAGACACTGATAATTCTATTAAAAAAAATATCGTGCATCTAACTTGTAGTATATGTAATATTATTTTAATTTTTTTTATGCGTAAGGTACTAATTTGTTCGTGCAAATATATACATACATATATATATATATATATATATATATGTGTGTGTGTGTGTGTGTGTGTGTGTGTGTGTATCAATGCATTATATTTGAATTGGATAAAAAGATTTAGAATATAAATGTAAAATATACAACACCCGCGTGTTATATGTGATATAAAATATTAAACTTATAAGATACTGATAATTCTATTGAAAAAATGTCGTGCATCTAACTTGTAGTGTATGTAATATTATTTTAATGTCTTTTCTTTTTTTCTGCGTAAGATACTAATTTGTTCGTGCAGATATATAATATATATGTATCAATGCATTATATTTGAATTAGATAAAAAGATTTAGAATATATTTAATATTTATTTTTCTAGGCATAATAATTTATTATTAGTATTAGTATTATGTTATCTTTTTTGTTTCACTTTATTTTTGTTTTTTGTTTGGTGTAACAATAGTTTTTCATATATATTTGTAATATTATTTTCAATTTATTATATTTGGATTAGATAAAAAAAACTTAAGTTTATATTTTTATATTTATTTACGTTTTGTAATAACTTTATATAACTCATAATTTTCTTATATAAATATTTAGAGTTATAATAAAATTATTTCAACTTTTATTGTAAATAAAAATTAATTCAACTTATATATATTTTTCTAATTAGATATAAATTTTTTATATTTTTATATTAGAAGAATAAAAGTAAGATATTGAATTGGACAAAATATGTTAAAGAAAGTATTATAGTAGGTAAGATGTAATAAAAGAAAATTATTGAATCAGACAAAATATAATATTAGGAAAGTATTAAAGTAGGTAAATATATACAAAGGAAAAATACTAAATTAGGTTAATATTAGGCTCGGATGACACCGAAGCACCAAATTTTTTTCCAAAACTAACGAAGCATGGGAAGCAGACACATAGGATAGGAGGATTTTTCATTAATATATAGGGGAGATGTTATATGTAAGATATTTACATGATGAATGAACATCACATAAATTTAATAGGAGATGTGCACTACTTGCGTGGTAAAATATATCATATCTTCATTAATAAAATTACACGTACATCAAAAAAATAATAAATCATATAAAAATCACCATGTACATCATACAATATTGCTAGTTCAATTGTATAATAAATACATTACTTTAAATAAAATTATACACCACGTAGATGATAAAAGTTACATCATATAAAGTCACAAGGTACATCATACAAAACATTCTTAGTTATTTTAGTTCAAGCGTATGTATATAATACACACACACACAGCTTAAAACTACAATGTACATCAATAACATGATAAATGCACATCGTGTAAACCAAATTGTAATGTTAGCTCGAAGTTCATTACATAGAGAATCAATTACATATATAATTGTAAAGGTATCTCTTAATGTTGTCTTCAATTTATAAGCCAAGAATACTAATAATCAAGATAAGCATCTCCATTACTTTATCAACTCGAATAAAGATGTGCATCTCTAGTAGTTCCAAGACTAATATACATATTCATTGTATACTTAAAAATGCATCACCTAGGGAATATTGCACAACTAAGACAAATAAATAACATGAGCAAAACTCTTCACCAATACTTGCACAGATACACAGACAAAATAATATATTAATCGCATCATATCGACGTATCTAAAGACAACATATAACATACATACCAACTTGAAACTATACTAGCATAATTAATAAACACTGTAAAAATCAATGTATATATAACATACATTAAGACATCGCTTGATGTGCCTATCAACTACTATTACTAAACCAAGGTAATAAAGAGCCGAAACAAATGATATGTTTAAAGAAACACAATAATGTACCTTAATACATCTCATGATATACTTAACAACTGAAACTACAATAAACTAAAAACCCAAAAAAAGGTAATGTATCTCTAACATCACGATGATGTACGTTAAGCCTTCGCATGATATACATAGCATAAAAATAACACATATATGAACAGTGACACAAATAACACTGTAGAAATCCCCAATCCGCCATTAATGTATTCAGAGTTTGAAAGAAGGAAAGATAAAAGTTTGTTTTTATTATCTGTATTGAATTTGTGTTGGGTAAAGCTCCTTTATATACAAGTAAATGATAGGAATAAAGCTAACTCACACGTGTTCTATCCCAACTAACAAACATATTAATAAGGGAAAATATTATTTATATCAATATCCCCCCCTCAAGTTGGGCTGGTGAAGATCCAAGAGACCCAACTTGGACAGTAGGAAATAGAACTGACTTCCACCTAAAATTTTGGTAAAAAAATCTGCAATTTGTTGACGAGTTCCAATATGACGAAGATCTATGAATCCTTCAAGTAATTTGTTACGCACAATGTGGCAGTCAATTTCGATGTGC
Organism: Phtheirospermum japonicum; assembly: GCA_014905375.1. NCBI lineage: Eukaryota > Viridiplantae > Streptophyta > Magnoliopsida > Lamiales > Orobanchaceae > Phtheirospermum > Phtheirospermum japonicum. Next base: position 215,695 of record BMAC01000610.1, on the reverse strand, counting down.
TTCGTGCGCTCATGAAATACGGGATTGGATGCAATATAGATGGCCGCTTGATTGTCACACCATAATGGAATGGGTAGAGGAATTTGCAGTTGAAAATCTAAGCTGACTGCATGAATCCATAAGAGTTCACTAATAGTGTTGCCGAGGGCGCGATATTCGGCTTCCGCGAATGAACGTGAGACGGTGGTTTGCTTCTTGCTCTTCCAAGATATAAGAGCAGAGCCCAAGAAAACGCAGTAGCCGGTAATGGACTTCCTTGTATCTTTGCATGCAGCCCAATCCGCATCACAAAAGGCATGCAAGGAAAGATCTGAATGACTAGGGTAAAATAAACCCAAAGAGGGACAACCTTTCAAATAGCGTAAAAGATGAATAGCAGCCTCCCAGTGACCAGAGTGCAGAGCAGTAACAAATTGGCTAAGCTGTTGAGTGGCATAAGTAACATCCGGCCTAGTAAGATTTAGATATAAGAGACGCCCGATGATGCGTCTGTACTTATCTGGTTCAGAGAGAGGATAACCATGTGTAGATGTCAGATGAAGGCCAACTGGTAATGGAGTTGGAGCTGGCCGACAACCTGTGAGTCCAACATCCAGTAATAAATCCAAGACATACTTGCGCTGACAGAGATAGGTCCCAG
>BMAC01000610.1:162408-209042 GCA_014905375.1 Phtheirospermum japonicum | reverse complement strand
AAAATAAAATATATATCAATAATTTACCTATGAAATTTAGTCTTATCAGTTTTTACCAACATAATTTAACATTGTATATAATTACACATGGAATTCAATTTTATTATAAACCGATGTCAACATCAACATCAAAGATCTCGATATCAGTTCAAAAATTAATCAATTAACGTTTAGAACCGATGCTATGTAAATAATTTACTAACTACTCCACACACATCTTATTGGAAAAAAATACAATTCGTGATTTCAGCCAACTCAACATCCGTTTCGTGTTTTTATTAATTGAGAAAGCAACGTTTTAGTCAATTCTGAAATCTGAATGAATATTATTGGAAATACATAGTAATTCAATATTATAAAACTTCCTTGAACGCTACCCCACAGGATTGCATTTAATAGTCTCTGCTCTTGGAAATCTTGCCAAAGCCCACAACAATTTTTGATATCATTAAATTTGCTGCACCATTAAAAGTTTAAAGTAGAGCAATTTTGTAAGTGATATTTTTTTTTTCCGTCTAACTATTGTCATGAGTATGAATCGATGTGGGTTTTCAGTTTTGATGATAGTGGGAAAACATGGAGCATGCATTTCAGCGTCGGGCCTATCAAGTTTGAAGGTTGGCAGTGTTTGAAGAATGGGGAAACTATTGGAGAGTATTTGGATGAGAATATAAATAAATTAATATATCTCCTATGTCATTATGGTTCTCTTTTCGATTCGAAGCTAGTCGAGTTTCTTTCATCGTTTGTGCGAGGATCCGAGGCATGTGAGGTTGTTATTTATCGATAGCATTGGTTATTGAAAATCCAAGGCAATAAATTAAGTGACTTACTTGGCCAGTTTAAAACATCATGTTGAACTTTTTTGAATCATGTTTATTTGGTTTGATTTTAAGTTTCTTGCTGACCATGAAATTGGTTTATAATTTAAGTTTATTCTTCTAAAAGGCTCGTTATGATACTATGTGTGATACTGCTATATGTGATACTTTTTAGTGGTATTTATGAATTTTCATGTCTGTTGAATTAGTCTTGCCATTGCTATTATGTGATACTTTCACTATTATGTGCTTTAACAACTATATATGATACTTTTATTTATGCATAAAAGAATTATAAATTGCATAAAAAGTATCATAAATTTAGTTATAAGTTCCACAATTTCATGTAAAAGTATTACAAATCTATACTATAGTTCTATATAGGTATAAGGATCATGTGAGAATGAGTCCTCACGTGAGAAATGAGAATAGATCTTGACCACTTATTTTAATACTTGTAATTAAAAATCCATGGTGACATTTCTGTAATTAAAAGATATTTTAATTACAACGCACCGTACCCTTCTCATAACATCACACCAAAGCAGTTTGTCTTCGAGAGAAAAAAATCTCAATCTACATCGATTTCCCATCAGTCTTGCCCATCGATTTCAATCGATTTATCCTTTGTCAGATTTGTTGTTTCCGTTATTTTTTCCCTCTCCCTTCTTCATAGATTTTCAGAAGTTGCATCTCAAGTCTATCATGGGCCAAATTCCGCAAAAACGTGTGTTTTTCTATTTTTCTGTGAATCAAAATATATTTTTTCGCGAATCACATGTATATGGGTCTCGAATTAATTCTTCGTCGCGGAATTTAATTTTATTTGAGCATTTGAATGTTAGGTTTTAATTTTTTTTGAACATTAGAAACTAGAGATAATCGATCCTGTTTAAGAACTTGATTAGTGTATTCATGTGTGTGTATTATGTCGTGTATATATGTGTATTTGTGATTTTGTATATGACGTGAAATATTTCTGAAAGCAAATAGATCGGAATTGATGTTTATGGTGGAAAACAACTGGGATGTTTGGTACTTTCTCGAATTAGTCACAATATTCATTAATATTCAAATAATAATGCTCTGATACTCGATTTCCTGAATTTATAAAGAAGGTGGGTGTTTGGGGTATCTAGTGCTCTAAGATATTCAATCATGTTTATTGTGTAATATATTTTCTAAAATATTTTCTCATTAATATTTCGTGGGATTGATTATTTTTGGTGTTTTTTCATTTTTTTCTTCTTCTGCCTTTTTTCCAGTTATGGGCTGGATAGTAATATGGATCAAGTGGAAGATTTATTGTTAGGGAAAAGGATCCTGATAGTCACCCATTTTCTATATCCATTTTTTGGAGGTATAATCAATAACATAAGACTAGTTGGGGAATTGTGAGAGTTAAGCAACTATTACTTATTTGCTTGAGCTCTAACTTGTGTTAAGTGACTTGAATTCTTATTTTTTTTATATATGTTGTATATTTTTCTTGATCATGATACTATCTGGAAAATAATTCTTATTATTGTACAATGTATTACTTATTAATAGTGTGCAAAACAATTCTTATTATTGTGCAATGCATTACTTATTAATGTTCATCATATACAGTTTCTGTGCATGCAGTTTTTCCTTACATCTATGTATATTTTTCTTGATTATAATGTGCACACGAATTCGTATTATTGTGCACTGTATTACTTATTAATGTATATCATATATAATTTATGTGCATATAGCTTTTCCTTGTATATATGTTGTATATTTTTATTATGTCACCCTCTAGAAAAGAATTCTTATTAATGTTTTTCGCCTGATATAGCTCCGCACTTGAGTTCAACACCTTTTACCGTCAGAAGATATTAATTAGGCCTTCTATATAATATATATTTAGTAAATTATTGGTTGGATTGTGATCATGCTAGTTCAATTTCTCTGTCGAATTTCAAATTGTTGGTTGGATTGTGATCATGTATAGTTGAAAGTTTTGTTCCTAAATTTTAAATTGTTTTTTTGTTTGTTCTTTCAAAGTCATCGACCTTGCTACTAACATTTATCTTGGACAGTGTATTACTTAGTAATGTGCAATGTATAACTTTTTTTTTTAATAAGTTGGGTCAAGTGGTTGGGAAGTAGAGGCTAAATCTCAAATAACATGAGAGGTCTAGGGTTCGAACCCTTGTCAACACCCTTATGAAGGGTAGTGATACCACTTGAGCTACAAGCTCGTGGTAATGTGCAATGTATAACTTAGTAATGTGCAAAATAACTCTTATTATTGTGCAATGTATTGCTTATTAATGTGCATCGTATACGGTTTTTGTGCATACAATTATTCCTTGTATATATGTTGTATATTTCTCTTGATTATGTCACCCTCTGAAAAAGAATTTTTATTAATGTGCACATGAGTTCTTATTATTGTGCAAGTTATTACTTATTAATGTGCATCATATATAGTTTCCTGGTACAGTCACCCAAAGCACAAAGAAAGTTGATGTTACATTGAGTCATTAAAAGAAATAAGAAAGAAGGCAAAGTATGAACCATATGGTGGTGACTTTGAGAAGCCTTTGCGACATAAGGAAGAGTCTGAACCTTCACCACAAATGAGAAACCTCTGCCACGTAATGAAGAACCATCTGAAGACACTCCACCTTTAGGCGTGCACATTTTAGAGAAGAATTTGTGAATCTGGCAAAAGTTGCGGCAAATATTTTCCCCTTTTTTTTGATATATCTTGTCAGACTCATGTGTAGTTTCATTGCTGGTGTGTTTTTATAATTTGTGTATTGATATATATTGTGCATGACTTGTAATACTATTGTGCAGGTCGTATGGCACTATTGTGCATATCCTGAAACTAATGTTGTAATATTTATTTTGATTCTAAAATAAAGTTAAACTGATATTGCTAGATCATAGTATGATGTTGCAAACAGAGCCTCATTTCAATCTCATAATTAGTACCGAAAGACCAAAAAATTAAATAAGAATTCATGAAACACTATAACAAGGAGTGCAAGAGCGTCTGCACCAGTGACATATGTGCACAACTTATTGCACTATTGTGCAAAATTCATTACATTGTTGTGCACAAATTGATACTTACTTGTGCACAACCCAATTTGCTAAATTAAAAAAATAAAAATAAGAAAATAATATTAAGGGTAGGTCTTGATATATGCCAATTGGTCCCATTTTTACTTCCTTCCTCAAATCACCTGCAAATTACAATGTGCAAACAAGTGATTATTACAACCATAACCGATACCAAGTAAAACCTCGAGGTAAGAACACACAAAAATCAAAAAATGATTTTTTGAATATCTTTGAAGTAATGATACATCTTGGCTCATGCACCATTGCCTTTTTGAATTACTCGAGTGACAATCAGCGTATTTAGTAGTTATCAATACAGCTACAAATGTAACATTTATTTGTGGTTGTCAATCCTAGTGAAAGGTGCAAACACCATATTAATGTGCACAAACTGACAATTACTTGTGCACAAACAAATCACACTTGTATCAGACGACAACACGCGCATAATCTTTTAATCATAACACGTGCAAAATACCATTTTGCTACTGCACACAAGGGAACACATTAATGTGCACAAACTGACACTTAATTGTGCACAAACAAGTCAGACGATAAGCACATCAGACGACAGCGACATCAGGCTACAACACGCACATAATCTTTTAATCATAACACGTGCAAACACCATTTTGCTATTGCATGGACGTGTACAAGGGAACACATTAATGTGCACAAACTGACACTTAATTGTGCACAAACAAATCACGCTTGCATCAGACGACACACGCACATATTTCTTTAATTATAACATGCCAAACATTATTTTTCTACGCCACGGACATGCACAAGAGAACACATTAATGTGCACAAACTGATACTTAATTGTGCACAATAAATCACGCTTGCATCAGACGACAAGCACATCGGACAACAACATGCACAGATTTCTTTAATATAACCGGCCAGACACCATTTTTGGCTACTGCACGGACGTGCACAAGGGAACACATTAATGCGTACAAACTGATAGTTAATTGTGCACAAACAAATCACGCTTGCATTAGACGACAAGCACATCGGACGACAACAAGCACAAATTTCTTTAATTATTACAGGACAAATACTATTTTGCTATTGCACGGACGTGTACAAGAGAACACATTAATGTGCACAAACGGACACTGAATTGTGCAAAAAACAAATCACACAACAACCACATTAGACGACGACATGTACAGATTTTTTTAAGACTTCATGACACAGTGCAAAACACCAATCAGCACGGGCGTTGATTAGCACGGAAATTTATCTTGGTTTTTATTAGTATTTTAGTTTATTTTTCTTATTGTTTTTGGTATAAGTTGGACGATTTAAGCTTAGTCTCGTATTTTTATGATTCCAGCTTATTTTACCGCATTTTGATCGTAATTGATGCAAGTAGGTGATATTTCGTTGTTTTTCACCTTGCAACTAAGTAACTGGAAGAGTTCAACGCGTAATAGACGAGGTTCGATATTCAAGAAGTGAAGAACAAGCTTTCCGGTGAAACGAGTAGCAAAAGATCGAGAATTGGAGTCAGACGCTCTGTCGCGTCGACTGACGCGACCGTCGACGCAAGCCATGATCCGCGTCAGTCGATGCAGTGTCGACGCACTATCGACGCAACTTGCTGAAGCGTCGATGTCGACGCACCCGCCCAGTCGATGCGCACACCCAGGCAGCAGCGACGCCGAGCATCAGCGCGCGTCAGTCGATGCACCGTCGACGCGACGGCCCAGTTTCGTGATTTCTAGGGTTTCTTGTGCGCCAAGTCATGAAATAACTATATAAACCCTTCATAATTCGGATTAAACAGACAACCACGACCCAAGACACTTACCTAGGGTTGAGAAACCTATTTTCAACACCCTACAACATATTTTAAAGATCTAAGTCAAAGATTCAAGGCCCGAAGCACCAAGACGAAGACGTTCGTTCAAGCTCCGATTTCTCGACCAAGATCAACCATCTACAACCCAGATTTTCAGAGCAATTTCAGCACCTTTAGCTACTTAATAAGTTCTCTAAACTCTAGTTATTCCTAGTTTAATTCTAGACAATTCATGTTTAATTATTTCATTTGGGTTTTTAGTTTCGTTTATTTATTTCGAATCGTTTGAACCGTTGAATCGCTGAAGCTTTGAACCGTTTAATATTAATTTAGTTGCTGCGTTTTACTTCGTTAATGCTTGGTGATGAGATTGTTCATGCTTAGTTTATTTATTGCTTGTGCTTGGTTAATTAGCTTATGATATGTTATTGCTTGAGAATTTTATATTGATCTTGTTCTAGAGAATTCATAGGTTAGATTTAGTTCATAGTAGTTTGATGCATGCTAGTTAATTAATTTAGAATTTATTTGCTTTAAAATCCCTAGATTAATAATTCTTAGATAATTTAGTTTTCAAGTTTAGATTAAGTTAATTAGTTAATCATAATTAGTTGATGCTTTTAAATTTATTAGTAGTTTATAATTCCAAAACCAAATTTATACAAGTTCTCGTGTTAAACATTGTGATTAAACAAACATTAAAAATCCCAAACGTCAGTCCTTGAGAGACGACTCGAGTTAAGCTTGCCAACCTATGCGCGATCCCGTTCTCTTGCGGGCGAGCTATTAAATTTCTAACAATTATTTATAAAGTAGGCACACACAAAAGCTCGAATCAGGCGTGCACAAGGGAACACATTAATGTGCACAAACGGACACTGAATTGTGCACAAAACAAATCACACGACAACCACAGACGACGACACTCACAGAATTTTACCTGGTTAACTCAAAAAAAATACAAAATCAAAAATCCAAAAATCAGATCAACTTCACTAATTTAAAATAAAACATTACCTGATTCGTTCAAAATTGAAGCCATCGGTGTGCAACCAAAATTGAACCAAGAAAAAATCAAACTGAATAAGGGACCAAAATCGAATAGGAACCTCCAAAATTGAACTGGATACTCCGACCTAACCCGCCAATCTCTATTACTACGGCCCAAACCTAAATTCAAACAGAGCTGATGAATCGAGTAGGAGATGAATCGAGAACGGAGATGGATCGAAACGCGGAGGAGATCAATTTTTTTTTTTTTTTGCGTATCTTGCAGTTTTCTGGCGTGAACATGGAGATAGAAACTGGTTTTTAGGGATTTCTGGCGTGAACAGGGAGAGAAACGGGTTTTGGCGTGAACAGGAAGAGGAGGATCTGGCCGTGGCACGAGGCGACCGAAAGAGTGAGTAGCCGGGGCACGCCCAGGCGGGACAGGTTCTTGACGCGGGTGATGTGGACAGTCTATTGGCTGTTGATGTAGTTTAGGGATTCGAGGGAGAAGGAATGGAGGACGCCGGTGCTGGTTCTGATGAGGAGGGATTTCAATTTTGCGTGAACAGGGAGATAGATCAGCGATTCTTTAGGTTTTAATTTGTATTCATTAAATATAATCCATTAGATTTGATTAAATATAGTGGCTAGGATTTATTCTCATTTCTCACCCTCGGACTCATTCTCACCGGAACCCAACCATATATAAATATATTTCAAATTACTGCTATAGTATCATGATTTGAGTTAAAAATATTAAAACTTTATATATAATTATTTAAATATACTTTGTAATACTCTAATAACATTTTGTTATATTATTATAACAATCTTTTATGATGCAATGAAAAATATTGTAACAAAGATATAGACGTAAAAAATATAATTATGATTCAAAGACTTGTGACACAGCTATGTTTTGTGGTACTTTAACAATGTTTTATGATACTATAACTATAATTTGTGATACTTAAACCACCTATTATAATTATATATATTAAAACATGAGATATTTTAACTATGATTTGTGATACTGTACCAAAATATTGTGATACTTTAACAAACATATTGTGAAGAAATATAGATGTGAAAATGGAAATCAGATATAAAAAGTATGTGATACTTTAATGGTATTTTGTAAAATTTTCATAATATTTTGTGATATTTTAACAACTTATTGTAAAAAAAAATGTTGTAAAACTAGAAATATGGTATTAAAAAAAATGTGACACTTCAATATGGTTTGTATACTATAATAAATTTTTGTAATACTAACATATTAAAAAAAAAAAAAGGGAATCAGATATAAGAAAACATGTAATACTTCAACTATGTTTTGTGACACATTATCTATATTTTGTGATACTTTAACTATTTTAGTGATACTTTAACTACTTAGATATAATAATAAATATTATACACAAAAATTCATTATACTTTAACTATATTATGTGATACTTTACTTATTTTTTGTGATATTTTAACTAACAATTGTAAAAAAAAAATATACATGTACATTAGAAATTTGTTATACATTAACTATATTTTGTAGTAATTTAACTACCTTTTGTAATACTTTAATAACTTTTGTAATACTTTAATAACTTTTTGAATGAGAGATCGAGAAGGTTATGGAGGTTGTCGGCGGTGTCATAAGAGTGCAAGAGAGAGAAGCTGAGGGGAGGGGAGGGCGATTTTGAATGAATTGTGATTTTATTTTTCCTTTTATAGTTAGGGTTGAGGGTGGGTAGGTGGGTCGGACAGTTGATGGGTCAGGCAGATGAGTATGGTAAAAAAATGGTCTTATAGTATGAAATCGGTCTCATATAAGTATTTGTCATTCATATTAAATATTATTTTTAAGATTTTAATTTTACTATAAATAAATAGTCATTTAGGACGATGGATATTATCAAAGATGGCAGGTTAATAACGATTTCACCAGGAGATTGTTGGGTACGATAGCCTACTACATTTGAAAAGACTTTTCCTCCGTCTATCAAATAACTTTTATTTGACCATGTATCATCGTTTATGACTTTGCTTGTAGACAAGGATTGTCAAGCGCCGTAGTGAAACCCTGTTAAAACAGTTGGTTACGGTGTCATTCAAAATACAGGGATGATTTTGCTACCTATACTTTCTAGCGGCAGGAGTAAGGACATTGGTGCAAACCACTGGACCTTACTGGTGATGGATATCGATGCACAAGAATGGTGATTTTATAATTCGAAGATGCCTTGTTTGCCCTCACTAAATGACCAATACCATCGATATGCAGAGAAGCTGGTGTGTATTTAAATTTGTTTTAAGATTGAAATAAAACATATGCTGCGTATATTTGAAATCGAATAAGAGACTTTTGTTTACTACTAAAATTCTTTCTGCTTGTGAAATTACGTACTACCATGTGTGTAATATTGTGAAGATACAATTGTGCAGAATAATGTGAGTAATTTAACTAGGTTTATTTAGAGGAGTTGTCTATAATTTTATTCATTTTGAGTTTTGCACTATTTTTTTTTTTTTATGTCCAATGCATAAAAATATATTTTTTCCAAAAGCATATTGCAAGCAAAAAGAGATCCAATACTTTATGTCTTAACTCTGTTTGCTAGTGTATCAACATCTCTTTGTTTATGAAAATGAGTACAAAAGGAAATATTAGAACTCGAGATGGCTGCAGTAGCGTCGGTGAATCTTGGCTTCGCAGTCGCATCACAGGACACCCACCTGGAATTACATCGTGTTCCTGTGACACAACAAGGGGGTACGTAAGTTTTGTTTGAGAATATATTTGATACGACTTAAGTATATATTTGTTAAAATATTGATTAACTTAAAATAACTATTGGCAAAATGAATGGCACTAAAAAACTGGGGCTGATATACTCTAAAGTAATTTGTGCGTGTATAATTTTGTATATACTTGATTGAATATGTAGTCATTTTGGCGGCGGAATAGTTGTGAAAGACTATTTTTTTCTTCGAATGTAGGTTATCATGTATTTTCACGCTGACTTGATTTTCGGCCTTAAATGATTTCAGGAATGGTTTTGCAGTTTTTGTGTGCTACTTCATGAAACAAATAGTGCAGAATACAGTTATGAAGGATGCACTTCGCAAGGACGTAGGTAGAAAATCCAAGGCAGAAATAATTGAAGCAATCATGATGACCAAGTGAACGCTGCGGTGCTAATATGCAACAGAAGCAATTTTGTTTATATTTTCGGTTCAAATCTTATGGTTGTGTAGTTTAGTACTTTTGATCAAAATAGTCGACCAATTGGGTTGCTCTCTTTTTCATTAGGTAACAGGATGTTGAATAATTGTAACTTGTTTTGGTAAAACAATCAACGTGTCCCGTACTGCTTGATTAATCATGCAATTCCTAACCGTTGCACTTAAAAAAGAGTAGTATGGAACAATCATGCGATATTATGTAATTGGCAAATTGTATTCAGTTTTTAGTTAAGCTTGTATGATGCGACATTATAGTTATCTTAGTATGTAAATTTGTAATTGGACTTGCACGATTCCAAATAAAATGAACGAGTCGTCTGTGATTCAGTCCTACAATCCTACATAAAAAGAAACATGAATGTGCGCGTGTAAAATCCTACAATCCTACGATTCAACATAAAATGAACATTGATGTGCGCGTTTATAATCCTATATGCATTTGGGAGTGATTATTTTTTACGCTAGGGGCTGTATTCCACATTAACATTTCAAACTACTGAGTCCTTAATACATACTACTAAATAGTAGATACACAGGTTTAAAAACACGGCACAGTGTACTAAACAGAATTATATACAATTAATATTCATGTACATGTTAATACCTCAAATTCCAGAATAACCGAAAACTAAATATTTGATTAAACCAACATTTCCAAACAAGCTTATACAATTCTGAAATGCACACAAAAGAAATTGAATAAATGAAATTCATATGAAACAAACAAATCCAAACAAACTCAAACATTTCCGAACAAGCTCCTACAAGCACTTGTATTGTTAGCGTATTCAATCTCGCCTATACACATGCACTGCCGACGACTCTCGCACTACGCCCTACCACGCCTATACACATGCACATGGTGGTTATTAAATGGAACTGTTGTTGGCTCACAAAACGTGCATATTAGTAAAAAGTTTGTGTGAAAAACGGCAGTATTACAGAATGGAGAACTGCTAAATAAAAAAAGGCCCGTCACTCTAAAACCTAACTTACTTACCCTCTGCAACCATCCACACTTTTACACAATGGCGAATTTAGAAAAAAATAAATTATTTACACAAAAGACCCCTGAGGTTTAACCTATTTACAAAAAAAAAATTCTTAAGATTATCATAAATTAACCAAATTAGCTAGTTAATACTCTAATAATATAATCGAAACAATTATATACAAGGTACAATTGTATACTAGGTATAGTTTTAGACAACACATAGTCACACAATGGAAATATTAAAATTCATAATGGTCTCAACACATTTCATAACGGTATACGAAATTGTATTACACACGATGGAATTTAAATTCCAAACATGTCATATAATGCCACTGTCTAGTGCATAGTTTATTATTGTACGTACCATATAATTAGTAAAGCGTACTACACAGATGGAAATATCATGTTACGTTGAAAAAGGCAATACAGTTAATTTTATATGAACGTTAGGCAATATATTATAAAATATTTGTAATTCAATATTGGTAATAAATGATAAAAAGAACAAATATCATCCTACAAAAAGAACAACTATCATCCGATTGCATGTTGTTTTAGAAACCTAGGTACGGAAAATGCACCCATCACGTGTATTCATGGGAGTAGATCTTTATAAGTCTTTTTGTTGTGGTTGCCAACCTTACCACACCTACCACATTTCATCTTCCTCAGTATATGCTCTCCTCTGAACATATATCTTTTCTCCTTTGGTCTTCCCCCGTGGGGGGGATGGGGTAGCGGACTTGTTTGACAGGCTTGGGGGAGCCAAGGTATATACGAAGATTGATTTGCAAAAAGGCTACAACCAATTTCGTACAGCTGAAGGGGACGAGCCGAAAACGACCTGCATCACTCGGTACGGGTCATATGAGTGGTTGGTCATGCCCTTTGGGCTGACCAACGCACCCGCCACTTTCTGCACCCTCATGAATAAGATATTCCATTGTCGATGGTGGAACAATTGGTTCAGTTTCATTTGGTTCTTTTGATATACCAAACATTGGGACAGGTTGTATGGGATAAGCGTAACACCTTACGTATGTGTCTGAGTGGTAAACTCATCGACAAAATATGCGATAGTCTTGCCCACACGCAAAGTTGATGCCAAAGCATGTGAACAAGGTAGTGCGCAAAGCTGCCACTGCTTACATGAACATGTCCACTCACCGATATTCACCTCGACAAATGGGTCGCTATGCACTTCGAATGTATACTCCAATGACCGATTAACCGGCCACTGCCTTCCTTCGACAATGAGTTTTTTTTAAACTTACTGAGAATGGATGGGCATCAATAATAGTCTAATCCCTGGAAAGCATCTCTCTAGCTACACAAGAAAATAGAAAATGTAAAGAATTTTAAGTGTATTAATGGGGGAGTATTACGAACTACAAATCTGGATAAGCACCATGAGTATGCATTAAAATTTGAGTTTGTATGGGATTAAAGTCAATGTAATTAAATTCACCGTTAAAAAGGAAATATTAAATTATGAAGAACAAGGAACCGGGATACGCACCACAGATTTGTCTCATAATCTTAATTCTAATTTTGTCGACCATGTTTGTGACAGGCAAGTTCTTTTATGATAATATCAAATTATTGAAGGACTCGACGGCGTTTGAGCTCATTTCTCCGTACCTTGAACCTTTAAAATACGTATTCGCCCACTTTGTGACATTCATGCTCTCAATAAAGTGCCTTGTTGTAGCTCCGCCATCTGCTATAAACCTACCTTAAAATGCTCAAAAAGTGCAATCGTTGGCGCGTAGGTTACTTGTGTCAGAAGCCACTCCAGTCTACCACGCAATTTGGACGAGCAACTCTACCTCTAAAAGTATATTTCAAGTTTATCCTCAGATGGTTCAAAAAATATCCGTGTGGATATCCGGGAAATACCTTTCGTATTGCATCATGTAGGCCTGGGCTTCTATCTGACACAAATGTGACTTCCCGAAATGGAGATAGAAGCTTTTCAACTGCTCCATGAACCACTGCCAATTATCGGAGTCGACCACCGCAAAAGCAACGTGGTACAGACCTGAGAAAGTATTTTCACTTTGTTAACATTATTAAATTGACAAAAAAACTGACTGCACAGAATTGTGCACTATTTCTTTTTTAAAAGTCAAATTAAACATAATTTATATTCCCAATTCAACTTTGATATTTTTTAATCAACCATGTTGCAAATTGTTAATATATATATGGAGGATTTATGCACTTGTTAAAATTTATTTCGAGTCTTAGAAGGAAGTGTGAAATTGCATACTAGCTGGCATTACGAACGATCCTTGATCGAAGATCGAGAACAAATTTTCACACATCCTTGATGGAACTTGGATTACATTTGCATTAGACTAATATTGTTGGAATTGTTGTTGTGTTTGTGTCTTATTCAATACAATATTGTGTATAATGTTCATTGACTTCAAAATTTTGTACTACTAAAAAATAGAAACTTATAACGAAGATATTACCATTGTCGCCATCCTTTGCAGTCGCTCCAAGTAGTTGGCCTTTCAACTTTCCTTTCAAGTGCATGATGTCGATAAACAACATAGGTCGACAAAAATTAAAGCCTTCAATGCAAGCAGAAAATGCGACAAAAATCCTTTTGAAGCGGCGTGAGTTCTCGTCGACGTCTAAAAGGATGTGAGAACCAGGGTTTGGTTTAAGGGAACACTCGACGTAGAATTCAAGATCACCGAAGGAGTCTCCAATATCATGAAGTACATATTTCCTTGCCTTTTCCACAGTGAGATACGCAAGTTTATATGAGATTTCTAATCCATATTGCCTTTCGAACAGTCGCTTAATGTCGGCTGGCCGAGTGTTAATATTTGTTCGAACATCTTCCAAATCAGCAACGACACCATCTCAGAACTAACCCGGTTATGTTTCATTGATTAAAAACATGCTCCGCATGTGTGCACGTTATTAATTTGTCTCGTGTAAAAAAATATCGTTGATTTGCTCCAAAGAGTCATGCACGAACCACCCGCAATTGTCGTCCAAACAAGTTGTTGTAACCCTTGAAAGATCGTTCCTAACCCACTTGAACTGAAAACCTCCCCCAATTGCAGTTTTACGTAGCAAAATCCTGAAATCTTTCGCACCACCTGCGAACTTCTGGCCAAACTCAGATACCTCCGTCTCTCATCCCGTCGTCAATAGTTTCTTCGTATGACTAGGAATCAGAGTATGGAGAACATCCTCGTAATCTCTTTCGCAATCAACATTTGAAGTCGTATTTAACATAATAATTTCACCATCATTCGAAATGTCAACCCTAATGCGTACTAGTCCGTATGACATTACTAGATGAACCATACCTCTGAAATCAGCTTCATTGGCTAATAATACTCTTGGAGATTTAGGGATGGAATAATGCATGGTCAATTTAGATCATTTTAGCTGACTCCATCGCGCACATACATTGTCCAATATTGAATTAAACGAGAAACCTGGTTCTACGCCCACAACAAGTGTCTCTACGCCATACCCAAAAAGTATGAACATAACTCCATAATCCAATAAACCTGTGTAAACATGACAAAAGTTAGAGGACAACTAAGAAAAATAAACTCAAGGGTATTAGCAGAAAACAAAGCATATCGTAGTATGCAAATAACGTATACCTACATAATGCAAAGCATAAAACATTCATTTTGTTTCAACCAGTAGTTAGCAGTTCGTAAAGTATGAATCAAATAGGTTCGGCCTTATTCCACACTGGAATGAATTACAACTAGTTTCAGAAAACTTAACTAGTACATAATTATTACAGAACCTAGTTCATAAAACTCGATTTCTCGGAATCACAAAAAGCAGAAAATTGGTTTGTAAACTGAAGTGAAATTCGAATTTTAGCAGAACACAAATTCTATTCGTAATATAGAATAACATACCTACGTAGTGCAAACCATAAAACATTAACTTTGTTTTGAATATGAATAAAACATTTCCGACCTTATTACACAGTGAAAATGGCCTGGTTTTCATAAAAGGGATGAAACTGGATTGGTTTCATAAAACTTAACTAGTACATAATTCCTATAACCTAGTTCATAAACTCGATTTCTCGCAAACACGAAAATCTTTAAAACCTGGTTTGTAAACTGGGACCTTCGAATAAATTCAAAACATATTTGATAATCACATTATATATTATTGCCTTTATATATTACCCGTTTTGAAGACGACAAACTGAAAAATTTACTTGAATCAATTTCCACTTGAGTAGAAGAAATTATTTGAGAATTAAAAAATCTTATTTGAAGATGTCCATAGCCAGTTGAATCGATGAAACTAATCAATGAATAGTGAATGTTTTGGAGGGTAACATCAGTATACATGATGAGAGAGATTAATTGGAGTGAGAAAAAATTGAGCAGACTCGTAGCGTGACCGACGCCCCAACAAGCAGTTACCGGGATATTGAGCATTGGTATATATGAGAAATTATATATGAGTTTATGATTTAATGACTTAAAATAACCTAAATGGGAATATAAGATTTTGTAGGATTATATAGAATATTATATTTTCAAAAGTGTATTATTTAAAAAGTTTCCCTTAAATCAATTTTTTTTTCTTGCTTGACAAAAATTCTAAAATATCAATTAAAAAAACGGAGGGATTATTACTGTGAAAATTCAAGTTTAAGATCTTAAGCTTCTTAAAAGAAGTTCTTTAAGAAATTTTACACAATAAATCAAAAGAACAACTTGAAATTATAAAATACAGCTAACAAACGTATCACCTAACGAATCTATGTCCAAATAATTTCAATTCCTAAAAAAAAAATTTGAATGAATAGACTTGGACAAAACCAATTTCGAATTTCCATTGCCATCCTGTGAGAGCAAATATGGTCAAAATTGACAAGCTTTTGAAACTCGGGATTCAAAGCCACGTTTGTTTTAATTTCTTCACTGCCTTACACCAACCTTTTTTTTTTTTTTTTGCCACGTTTGTTTTTGTCCGCAACCAAATTGATACTTCACTTATACTATACGAGAAAAAGAAGATGTCAAATTCGAGTACTTTTTCGTGTGAAATATGAAACGAAAAAGAAAAGAAAAAAAGAATATCCAATTCCAAAAATACGGATTTATACACGTTGGACCCACCGACTCTCTCCCAGGTAGGAAAACAGTAGTAGTAAATGAGAGAGAGAGAAGTAGTGAATAGTCGGGCTGGGACCCACTGCCACCTAACGTGTCCGAAATGCAAGTTTTGTGGGGCATCACATGACTAATTGCATGGACAACACCGACACAGATGGCCTGACCGTGGTTAATTCGACCCAGCTCCCGCCAATTTTGTCGTCTACTGTTAATGGAGAATGTACCCATATAATCCGTCACCGTCACACAAAAATTGAAAATTTATATTTTTAGTTCATATTCAATTTTAAAAATTGGTAAGTAATGTCTAATAAGAATCACTTGTTCATTTTAAGTCCCAAAAGTGTACCAAAAAAGAAAAAAGACTTTATTGTGGCAAAAGTGAAGAAAAAACTTTTGGTGGGATCAAAATGCAAAACAACTTTTTGTTACCAATAAAGAAAAAAAAAAGGCACTATACAGGGTTAATACAATTGAACGAATAACTAATTTAGTTTTATTGTCCTCAATCAGTTGGAGAATGCATCGTCGCCTGACTAAATATGAAATAATTATTTCTTATTATATTTCTTAGATCGTAAAATAACATAATGATGACTAATTATTAATATTTTAAAAAATAAATAAAATAGTAAGCGATTTTAATATTCATAAAAATAAATTTAAGAAGTTTTAAAATAAACAATTTGTCAGGCGGTAATCGTGCATATGATTAATGGAGTGACCGTAAGAATATTTTTTTTTTTTTTGGGATTATGAGCATAGATTGACATCTTTATCCATGCACCACACTGCAACAGTACGTTCGATTATTATTGGATTATCAGTGATGTACTCAAAAAGTTGAATCACCGAAAACTTGGATTGAACCGCTCCGTACCTCTATCTCGAATCGAATGAAAAGTATACAAAATAGTGTTGAGAGGTGTCCCAATATAAAATTTTCGATGCTAAAGTAAGAATATATACGTGAAATAATTTCTGCAAAGTAGCGAAGCAATTGATCATTTTTGCAAGACAAATATTGTTTTGTTACTAAATTCATGAAAAACTTCAATCAACAAGCGACAAACATTGATGAAGCGATACGAACATTTTGTTTAAAATATTACTATTCCTGCTGTCTACGTTCAAGATAAAAAATCTGAAAAACTCAATAGTCTTGCTTTAAAAAGATGACAACAAAATATATTTTTCTACAAAATCACTCTAGATTTGGCTAAATATTATTTTGAAATTTGATGTGCTACAATTTCAATGACATCAAGTCGAATCATTGAGAATATTATGTCTGTTCCGTCAACACTACACGAGGTGTATTTGTCTTGTAAAAAGAGATCTTTCTCGCATTGACTGGTTGATCAAACTGGTTCGATTAAAGAAGATGTTATATTTAGTTTCATTTTGCTTTCCAGTCTCGTTTAATTTTAGTATCTGTAAGGACTGTAGTACAATTCATTAGCATTTTCCTTTTCGTATTTTTATTTCGTAACAAGATCGAATCCCAACTGATACCGTTAATAACCCAAAACCATCAACAATTCGCCTCCTCTGCCCATCTCCGCCGGCTAATTAAACTCTGTCAAATTTGTTTGCTTCACCACCCGATTCAATGCTTTCACCCATCCTTAGTCGCAACCATATATCTACTTTCTGGTGCCAGCCTATACCCATCTGTTAGATAATAAAATTTTAGCGAAAGCCATTTTTATAATCGAGGTTCCATTATATTGAATTATTAAGAATCATAAGTTAGTTTACGGAAGCGTACTTGAATCTATATGTGATTGAACTTGGGGTTTGAACTTCTAGGGCAATACATATTCAATCTTTTATCTTTCTCTGTACGCTCTCTTCTGACGATGGGATGCAAAATAGAATAGTTGATAATGATACGTATGACCTAGGGACCATAACCCTTATATACTTGAGTCAACTGGGGTTTACCTATTTTAGCTCATCATTAAAATAGATAGCACATTGAGTATCTACACATCAAAGGTCCACATCCTATTAAATACATTAAAGCCCAATACTCACACTTTATTATTTGATCACTTTAACTGGGCTTCCTTATTTGACAGTTCACAATATAATATTGTTTCACATATAAGCCCAATGTTGGATTAAGGATCCAACAATCTCCCACTTGGGCTATATGTGAACCATATAATTATACATTGCAAAATATAACCGTACGAGCTCAACTTTGCTGTCATAACCAAAAATGTAGTTATATCTAATCTGGTCCATCATCCATATCAACATAGGATCAAAGCGACCTTCATTACATTTATCGTAACTCGACCTATCAATAGTCACGTATGTTAACACAACCTAATGACATAGATCATGATGTGGATGTGTAGTATGAAAATTTCATGTATTGTGATCGTAACATACTTATTTCCAACGGGTCCACCTTAAAACCTTGGTGAGATCAACCATAAACTAAAATCAAAGTTTGAATCAATCAAATAGTTTTAATTTCTATAGAAAATAAACTCAAAATATCCTTAAACTGTAGTATTGAAAAATATATCTACAAAAGAGAACATTATAATCACACAACTCCCACTAAAACCAAATATCCTCAAAAGGTTTGATGCCCATACTAGTAGTATGCTCATGAAACGTTTTGGGTGGTAATCCCTTTGGAAGCGGATCCGCAATCATGGACAACTCTTCACTTTGAATTCTCTCTTTAACAACTAGAAACTTGATGTATGTATGCCTAGACTTCGTCGAGCTCCTATTATTATTGGAATACAAGACTGCCGACTTATTATCACAAATAACTTAAGTGGCTTTTCAATACCATCCACTATGCGCAGCCCCATGACAAAGTTTCAGAGCCATACTCCGTGGTTAGATGCCTCATAACATGCTATAAATTTTGTTGCCATGGTAGAGGAGGATATAATAGACTGTTTAACACTCCTCCAAGATATAGCACCCCCAGCCAGCAAGAATACATAGCCTGACGTAGATCTCATACTATCTTGGCATCCAGCATGATCGGAGTCAGAATATCCAACGATCTCAACCCGGTCTGACCTCCGATATATGAGCATGTAATCTTTTGTTCTTTGTAAGTATCTCAAGACCCGTTTGACTGTCTTCAAATGGTCTAGTCTTGGCTTACTCAAATATCTGCCCAACATCCCAACAATGAACGCAATATCTGGACGCGTACATACTTGAGCATACACTAGACTCCCTACTGCTGAAGCATAAGAAATCTTCTGTATTTCTTTTTTCTCCAATTTATTTTTAGGGCACTGTTTGAGACTAAATTTGTCTCCATTAGTCACAGGGTTATCTCCTGGTTTACAGTCCTGTATGCCATACCTTTTAAGAACCTTTTCAATATAGCTCTTTTGTGATAATCCCAAAATACCCCGAGAACGATCTCGATGTATTTCTATATCTAACACAAAAGAGGCCTCACCAAGATCCTTCATCTCAAAATTTTTAGCTAGAAATCTCTTGGTGTCGTGAGCCTATAGCATTCTGGCAAGCAAAATGTCATCGACATACAAAACAGGAATATGTATTTGCTCCCACAGAACTTATGGTATACACAATCATCAACTAAATTCATCTCAAAACCAAACGACATGATTACTTGATGAAACTTGAAATACCATTGTCTAAATGCCTGCTTGAGCCCATAGATTGATTTCTTAAGTTTGCAAATCATATTCTTTGAATCTCCCGAAATAAAGTTTTTAAGTTGCACCATATAAATCGTCTCATCAATGTCTCCATTGAGAACGCTGTCTTTACATCCATCTGATGCAACTCAAGATCAGAATGTGCCACTAATGCCATTATAATTCTGAAAGAGTCTTTCGAAAAAATTGGAGAGAAAGTCTCT
Source organism: Phtheirospermum japonicum (assembly GCA_014905375.1). Taxonomy (NCBI): domain Eukaryota; kingdom Viridiplantae; phylum Streptophyta; class Magnoliopsida; order Lamiales; family Orobanchaceae; genus Phtheirospermum; species Phtheirospermum japonicum. The sequence continues at coordinate 189,064 of BMAC01000610.1, read as the reverse complement.
TTATAATCGATGCCTTCTTTCTGTGTAAATTCCTTTGCAACAAGACGTGTTTTGTATCTTTCCACATTGCCTCTTGAATCCCTCTTGGTCTTAAATATCCATTTGCAACCAATGGGTTCTGCACCTTCTGGCAATGGGACGAGTTCCCACACGTCATTGTTACTCATGGACTTAATCTCCTCATTCATGGCATCTACCCACTTTTGAGAATTTGAGCTTTCAATGGCTTGATGGAAGTTGATAAGATCATCTTCCATCACTCTAATGTCACTCTAATTTTCTTGGAGAAATGCAATGTAATCATCTGAAATTGCACTTCTTCTTTCCCTAGTGGATCTCCTTGATGGCATAGGTTCTTGAGGTTGTAGAGTTTGTTAATTTGGAATAATTTGTGAAATGGGAGGTTCTCCGATATTACCTTGATTTATGTCTTGAACAGAGTCAGGAATGAAATCCTGATCAATGCCAACAACACGTTCACATATTCCTCTTCAAAGACAAATTCATTAACCTTATCTCCCCCCGCAAACTCAATATCCTCAAAGAACCGGGCATTTTCCATCTCAAAAATAGTTTTAGTTGTGGGATCATAAAACTTGTACCCGATGGATCTTTCAGAATATCCAACAAAATAACAACTAACTATTTCTGTGTCCAGTTTCTTTCATTAGGCTTATAAGGCCTAGCCTCAGCTGGACACCCCCAAACATGCAAATGCTTTAGACTAAGCTTTTTACCCGTCCAAAGTTCATAAGGGGTTTTATCAGTTGCTTTAGTTGGCTGTTAAGGATATATGCTGCAGTCTTAAGTGCTTCTCCCCAGAGTGATTTTGGTAAGGTAGAATGACTAATCATACTCCTTACCGTATCCTTAAGCATTCTATTTCGTCTTTCAGTAACACCATTCATAGTGGGAGAACTCGGCATGGTGTACTGTGGGACGATTGGACGTTGTTCACCTGATCCGTTATATTAACCGTAGTAATCACCACCACGATCAGATCTAACGCTTTTAATCCTTTTATTGAGTTGATTCTCAACTTCAGCCTTAAAAGATTTGAACACGTCCAATGATTGTGACTTTTCATGAATGAGATATATGAAGCCATATCAAGAAAAATCGTCTATAAACGTTATAAAATATTGTTGACCATTCCATGAAACTATAGGAAACGGCCCATAAATATCCGTATGTATAAGTTTTAAGACGTCTGAAGTTCTATTGGCTATGAATCTCCTTTTATTGGTTTGTTTTCCCTTAATGCAATAAACACAAATCTCATAGTTTGTAAAATCTAGAAGATCGAGAATTTCATTAGACACAAGTCTTTCAATTCTCCGTTTGGAGATGTGACCCAGTCTCTTGTGTCATAACATAGCTGAATTCTCATTGGTTAATTTCCTTTTCACACCTCGTGTGTGTAGATGCAGAGATTCATTAAATGAAGCAATAATATCTAGTGAGTAAATATTATCGTAACTTGATAAAGAATCAGAACCAACCAATTTTGAATCATGAAACATACTAAATTTTCCACTTCCAAATGAACAAGAATAACCAAATTTGTCCAAAACAGAAATAAAAATCAAATTTCGTCTAAATGAAAGAACAACAAATGTCTCATCAAGATCCAAATAATATCCAGTCTTTAACAATAATCTAGGTTTTCCTATTGCTTCAACTTCAACTGTCTTTCCATCGCCCACATAGATGTATCTTTCACCATCACTTGGCTTTCGACAATGGAGGCAACCCTGCATAGACACAGTGATATGAGTTGTTGCACTGGAATCTATCCACCATGTGTGTCTAGGAGCCAAAGTTAAATTAACCTCAGAACAAACAAAATTAAGTAGCATACCTTTCTTAGCACGCCAAGCGTGATAGTTGGTCCACTCTTTCTTCCTATGTCCTTAACCTCCACTAAAGAAATAATATGTATCAGTACCAGAACTGGTACCGTCTTTTTCACTAGGTGCCTTTTGTTATTTCTTTTGTGGCGTTGGGTGTGCAACTTCCTTAACCTTCTTTCGCTTTAATCTCTTGCCTTAAATTTGGAAGTTGAGGCAATATTAGCACTTTTAGACTTGTCTTACTTCAACCTTTCCTCTTCCTGGACACAGTGTGAGATGAGCTCATTTAGAGACCAAGTCTCCTTTTGACAATTATAGCTCACCTTAAACTGATTAAAATATTTCGAAAGAGATATTAAAACCAAATGCACTAACAAGTTCTCAGAGAGTTCAAGCTTGAGTGCTGTAAGTTTTGAAGCAATATGAGACATTTCCATAATGTATTCCCTAATAATGACTTTAATTCCAAACCTCATTGAGATAAGATTTGTCAAGAGCGTACCAATTTCAGCCTTTTCGTTCTTGACGAACCTTTTCCCAATATCAGCAAGGAATTCTTTAGCTGTCGTGATTTTTTCAGACACAGTGCCCATAAATGCTTCTGGAATGGATTTCTTCATGATCATCATACACATGCGACTCGATTTCTCCCACCTTTCCATATCTCTCTTTTCATCCTTAGTACTTTTATCCGTAAGAGGTGGTGGAGAATCAGCCCTTATCACAAGGTCGAGATCTATGACTTCGAGAACTATTAAAAGATTCTCTTGCCATGACTTGAAGTTTGTGCCATTTAGCATAGGTATAGAGTTGATGCTCGCAGTAATATTAGCAGGAGTAGATATAGCTGAATCAAAGAAAATAAACCTATCATGCTCACATAGAGTAAACTTAGAATTATAATAACAAATTCAAATAAAAGGTAATTCCCCATATCAAGATATCAACACTCCATCAAAACCTCATCTTTGACAAGATATTAACTTGTAATTGACATCTTGGCGCAGTAATGAAAAACTGATAATAATAGCATATCAAACAATGAGTCTTCCTTTTGGCTGATTCATTGCTCATATGCAAAACTAAATAATCATCACACGTTTACTACCGTAATTGCACATATAATTATGATAAATATGAATCTTCCTTTTGGCCGATAAATATTTACATAAATTACATGCACACAACATTTGATATCTTGAAATAAATTAATCTCCACAAGAGAGGGACATTTGCCCATCCACTTACCGTACGATGCGAGAGTTGCTGATCCAGTGCAATATAGGTGGATGTATCCTTACGAGAGGTATCTGCGCAAGTTGAAAAATAACGTAAGGAGTAAAGCGTGTGTTGAAGGCTCGATAGCAAATGCATATCTAGTTGAAGAGGCGTCAAATTTTGTTTCTTACTACTTCGACGATATTGTCTTCACAAAAAGAACAAACTTAAATTGCAATGAAGAAGTTCAAAATGATGAAGATGACGATCCAAATGTTTTATCTATTTTCAAAAATAATGGTGAAACTTTCTCAGACGTAGGGAACAGATTCTTGTCGGATGAAGAATTGGTCGAGGCCCGAAGATATGTGTTACTAAATTGTGCTGAACTCCAGCAATTTATCAAGTTAACGATTCAAGCTCGTTGCAATTGTAATTATCGAAATCTATTGATTAAATATTATAACAATTCTCCATTTTAAATATAAATGTGCAGTTTGTTTGAAGATGGTGTTAAACGTCACCAACCAAACATTACAGATGAGGCACTGAATCAAAAATTGGACATTGAATCTCCTGTTTGATTTGAGAACTACGTGAGTCTTAATTATCTTTAAAATTACGTGGCAATCACCTCTATATATTAATGCAAAATCCTCCTAACCTATGTGTCTGCTTCGCGTGCTTCGTTTGACAAATAAAAAATTCTGGTGCTTCGGTTGATTAGGTGTCATTCAAGCCTAATGTCTACCTAATTTAATATTTTCCTTTTATTGTATCTTGCCGAATTTAATCTTTTCCTTTATTATATTTTGACTAACTTAATATTTTTTTATTATATTTTGTTTAATTCAATATTTTCCTTTTATTCTCCTAATAAAAATACAGATAAGTCATATATAATTAGTAAAAAAGATATAAATTAATTATTTTAATTAAAGATAAATTACATAAGATATAGTTTCAAATAAAAAAATGTTATTATGAAAATTGTTAAATAAGCAGTATCATAATAAAAGTTAATATAATTTTAATTTTAAATTTTAAATATTCAACATAGGTAAATTAAGATTTATTTCAAATAATCTAATTATATAACTAAATATTAGTAATGAATTCAATCTAAAATAAAAATATAAAATTATATAATAATAATAATAATAATAATAATAATAGTAATAATAATGATGATGATGATGATGGTGATGATTATAATTAATTAATATTGATTAGACATTGTACAATGCGACACGGGTTGAAAGTATTATATCTGTTTGATTTTTCAAAGTATGTAACTAATATTTTTAACGAATTTAATTTAAACATTAAAATATAAAACAACGTAATAATAATTAATAAATAGAGAGTAGACACGTGTTTAGAATGTGACTACTTTTATATTAATGCAAAATCCTCCTAACCTATGTGTCTGCTTCGCGTGCTTCGTTTGGCAAATAAAAAATTCTGGTGCTTCGGTTGATTAGGTGTCATCCAATCCTAATATCTACCTAATTTAATATTTTCCTTTTATTGTATCTTGCTGAATTTAATCTTTTCCTTTATTATATTTTGACTAACTTAATATTTTTTTATTATATTTTGTTTAACCCAATATTTTCCTTTTATTCTCCTAATAAAAATACAAATAAGTCATATATAATTAGTAAAAAGATATAAATTAATTACTTTAATTAAAAGATAAATTACATAAGATATAGTTTCAAATAAAAAACTGTTATTATGAGAATTGTAAAATAAGCAGTATCATAATAAAAGTTAATATAATTTTAATTTTTAAATTTTAAATATTCAACATAGGTAAATTAAGATTTATTTTAAATAATCTAATTATGTAACTAAATATTAGTAATGAACTCAATCTAAAATAAAAACATAAAATTGTATAATAATAATAATAGTAATAATAATAATAATAATGATGATGATGATGATGATGGTTATAATTAATTAATATTGATTAGACATGGTACAATGCGACACGGGTTGAGAGTATTATATCTGTTTGATTTTTCAAAGTATGTAACTAATATTTTTTAACTAATTTAATTTAAACATTAAAATATAAAACAACGTAATAATAATTATTAAATAGAGAGTAGTCATGGGTTTAGAATGTGACTACTTTTGAATTTTAATAAGTATGTAAATAAAACTATTAATGAATTGAATCTAAATAATTAAATATAAAATTATTTAATAATTATAGTAATTGACAAATAAATTAGACATGTACACGTCACGGGTTGTGAATACTATCATTTAAAAATTTTATTTTCATAAAACTTTGTAAGTATCAAAAATATTTTTTATATTTATTTTTTTATAAACTCCGTGTAATGCATGGGTATTAAACTAGTTAATATATATTGTAATATTTTAAAACATAAAATTGTTATAGGCACGAGATCCTTTGAACAATGTAAATGACGATTATATAAGGTCCATTTCGTATGGTCCATCACGTGTTGTAAATACATTCAACGGTTGTAAGATAAATGGATATAGATTTCACACCTTGCGTATGGTTCTGAACGATCAACGTCGAGCACATGAGTTTGTATAAGAGGAACAATTTATGTGCCAAATTATGTAGATTATTACGGTTATCTTCTAGAAGTGGTTAAATTGGAGTATCACGGGTTTCAGACGACCGGAAGCACGCTCTTGTTCAAATGTGAGTGGTTTTTGAATCGAACTTTTTACACCTACTTTTTATTTAAAAATAAAAAACTCGTCCGCAAGAGAACGGAGCAGCTGTAGGTGGTAAGTTGGACTCGAGTCGAATCACAAGGAAGACTAATCGAAAGTTATTCCGGTGTTTGGTTTTACGAACATAAAAACAAAATAAAGATTAAACTAAACACGCGATCCAATTTGGTTTGGGGAATTCTAACACCTGAAATAAAATAAAAAGCCTTTAAACGATTAAGAAAGCTTGGGTTCTAGTGCACTAGAATCATCTCCACGATCAAGGTTGTCAATCCTGATGGCTCTAAATGGCCCTAGGCACTAGACCGATAAATTATACCCGAAATTCATAATCATGATTGATAACATAATCTCAACAAGTATGTAAACTCAAGCATCAAAGGAATTCAATGGAGCAATTATTCTAAGCATTAAAACAATTAAACTAACGAGAAATCACAACTAAACTACTTAAGAAATTAAATATAAACTAAAACAAGAAAGATGGTAAAAGGTTACAAACTACATTAACTAGTTGAAATCAGAAAAGAAAGTACAAACATAAACATAAAACAACTAAGTAAGTTCAGAGAACTTATTATCTAGGAAAGCAGTAGCCATCGAACGAGTCTTCAACAACGAGGAACGACATGAACGACGAACGGAAGCGAAATAACGAAATTACGAACTATTCAACACTAATCTTGCATGAATCGAAAGGGGGCAAGAACTGAGGGGTCTCTGAAAATTTACGAACCTTCCCCCAAGTTCTAGCACTCCAATTCTGAAGAAACCAACGGAATTTTATAGATTTTCCTGAAAATAACCGCTCAAACTACTGGAGAGTCGACCGACACGGGCGGAGCGTCGACGTCGACGCGAGTCAGGATGCTCACGTCGACCAGGCAGTACGTCGATCGATGCGTGCACGTATTGACGCGACTACAAGTTTGTGTCTACATGTGTGTCGATCGACGGAGTTAGGATCGACGTTACTGTAGCTATGCGTCGACCTAGCGTCGACTGACGCGGGTGTCGACGCGGCGCTGGCAAGGCTTTGGCACGTCGCTCGTCCCGTCTTCTTCGTTTTGAGATGAAACATAAAAATAAAGCAAAATTAGATTATTACTTATAAAATAGAGTAAAAAGACATTAAACACGATACGAAACGAAAAACATCAAAAGGGAGAAAATTGAGAAAAAAATAAACCTAAAACACGTAAAAGCAAACAAAACACAATGCAAAAATACACGGAAATCACATACAAAAATGTGCAAATCAACTCCCCCACACATAGCTTTTTGCTTGTCCTCAAGCAAAATCAGAACTAGATGTAGACAAGGAAAAGCTAATTACCCGATGACCTATTCGCTAATGCATCCAAATGATTCAAGAAGTTAATGCATTAAACTGACTGAAAACTCAACTAAAAGGACGACACGATAACGTTGAGATAAGATATTTAAACTAGCTTCCGAACACCTAAAAATAATGAGTTGACCTCCATGTACATCATCCATCCATACCTCGGCCAAAGTCTATCCTTGCTCAAACAGCCAAGTCGTCACCCAACTAGCCCCAGTCATCTATACACCTCTTTAACAATACAATCTAAGAAAAACAAAAATAAGAACTTAACTTGTACAAGGATTTCTCTTCTTGTACTTTTTTTTCTTTTTCTTTTTCTCTTTTTTTTATGAGTAACCATAGAGATGAGGTATGAGCATAATTTACATAAATAAAAAATGAGAGTTCATTGACTTCAATCTTACGTTGCTAAGTGCAACTGATATCATTCCTCAATTTCGCACATGGAGTTTTAACGTCTCCAAAAATTGAAACGAAAAATTACATAAAGTCCTATAGAGGTTAACTGAAAACGGGGCTAGTAGAGAGTATTCGACTCGTTAGAACGAATTAAGAATAGAACAGGGGACAAGACACTTCATAGATTCTTTACATTTCTTTCCCCACAATTACACTATTGTTCGAACTAAAGTCTAAATATCCTAACCAAAGCATCTAACCACGTCACTTCGTCAAGGTTCCAGTCAATATCAATACACATAACTCAAATCAACCACAAGCAAGCATACAAATAATTAAATTACTAAAAATAAATGACGATCGTGCCACGCCCTGGTATTCTCCAAAGCAAGAATTGGCGATGATAATCACCAAGGCGGGCACAAAAAGCACGTCTCGAGATGCAAACGGGCTCCTTCTCAACTTTCTCTTCAAACACCTCCTTCTCATGTTCGTACAAAGCGTCAAGCGACACGGCATGAGGTTCAATAAATTCACCCGAAGGTAAATCTCCCACACAGTCTTGTATAACATCCTCAAAAATCATGGGAGAGACAATGCCGACTTCCACCTCCTTCTTCTCACCTACAAATTTCACATCTTCGCACACCTCGTTCAAAATATCATCAACGCTGGAATTGCCATCAACAAAGGTGAAGATTTTCATATCAAAGATGGGCAACTCCTCATGACAAGGTTGGTCTAGCCCGTACAACTTGTTGTCAAATTGCTCTAATTGAATATCGAAGCGTTCTATGCGTTCATCCATACATTCTATGCGTTCATCCATACATCGAGTCGCTTCCACGATCTCGGCTAAAAGATCTTGAGAAATAGTGACGGAATGATCGCCGCTCGAAATATACGCATTGGATGTGGGTGGAGTGTAAACGTCGTAGCTCGAAGAATGGAAATCTTGAAATGTAGCAGCATATAAGTCCGCGTTCGGATAAGGCGGGGCAAATTGAGAAGAAGAATCCTCAAGACCCGGATCAAAATACCCACGAGACGGTGCATAAGCGTCCATGCTCGGACCATAGCAAAATGAAGGACATGGGCCGAAATGATCAAAAGGATGGGCCCATTCTCGACAGCTCGGAGCATACGGGTCATAATATGATGGAGGAACTTGACAATCGAAAGTTGGAGCGTAAATATCATCATATGGTGAACTAACTTGATAATCTGCCATCTTCAATTGAAATAAACTCGAGTCTTCAAAAATGTGGCTACAAAGCACAACACTCAAAAACCGAGTTTAAATGCACCAGAAAGTACAAAAAACAAACAAAAAATAAAAATCACAAATGAACACTAACACAAACAAACAAATAAGAATACGAACAAAAGTCACTAAGAGCAAACACCAAAAACCGCGACCTTTAGCCTTCCCCGGCAATGGTGCCAAATTTTGAATCGAACTTTTTACACCTACTTTTTATTTAAAAATAAAAAGCTCGTCCGCAAGAGAACGGAGCAGCTGTAGGTGGTAAGTTGGACTCGAGTCGAATCACAAGGAAAACTGATCGGAAGTTATTCCGGTGTTTGGTTTTACGAACATAAAAACAAAAGAAAGACTAAACTAAACACGCGATCAAATTTGGTTTGGGGAATTCTAACACCTAATGCGATGAGTGAAATAAAATAAAAAGCCTTTAAACGATTAAGAAAGCTTGGGTTCTAGTGCACTAGAATCATGTCCACGATCAGGGTTGTCAATCCTGATGGCTCTAAATGGCCCTAGGCACTAGACCGATAAATTCTACCCGAAATTCATAATCATGACTGTTAACATAATTTCAACAAATATGTAAACTCAAGTATCAAAGGAATTAACGGAGCAGTTATTCTAAGCATTAAAACAATAAAACTAACGAGAAATCACAACTAAACTACTTAAGCAATTAAATATAAACTAAAAACAAGAAAGATTGTAAAAGGTTACAAACTACATTAACTAGTTGAAATCAGAAAAGAAAGTACAAACATAAACATAAAACAACTAAGTAAGTTCAGAGAACTTATTATCTAGGAAAGAAGTAGCCATCGAACGAGTCTTCAACAACGAGGAACGACTTGAACGACGAACGAAATCGAAATAACGGAATTATGAACTATTCAACACTAATCTTGCATGAATCGAAAGGGGGCAAGAACTGAGGGGTCTCTGCAATTTTTGAACCTTCCCCCAAGTTCCATCACTCCAATTCTGAAGAAACCAATGGGCTTTTATAGATTTTCCTGAAAATAACCGCTCAAACTACTGGAGCGTTGACGTCGACACGAGTCAAGATGCTCACGTCGACCAGGCAGTGCATCGATCGACGTGTGCACGTATCGACGCGACGGAGCTAGGATCGACGTTACTACAGCTATACGTCGACCGATGCGGGTGTCTCCCGGCGTTGATGCGGCGCTGGCTGCGGCGTTGGCAGGGCTTCGGCACATCGCTCGTCCCGTCTTCTTTGTTTTGAGTTGAACACGAAAATAAAGCAAAATTAGATTATTACTTATAAAATAAAGTAAAAAACATTAAACATGATACGAAACGAAAAACATCAAAAGGAAGAAAAACGAAAAAAAGATAAACCTAAAACACGTAAAGCCAAACAAAACATAATGCAAAAATACACGAAAATCACATACAAAAATGTACTAATCAGTTTGATCCAACTCCAGCCGGCACGAAAGTTCACCCTCAATATAAGCTCGTTGATATCAATCATAAATATAGATTCACTCGATGCGAGTCATTCATACTCACCTTCCAAGCGACTCAAGTGCACTACAATTCGTATCCGATTTTGAAGCGAGACAAACTAAATTGGTGGGCAACTTGTAAAATTAAAGCTCGATCAACGGTGGATTATATCGAGTCCCGCGTGCCTGAACAACAGTCATTCTAAGAAGATGTTGTAGAAACATTTCCTGCAATACAATTGGAGGATGTCGACTTCCAATTAATGACCATCTCAATCACGAAAACGTCGAGTCGGTCGATGATCGTGATTTAGAAGAGTCAGAAAGCGATGAACTAGTATTAACTGAAGAAGACGAAGAAAGCTACGAAGATGAGTCTGAAAGTTAAGGTTGAGGTTCGAAGATTTTATGAGTGTTAATGATAATTTGAACAATCATATATACACACATATATATATCTATAATTAATTAATTAATTTTATTTATTAATAAAACTATGTTGTATGTTAGATGCCTGGCAGGGGTCCGCATAATCGTCGAATTTCTCTCGGCTCGTCGTCCTCGGGACCCCATGAGGATGACAATGATGTCGCCGACTTATCTATTGATGACACTGTTCCACCTACCCCGTCTGATGAGGCGGGGAGCACGCCCTTTACAGATGTCAGGAATACAGGGATCGAGGTATTCGTGCTCGCAAATAGGTAAATAACATTTTAATCAATTTTGTTATGTGTTCAAATATAATTTAATTATTTTACATATATTGAAATAAATTTATTAATTTTTAGGTTACGAAGTCCGTCGAATGAATTAAAGACCTATTTGAGGGCTATACACGAGTCTCGTATCCACCAAGTATGGTTGAAATTTGAGCACATTCTGGACAGCCATCGTCAGACGTGGTAGCCTCATTTTARGGTAATTTTATTTATTTATTTATTTATTTTGTGTTAAGTAAATTGATTAATTATTTTGTTTAATTGTATTTCTTTTGTAGGGGTTGGTGTGGTGGGACAGAGGTATATACGATGAGAATGCCATCAAGACGGCATTTTATATAGTGATGCGGGATTCTTATAAGAGTCGTATATGCGAGTGGAAGAAGGCGTATCGACTGGATGGGACGATATCTTCCTGCGTAGGGTAGACGAACTAGAATAGATGGCTGGTGGAGTTTCAGAAGCCTGAGGACGTAGAGAATTCCGAGAAGGCAGGCGCAATAGATTGAGCGATCTTAGAGGCCATTCAACTGGTATAGCGAAGCACCGAGGTGGGCCTATGCCGGCAAATCGACAAGCCGCCGAAATTGTAAGTTGATAATAATTTTATATTTTAAGTAACTAATTATATTATTGAACATATATAATTTTATATTTTAATTAATTCATTATATTATTGTCAATGTATCTTTATATACAGGCGGCTCAGACGGGTACACAACCCAATAACTACGACCTTCTTCTGAAGTATCGCGAAATCACGATGGCACATTTACGGATTCCAAATCCCAGAGGATAGCTGTAAGTTTATATATTATATATATCTGAGTTATTTAGTTTAAAATCTGTTAAAAGTTGTTTATTAATAGTAGCTGAAAATTTTTATATCAGGAGGACTTTGGAGAAGAGGCGTGATGCGTCGTCTGATGAAGCGGCACTCGGGTAGACCCGAACGAGGTCTATCTAGAGGTTGTCGGGAATAGGAAGGGTCGACGCTATGGCCTTGGATGCTTCGGGAAGGCTCAGAAGGGCAGTACTTCTTCCACCCCCACCGCCGATGTTCGTCAGCTTCAGACGCAGCTCCAGTCCCAACAAACGCAGCTTGATCTAGCCAACCAGGAGATTCAGCGGATCCGTCGAGAGCAGCCACTGGAAATTCAGCGGATCCACGAGGAGGAGGAGCGTTCCCAGTTGGCGCTCCGACAACAGATTGATGTCGCTGTTGCCCTGGCCACGTCTCGCCAGCGTCCTACTGATCGGACATCCGATAGTGATAATAATTAGATGGATGGAGAATTCTAGATTTTTTTACACTTTGTAATATTTGAATAATTTATTTTGATTTTGGAATATTGGATAATTTGTTTTGGTTTTTAATTATTGGATAATTAGATAATTTATTTTTGATTATCTAAAATTTTATTTGCTTATTGTTTGGTAAGCCGTCTGTATATTTTATGACTTGCTGACGGCTTATTAACCGCCAAGAATACTGACGGCCATTTTCCAACGGCTTGGACCGTCACAAATCTTGACAGGAAAATTTTTCCGTCAGGATACTATAATTCTAACCACGAGCATGCTGACGGCCATATCCGTCAGGATTCTTCCTGACGGATATGGCCGTCAGCATGGCCGAAATTTTTTGTTGTGTAATTTAATATGTTGCCAAGTTTGATACAAACAAAATATTGTTCAAATGAGATTATTAATTAATTGAGTATTATATTATCAAGATTTTATTGATATTATCAAGAATACTAGACCACCTATACGTATCTATTAAAATTTACCCTTTCATCATGTCAAATGCAAAATAATGAGAAATAAAGGATAAAACAAATATTGTCTAAACATAGAAAATATCATCATGTTCTTATGTATTGACACGACTTATTTATTTATAGATGCAATGTATTGTCATTTGCCAAAGGTGCTTATGTATATTAACAACATTAAACTTATTGGATGGACGTTGATCCAGCCTACTACGAGGATCTCGTATCCAGCAACCCAACCTATACAAAATATGACTAAGTCGTATTCATATCATACCAGAATGCCTATTATTTATTGCTAGAAGCTTTACCAGATGCAAGTAAAATGTTATGGCAATTTTACGACAAGTCTATTCGCATATAAGTACGCCCATTGTCGGCTCAATTTTATCGTCACTGTTAAGCTCTTTCTTGTAGTGTCATAGACGGTTTTACACAAAATTTTGTCATTATTATCGAAATGCACTAATAAGAGGGGTATCTAATAAGTAAGAACCTGAAAGGAATATTTGGTATTTTAAAATATAAGTTGGTCTTTTTCTTTCTATAGTTATGCTAACCTTATGAATAATTTCGGTAGTTGTTCCTAAGTTTTATGTGGTGATCATATTCATGGTATTATGATAATCATAATCCACATTCGAACACTCTCACGTGCCTTAATTTTGCGATTCTGACTCCCTCTCCCTCTCCATCACCACTACACTCACATGTTCCCATCAATCTTTCACATGCTTACTAGCCTTGTATCATCAAATCTTGATCATTATTCATTTTCATAAATAAGCACATGTTTGGGATAAGAAATAAGCACCTCATTAGTTGTTGAAAATAATATTGTAATTTGAATCAATCATCAGATATTAGTAACATATTTTTTGCTTAACACTACAATCGAATATTGAGTATTTTTCACAATACAAAACACTTGCAATTTTCAGAGATACATTAGATTTAGATTTAAAATATAAAGTAATGTATAGGATGTTGGAATTTGTATCGACGAACACCATGCTCGTGCAGCGGAAGTTTTAAAATTTTGGATCCAACAGATCCATCCTGTGAACGAATATATTTATATAATAAATAAACGAGATAAAAGCATGAAACCCTTACAGTAAATTCAGGTTYGAGTTCAACACTAAGGTATCCACGCGATTAATCTCCGACTGCAAGATCCAACTCCAGTGTATTGCTATCGTGAAGAAAGTTAGGAAATCCCGCGATTAATCTCCGACTGCAAGATCCAACTCCAGTGTATTGCTATCGTGAAGAAAGCTAGGAAATCCCACGAAAGCTCAAGAACTCCCAATCTCAAAATTAGGATTTATGTTTTCTAAAAACTCTCTCGTATTTTCATCGTTGTATCATTCTTTCATTCTATACAACTTATGACTCTATGTTATATTTATACTAGGTACATAAGAGAACCCTAATCATAATAGGGTTGGACTATCCAAGACATGGGCCCAAAACAATTTTAGCCCAAGTACCTTTATTAATATAACATAGATAATTAAATCCAAATCTAATTTAATTTAATTAAATAATTTCTATCAAATAGAAATTAATATCATAATTATTAATAATTAAATATTGCAATTCTAAATTGAATATTCAATACTTTCTTGATACACTCTTAAATTGGAAAACTAATCGCATATAGTGTGACCCTATAGGCCTTTATATATGACATCAATCCAATGATGATCCAAACAAAACTCCTAGACGGCTTAGCTGGACGAACTCAATATATAAAGAACATTCACTTGAACTCAGCGAATTATAACCTTTATACAAAGCTTTGGTGAAATTCCTTTCATTCCGATCACTCGATTAAGCTTAAGATTTATCCAAGTGTCTATCTCAATGGCTTAATCAATTTATCTCATCTTTATTAGTCGACAACTAGACCATACTCAATCACTATATTGAATATGTCTCTTGCATTGGCCAATGACTTTAGTCGACCTAATATAGAGATTATGAGTGATCTCTCTCGAAATTCCAATCGAGGAATGAATTCTTTCTTGGCTCAACTACCACCTTCATTTACATCATGATGCACCCAACACAAGCCGTATCTACCCCAAAAGGAGTGCAAGCATTGGTCATGGTCAAAGTACATCACTCAGTAAACAAGGTGCGTATTGACCTCAAGTCAAAGGATTATCACACGCTTTATACACTGATAAGTTTATAGACATACAATAAATAACTTGTCAGTAGGGTTTACCAATACTCTCCAAAGTATCCATGTGTCCATCACGAATAACTATTATTCGCAGTCGTGAGACTTACTGCATTCTCTAAAATGTGATGCAGAACCACATGACGACATATATTATATTATCAATATCCCAATCTTGATAATCATTAGTCGTGGCTATTTTAAGAGTAATGTTTTATCAATGACATCTCACTATATCAATGACAACATTAACTCTACGGGAACATTTATATGAATAATCACAAACAATCAAAATAATAATTCAATAAATGCAATGCCATATATATTACGATATATATAATAATTGTGATCAAGTATAATGTCTTTAAATCTGATTGTCTCTAGAACATTCATACTTTCATAGGAATCTTGAAATCGTACTTTCCAAATTTTTAATATACAAAACTGAGGAAAACAATGGAAAGTTATATGAATTTTCTGATCACGTATAAGGACCCTTATACGAATTAGTAGTGCTAGTTAAAAAAAAAAAAAAAATCTCACGCCTTGCTAGGCAGCGGATCCAAACTCATTTGGGGCGCTGCCTCAAACTCGACATGTTATATATTTAGCTAATATGAGTGACGTAGTAAAATATAGTGGATTTTTTAGATCATAAGTTTCAAGTTTGAATTGAATGCTCTACACCATTGATTTAATTTACAAAGTTATTCGTTTATGTTTTTGAAATCAAACATCTCAAATTGTAAACTATATTTGGAATTAGATGTCTCAAATTTAAATTCTTTATATCTTCATTGTTAGGCCAAACTTGATGCATTTTTTTATCATCAGATGAAATGTCAACATCAAGTTAAAAGACTAATGTGACAATTTTCAAGAGTTATAATGACAGTTTAGCCCACTCGGAGAAAACATTACGCGGATTTGCTTTTACTAAAAAAAAATAATAGAAAAGATATGTGTAAACCTTAATGGAAAATATATTCGTAGTCAATCGCTATAATAATGATATTAATGGCAGTACGTGTGGTATGATGCGTGATCGAGAAACCTCAGGTATTTATTTCCTTTCCGCGTAGCCTGCCAGCTGTGCGCCCAACGGGTTTGCGTGACACATTGGATTGGACCCCTCTTCTCATTCCATATCTGCTGAAAAACCTCTTTCACTCTAGAAAAAGCACTTACCGTGTGTTGAAAAGGAAAAAAGAGGAAAAAACCAAAATTAAAACAAAACTTCAAATTCTGAAGCCTACCCACCCGGGAAATAATGGGGAAAAGGGGATAATAGCGACGAAAAGGCGGAAACGCCGTCAGTGATTTTATATTATTATTGGGTAATTTTGTTAATTAGTGGACGGCCAAAAAAAAAGAAACAACAACAATAATAGAGTGATGGCAAAGAGTGGCGTGCTTGAAGGGGATCCAAATATGGTGGCAAAAGCGATTGAACTGAAGATGGAATTGCAGAAACTGGTGAGGGCAATTGCGGATGACGAAGATGTTAATCTGGACGCGATCGATAGAGCGCATAGAACGCTCTGTGCTCTCAAGGATTTGAAATTGAAGAAGTCTGTTTGTCTGAAGCTTCATAATAACAATAATAATAGTAATTATGGTTATCAAATGATTTCTGGGTTGGTGCCGGAGGAGTTTAAGTGCCCGCTTTCGAAAGAACTCATGCGGGATCCTGTGATTATTGCATCTGGGCAGGTGTGTCATGTGTGCCTGTTATTTTATTCTTTATTTATTTGTCAAATTGTTTTTTTATCAATTGTGAACTGGGTTTCAGTTGGAGTTTGAAAATTATTTCATGACTTTTTTTTTTGGTTTTGGAAAAAATAAAATATTTTGATTTTTTTTTTTCGGTTCTTTAATGATAGAGGAACCCATGTTCATGTTTTCGATGTATTGCTGGAAAAAAAAAATCCGAGGCATTGAAATTGTTGAATTGTTTCTTTTCATCTGTTTGAGGGCTATAATTGCATCTATGTCATTATTAACATATTTCCTAAAAAAAATATGCAGACTTTTGATCGGCCGTTCATTCAGAAATGGTTAAAATCCGGAAACAGAACGTGCCCCCAAACCCAACAAGTACTCACCCACACAATCCTCACGCCTAACCACTTAATTCGTGAAATGACATCACAATGGTGCAAAAATCACGGGATCAAATTACCGGACCCCGTTCAATACCTTGACGATGACGCCCTAACCGAAGCCGATAGAAACACTTTCCTCTCTCTTCTCAAGAAAATGTCATCAACACTACCCGAACAAAAAGAAGCCGCAAAAGAGCTCCGCCTACTAACCAAAAAATCGCCCTCGTTCCGATCCCTATTCGGTGAATCACCCGACGCGATACCCAAATTGCTATCCCCACTCTCGAAAATCAGACGTGACAACGAGTCTCATTTAAACCTCCAAGAAGACATAATCACGACGCTCTTGAACCTCTCCATTCACGACAACAACAAGAAGCTCGTCGCCGAGACGCCCATGGTCATACCCCTTCTCGTCGACGCCTTAAAATCTGGAACGATCGAGACGAGGAGCAACGCGTCCGCGACCCTCTTCACGCTATCGGCCCTCGACTCGAACAAGGGCTTGATCGGTAAATCCGGGGCGTTGAAGCCCTTGATCGACCTCTTGGATGAAGGGCATCCGTTGGCGATGAAGGACGCCGCGTCGGCTATTTTCAATCTTTGCATAATTCACGAGAATAAGTCGAGGGCCGTCAGGGACGGGGCGGTCCGCGTGATTATGAAGAAGATCGAGAGTAGGGTTCATATAGATGAATTATTGTCAATAATTGCTATGCTGTCGACGAGCCAAAGGGCGATCGAGGAATTGGTCGAGCTCGGGGCGGTTTCTTGCTTGCTTAGTATTATTAGGGAGACGGGTTGTGCTCGTAATAAGGAGAATTGCATTGCTATTCTGTACACAATTTGTTATAGTGATCGGTCGAAGTTGAGGGAGATTAGGGAGGAAGAGAATAGGTATCGTACGATATCTCAGCTCGCTTCAAATGGGACTTCAAGAGCGAAGAGGAAAGCGAGTGCCATTCTTGAGAGGATGAACCGGGCTTTCAATGTCACGCATACTGCGTGATTGGAGGGGTACTTTGGGTACATGTCTGTAAATTCTATTTACACCAATGTTGTTTTGATCATTTTGTTTTCGTCTTTGTGTATAATTTATTAACGCTCATCAAAGGTTTGATCTCTTGATTAAAAGGGTTATTTTAGATTTTGTAGTTTGTGTATAGGAAAGCTTGTTATGTCCTCGATATATATTTTTTTCGTTCGAAAAAAACAAATTAATAATGTTTTATTGCGAACTAGACTTGGAAAATACATATTCTGCCCTCGTCGTTGCGTTATACCGTAGATCAATCAAATGCTAACAGGAGTCTAAATTTAGAAATAAAATTCAAAATTGAGTAGGTAGAGTGCCAAATCCGCGATGGCCAAACTGCAATTACCCCAATAAATCAGCACATGACTTTTTGAACATCCCTTGAACATTGAGAAATTTCATTTTTTCCTTTGTAAGCTAAGTTTTCAAGTTTCCTAGTTTGAATCTCATTTTGAAATTTTGCATTGTTGGATACTCTTGGTCCTTATACACACATAAACAGTTCACGTGACTGCATGACACATAGACAACTCAATTTTCAACTCTGTTTTGTACTTTTATGCATATGATGCATATGGGATTTTTCATTTTTAGAGCGTGATAAATATCTTGGTTCGTATGAGATTAAGATGTATTTATGTTGAAAGTTGAATGGAATAAAAATTAGACTTTTCTGTACTTTTAAGAAAATAAGGAGAAGGCTTGACTGGCTCTGTTTTCTACTTTTCTATTTCTTGCATAGTTTTGACCTTTTTTTATTTTTCCATCTTGATTTATTTATTTTATGTTCTCCATATTATAAAAGGAGACTGAGATTTGTCCGGGGATAATGCCAAAACTGATAGCATTATGAGTTTGTGATTGATAATTGAATGAATGGGGAAGAATGTGGCCACATGGCGTGGTGTGGTGTTGTCTGGATTTTTGTGGTCCGTCTAAAATTGCTACCAATTATTTTCCCTGAAATATTTGAACACTAATAATGCCCCTTTGATGAATGTGTTTTCAACATAAAGGATGAGACATTTCATTTTAGTCAGGTTTCTTTATCAAGAACAACAATTACTCGTATCAATTGAAATAGTATTTCTTAGACACAGTCCGCCGATAATAATTTGAATATATTGTATATACTTTATTGAACATCGAAATATTTATCATGTGACAAAATAACATAAAAATAAATAAGGAAATAACAAAACATTTTTCATTTTTTTTAAGAAAATGACATAGAAATAAATAATAACAAAAAAAAAAACACCCTCATTTTCTTTTTTGTTAGAGATTAGAATTTAAACAAGGTTGTTATATATCCTACCTCATTTATATTTTGAGTGTTATGCTAAAATCATCTAAAACTTCTTCTAAAAACTTGTTAAATATCATATGAGTATTTTTTTTTTATGAGTAAGTCTCTTATATGACATTCGCATAAATCTTTTTTCATGTGACGGAATCCAAATTCTATCACTCATATGTATTATGTTGCTTCTCTATTAGTGATACTCGCTTCTATATATTAATGTGGCGAGTTCACATATTTTGAAGAAAGTTTTGGATTTTTGCTTAAAGAATGATGACTTGAAAAGGGAAGACCGGAAATAAGAAGAAGTCGGACGCAGAGTTTGAAGAGGAATTAGAAATCTAAAAAGTAGGGTTACGTTTAGATAATTAACTTTTAATGTAAAAACATGTTATGTTGATGTGAAAAGGTTGTTTTTGATGCTATGTAAATAACTTGTGAGTTGAAATCATTGGAGATATATTCATTGTTATTGCAAAATCTTATTTTTGCTTTGTAATGAAATAAATAGTACAATGGATTGAAACTCATTAACTGTAATTATTGTTATCTTGTTTGGTTTTTGAGTCATTCTTTTATACCGAAAAACTATCACATTTGCACTAAAATGTGTCACTTTTGGCAGAAAAGTGTCACCTTTTTCGAAAAATGTGTCACTTTAGAAATTATATTCTTATAATCAAGTTAGCATTTAACTTATGTGTAACTTTACATTATATTTTAATCAAGAATTTAAGATAACTTTTTTAATCAAAACTATAACTTTTAAAAATTATATTATGTGCCACATTTTTACTTAAGAATGTCACTTTTGCACTGAAAGCAACCACTTCTGCATATCACCAAGAATACCCAATATAAATACATCAAATAAAATTATAAAGTGCTAAGATTGTCTAACACATTTCATAATATCATAATCAATCATCGAGTTTTCATTCACCAATAACATGATCAATCACAATAAGACAAAAAAAAAATATTAACTTCAAATAGATAATAGTGTCACTTTTTCACTAAAAAGTATCATTTTTGCACTAACAAGTTTTTTTTTTAAATAGAAGCAATAGTTTTACAGAGAAAACATCACTAAATTTTTTGTCTATCCTAAATCTCGTCTTGAATTTCTTTACAATTGTTCAAAATGCCTACTTTGTGCCTGATATTCCTATAAAGTAAAAATACGTGAATGTCATTGGGAGTTATTACGAACATCTTGTTCGATTTTCAACTTTCAGCTTGTCTTATTAAAATTCTTAACCAACCACCCCAACATGTGTGTAGGAAGCTGCTTCACTCTAATCTTCAATAATGCCCCAAAATTGATTTTCCCGGGTGTCCTCTTTCTGTTTAGGTGAAATTACTTCCGCTAATTTGGCTAAGGATTACAAGCCGAAGCGAAGTTTCTGCAAAAATAAGATTTGTATCAAACATTACATATAAGTTTCTACAAAAAATAAATGATAAAAATAATTCCAAAAGTGACAGTTTTAGAGCAAAAAGTAGAAGTTTTTCCAGAAGAAGTAAAATTAACAATTTCAGTATCGTCATAACTTCATAACTCATGAAAGTGTATAACTAAAATTCAAAAAACATGTAGCATATTCATAAATGAAAAGTACCTTATTGAAAAATAAACTACGAATGCTTAGAGCATGTGCAACAAAAACCATCCAATGAAGTAAGTTTCAAATATATCACATATCAACGACATCAAAACAAGCCTTTGTGTTGGTGCATGTGGTTTATAATTTTTCCGGTCAATATTTATCATGAACATAAATTAATCAAAATATATCACATTCTCAAATTAAATTTTCACCTTCTTTTTCATATTATACATATATAAGAGCTCATTATCTCGTTTAATGACAAGACAAGAAATCATAAATAAAGAATGCAGTTATCTTACCTATATACAACAAAACTACGAGCCAAAATTATAGAGTTTTGATCCCACTTGTTTATGCAAATATGAAGAGCACAAAAGTTAAAGAAGGCTCCATCTATCAAAACAAACATTGATAGTTGAAACTTAAGTTCTTATTTGGATCAGTTATACCTCATAAGAACCTACTTGAGGTTTCTCATCTACAACAAAAGCGTCATCCGCATCCATCACATTATATGTTAAACCACTTGGATAGGGCATCAGTAATTTCATTCTTACTTAATCAGTTATTTTAGGATAAATAAATGTTTAGGGAAATTGAGGCGCATAGAACAAAATCGATCAATTGTCACTAAACTGTAACAATCAACTAATCACCTATAAACCTAAAATTGATCGATGTGAATTTTTTTTTTAACAATATCGAACAAAAAGCTAAATCCTTACCTAAAAGTGTCACATTACAAAGTAACTCACCAAAACCAAGCATACACCAATAACAGTACAGAATAAAGTGACATTTTTTTTAAAAGAAACACCAGTTTTATTAGATAAAGTGAGCATTTTAAAAGATAAATTGTCACATTACAAATTAACAAGCAAAAATCAAGCAAATTAACGACCGACAATAGTACAGAATAAAAGTGACACTGTTTTTTAAGGGAAAGTACCAATTTTATGAGAGAAAGTGATAGTTTTAAAGATAAAGTGTCACATTACGAATTAAGAAACAAAAACAAGTAGAATAAGGAGTTTCATTGCTTTCTTCAATCATTTCTCAATCATCTTCATCACTAGGAAACAACAACCAATAGATTTCTTCTTTCTCCTTCATTGAATAACTCGTATACAAAAATTATTGAATAATTCCTCATAAATCATAGCTTCTTACATTATCAATATTCTTGTATAAAAATGATACATTTACCTTACTCCATTAGTGAATTTATTTGAGTTTTGTTCTCCATTAATGAATCAATTTGAAAGGAAATATAAACGAATCGAATTTATGGGAGGCACAGTGGAGGAGGCATGGTGTTGAATCGACAAATAAATGGTCGGCGTTGAATCAGTAGTTGAGGGGCGGCGGACGTAGGAAGCACAACGGAGGGTTGAGTGGATAACTTAGGGATTTAAGTGGTGAGAACAGGGGGTGAGAAAGGAAAATAGGTGAATGAGATTTTGTGACTATTTTCATTTTATAAGAGACCCGATTTACTTTTACGGATCCTGGTTTAAACTTCGTCATATTGTAAATGATACGTGTGACCATCGCATTTTAATTTTCTCCTTCTTTTACAAGCTTATCAAAATACTTTAGGATTGCACATAATATTAATAGCTACACACAATATTTGTAAGTTTTTCTATTTTAAATTTTTCTTATATTTGTTTATTATCAATATTAGATCATTTATGAACGTAGAAATTAAAGATTCATAATTTTTCACCAACTATCTTATCATATTATTAGCTAATTAGTATTTTATATGCATGAAAGAATTGTATGTTCCACCCTACCATTTTAACTTTGGTATGCCTTTCTTTAATGTTCTAAAAATATTTAATATTATATAAATAATAAATGTAGATGTTGACTTGAGTATTCTGAGCAGATATTTTATATATTTAAATGATCATGTTAAGTTTTCTCTAAAGTAATTTACTAATTTTTAATTAAATGTTTTGAAATCATTTATATTTAGGGTTTAAACTTATTTATTTATCGCTCCCTCGACTATTTTCATTTTATAGTAAATGAATTTTTTATTTTGCAAAAATCTAAATTAAAGTTATAATAAGTAAGATATTAAAATTCAGTTTTATTTATTTAATATTATTTCATTCAAACACATATTTATTTTATTATTTTAAGTTAATATTTAGTAATTCTTTAATAACTACCCGATTTATTTTACCTGGAGCTCCCACCCCCAAACCCCATAAATTTCTACTTTACTTAATCCTCTTAACCCCGTCCCCATTTAAAAAATTTATGTGTTTGTCCCTCACTATGATGTATTAATTTTTTTACTTAAAAGTATTGATTTTTCGTAAATTGTTTGTCCGGTACTATGAACTATTGGTATTTGTACTATGATATATTAGCGGTAATATGATGTATTGCCTTTTGTACTGTGATATTGATATTTTACTATGATGTATTATTTTGGAAATATGATGCATTTGTTATGAAGTTCCGGTGGATTATCTATATTAAAAAATATATAAAATTAAATAAGATAGATAAAATAATAATTATAATTAAATTACGGATACTTATTTATATATCTAAAAACTATATCTATATCTATATCTATATATATATATATATATATATATAATATGAAATAAATCTTAAATGTTTGTAGATTTTTTAAAGAATAGAATTATTAATTCATGAGTTGTAAGAGGGATTTATCTCACCACAAAGAGAGTATAAGGCAAGTGTTGGATTTAAAGCGCAGCATTCTGAATAACTCCTCAATATGGAATTCCGCCTGAAGAAGCAGTGACGCAGTACCTGTCGAATCTTCTATTGGTATATGGACAACTGTGTGAATCGATGAGCTTATCACACTTGATCGTTACAAAGGACGGTGTTATCACATCGAGACCATTCACGAGATACAAATCAATATAGTTATGTAGCCTATTCTTTAGACCTTTTTCAAGAAAGTTATGTCACTAACATGTTTACTTACATTGTAAAAAATGTATTTGGATTCAAAGCCCTGCCTGCTCTATGTTTTACCATCCTAAATCACCCTTGTATATTAATTCAAGATTCTCTTAATCTATGTGTCTGGTTCGTATGATTTATTTGACAAATAAAAAATTTTAGTATTCCAGTTGCTTATGTGTCATCCGAGCCTAATATCTACCTAATTTAATGTTTTACTTTTATTATACCTAATTTAATCTTTTCCTTTTATTATATTTTACCTAATTTATTTTTTTTAATTATATTTTACCTCCCTCAACATTTTCCATTTATTTCTTCTACTATAAAAATATAAATAAGTTATAAATAGTAAAGAAAATCTCAATTAGTTATCTTAATTAAATACAAATTACATATGAAATAATTTTAATTAATAAAATTTAATTATGGAAGAAATGACACATAACGAAAGCCATTAAGAATAATTAAATAGTTTTTATATATAATAGAAGGTTTTTGGAGCTCCAAATGTTCTATATAGATTAATTACGAGTTATTTGCAATAATTTAATTATTAGAAATGAAGTCAATCTAAACATAAAAATATAAAATTATCACCCATATATAATAATGCAAAGTCCTTCTAACCTATATGTCATTTTGTATGCTTCGTTTGACAAATAAAAAAATTATGGTGTTTCGGTTGCTCATGTGTCATTCGAGCCTAATCTACCTAATTTAATATTTTCTTTTTATTATATCTTGCCTAATTTAATATTTTTTTTATTATATTTTACCTAATTCAATATATCTCTTTTATTTAGTTCAATACTTTTCTTTTATTCTCTTAATATAAAAATATAAATAAATTATATATAATTAGTAGAAAAGATCTAAATTAGTTATCTCCCATGTATATTAATGTAAGATCTTTCTGTCCATTGTGTCTGTTTCCCATGCTTCATTAGCTTTGGAAAATATTTTGGTGCTTCGGTGTCATCCAAGCCTAATATTTACCTAATTTAGTATTTTTCTTTTATTATATTTAACCTACTTTAATATTTTCCTAATATTATATTTTTTCAAATTCAATATTTTATTTTTATTACATGTTACCTAATTTAATGTTTTCTTTAACATATTTTGACTAACTCAATATCATACTTTTATTCTTCTAATATAAAAATATAAATAAGTTATATATTATTAGAAAAAAAATCTATATAAGTTGAATTAATTTTTATTTATAATATAAATTGAAGTAATTTTATTTTTATAATTTAAATAATTATTTAAGAGAAACACGATATAGAATTATTACAAAAAATAAATATAAAAAATATAAACTTAAATTTCTTTATGTAATCCTAATATGATGAATTTAAAATAACATTACAAATTTGATATGAAAAACTATTGTTGCGCAAAAAAAAAGGGAACAAAAAATATGAAATAAATAATAATAATAAATTATTACACCTAGAAAAATAAATATTAAATATATTTTAAATCTCTTTAACTAATCTCAATATAAAGCATTGTTACACATATTATATTTTTATACGAACAAATTAGTGTTTTACGCATAAAAAAAAGTAACAAAAAAAATAATAATATAATATTACATATAATAATAAAATTAGTGTCTTAAAATAATAGAATTATCAGTACTTTAAATTTTTATATCACATATTCACATGTGACATGTGGGTATTGTATGTTTTACATGTTTTCAACTTAATTTTTTATAGGTTTTCTCGTCAAGTTTATGATATTTTTGATAGACTTTACAACTAATTTTTGACGTACACTAAAAGAAAGATGAAAATTATTTATTGTGAAAATCATTCTTACTATAATATTAGAACATATAATATTCTGATTTGTGTGTAAAATTATTTATAGTAAAATATAATATTCTTGTAAGTAGAACAAATAATATTATTTATATGTACTATTTTCAGTATTATTTTTTTGTATTTTTAATGAATATTATTATTTTTCAAATCTCACAAGGAATATTAAATTAGCATTTATTTAAAATAACAAAAGTGTGGCCCAATCATAAATGTCTACAACTAATCAGTTTTAGACATTAGTGTTAGTGGGAAATTGAATACATCTTCAGTACATTTACGATATAGATTAAGAGTAATGCTATAGGGATCAAAGCATTTAATTCACATTAAAAAATTTACAATAATGCTACATGGAACGAATTGCTCCGGAGCAACAAAGATAAAAAGGTAAATTTAAATATTTTTGATAGTTATATTATTATGTTAATTTTGTATTTACTTTTTTATCCTTTTTGATTATTATAGAAAGAATTAAATTTGGATCAAACAATCGATAAGGAAATATATTAAATTTGTCATTCTTAGTTTCCTTATGCTTAAGTCATAAAATTAAATACAAGAGAGTGATATTTAATAACAATTATAATTTTACTACAATATATAAGTTAAATAATAGTGTAAAATATTTACTTTCTATTCATATCAACTATATAATATATTTTTTCAAGTGGTACAATATGTATGATAACATTATAAATCAAAGTATTTATTTAATAAACCTCAAATATAAAATTCAAAAAGCTTAAAATTATTATAAAAGAATAAATAAGTTTAAAAATTATGAAGTAGTTAAATAGAAAGTATATTTTAATACTAAAT
>BMAC01000610.1:147574-158428 GCA_014905375.1 Phtheirospermum japonicum | reverse complement strand
TAAGTAAGTTAAAGATCTTTTTTATTTAATAATAAAGTCTCCCACTTTAAATAATCTATTTAAATTATTAATTACATATTTAATTCATGTCAAAGTTTACCATACATAACATATGTTATTTTAAGAAAATATATAATTAGATATGGATATAAATGTTAGATTTTATTACTATATTTAGTTTATATATTATAATAAGGTTAAAAACGTAATTCAATATTACTTACCTAATAAAATAATTGTTGCTTCGTAGCGAATTGCTCCATATAGCATCACTCAAAAATTTAAAAGATATTCTTAGCCCTCGGGTATTATTGAGTTCAAATGGATAGAAATTGAGAAAAATAGTTTCCCCCAATATTTTACAAATTACTTCCAACTAACATTAAATAGCAACATTAATTAATACATGGGACTCATAGAATAAAAGTTAAACCTACAATTAACTCGGTTTTGCACATAATTAATCCATATTAAAAATGACCACCAATATTTCGGGATTCATATGTTTTAGTTAACAATAATTAACAAAGGACTTATGGTGATGTCAATTATTACATACCACTAATTTGCTAACTAAGTATGTAAATTGAAATTAAATTATGTTTATATATATACGAATTAATTATCAAAAGGCCATAATATGAAATTCATATTAAATTCAGTTTACATGTACAAGACGACTAGTAAAAAAAAAAAATATAGGTATTGTCATGTATTTAATTAACACTAGATTTTGACCTGCACTTCGTTGCGGGGCAAATTTATTTTCAGTAATTTACAGATGATATAAATTAATTTATAAAATATTAGAAAAAAATAAAAAATATAAAAGAAATTGTATTGTTATCATTAATCACTCCTGATTTTTCTTATAACTATGCTACATCATTGATTCATTATCAAAATCAAAAATTTACATGTTGAGTTTTATTTATATGTACCGAGGGGAAAAAAAAATTATATAAAAATAAGATCACATTGTAACATCGAATCATCTGACACATGGATTAGTAGATGAGATCTAAATTAGTTATTTTAATTAAAAGACAAATTACATATGAAATCATTTTAATTACAAATAATACTTTATTATGTAAATAATTTTTATTTATAATATAATTTAATTTTTGGAGTTTCAAATATTCTATATAGGTAAAATATGAATTATTTACAATAATCTAAATATGTAACTAAATATTAGTAATGTATTCAATCTAAATATAAAAATATTAAATTATATACTAATAACTAATAAATATTAATTAAACACCAGTACAATGTGTCACGGGTTGAAAATATGATATCTTTTGAATACCTCATAGTATGTAACTAATAATTATTAACGAATTTATTCTAAACATTAATATATGAAATAATTTAATAATAATAATAATTAATAACATAGATATTAGACACGGGTTTAGAATGTGACGTCTTTTGAATTTTTGTAAGTATGTTACTAAGATTATTAATGAATTTAATTTAAACATCAATTATAAAATATTTAATATTTATAATAATTAATAAATAGATTAGACATGTACAAGTCACGGGTTGAGAATACATTATTTTAATTTTTATTTTAGGTTTACAATTCTGTAATTATCACAAATATTTTTTATATTTATCTTTTGATAAGTCCTGTGTAATACACGGGTGTTAAACAAATATATATTAATGCAAAATCCTCATATCTATGTGTCTGCTTCGTATGCTTCGCTTGGATAATAGAAAAATTTAGTGCTTCGGTTGTTTGTGTATCATCCGAGTCTAATACATACCTAGTTTAATATTTTTCTTTTATTGTATCTTGCCTAATTTAGTAATTTTTTATTATATTTAACCTAACTTAATAGTTTTTTTATTATATTTTGTCTAATTCAATAATTTTCTTTTATACTTCTAATATAAAAATATAAATAAGTCATATATAATTAATAAAAAAATTCTAAATTAACTATCTTAATTAAAAGACAAATTACATATGAAACAATTTTAATTACATAAAAAACTTATTTATTAAAATAATTAAATAAATTGTATTTATAATAAAAGTTTAATTTTTGAGATTTTAAATATTCAGTATAGGTAAATTTTGATATATTTTCAACAATTGGAGTATGTAACTAAATAGTAGTAATGAATTCAATCTAAATATAAAGAAAATTAAAATTATATAATAATTAATTAATTAATATTTATTAGACAATGGCACAATGCAATAAAGCTTGAAAGTAAGACACACTTTAAAATTTTCAAAGTATGGAACTATAATTATTAACAAAATTAATCCAAACATACAAATATAAAATTAGTTAATAATAATTAATTAATATAGATTAGAGACGGTTTGAAAATATGACATCTTTTGAATTTTTATAAGTATGTAAATATAATTGTTAACGAATTTAATCTAAATATTAAAATATAATATTAATTATTAATTATTATAATTAATAAATTGAACAGGGCACGGGTTCAGAACACATCCTTTCAGTTTTTTATTTTAAATTTATAATTTTTTAATTTTCATAAATATTTTTATATTTAGTTTTTTATAAATCCCGTGTAATACACGAGTGTTAAACTAGTTAATTATTAAATGAAGATGATATGAAATTTGCATCGAATTATGTTTATATATATTGATTAGTTAGAAAATGACATATGTAGATATTGATTTTCATATATTTAATACTAGTTTAATACTCATGTGTGACATGAGATATAAAATAAATAAATAAGAATATAGAAATTATATTTGATAATTATAGAGTTTTAAATCAAATAATCGCAATTAATCCAAAAAATAAAAAAAAATATATGTAATTATAACTCGTGCCTTGTATCGGTGTCCAGTCACTTTGATTATTATTAAATAATTTTAATTTTAGATTAAATTCTTTAATAAATATTTTACATACTTATAAAAAAATAAAAAAATATGTCATATTCTCAACTCATGTCTTGTACAGGTGTATAATCAATATTTATTAATTATTAAGTATTTTTATATTTTTATGCTTTGATTGATTAATAATGTTAGTTACATACGTAAATTATTTTGCATATTACTTATGTAGAATATTTAAAATTCTAAAATAAAATGTAATTTAACTTTAATTAAATACAACCTATTTATTATATTCGTAACTTCTTTGCAATTAAAATTATTTTATATGTACTTTCTCTTTCTAATTAAAATATTAGCTTTTTGTATATTTATATATAACTTGTTTATATTTGTATATCATGAGAGTAAGCGAAAAATATTGATGAATATCAACATAATTTAATATATTAGTTATGTGTCATTTAAGTATAATATCTACATAACTGAATATATTCAAATTATTTAACTAATATTTATTTACAAATTTACTCAAAATACTAAAATATAAAAGTATTTAATAACAGTAATTACTTCATAGAATTGGACACGAGTTGAGAATGTGAAAATTTTTGAGTTTTCATAAGTATGTAAATAAAATTATTAACAGACTTAATCTAAATATTAAAATATAAAATTATTTACGAATAAAGAACATAGTTAATAAAAAATAATTAGACATATGTAAAAGGGAAGAGTCGATAATACATTATATTTTAATTATTTATATTGATAATTTGTGCGTGTTACACAATTGTTAAACTAGTGATAATTCTACATTTATATATAGTTAAAATTATTATTATTATTATTATTACTATTATTATTATTATTATTATTAACCACTAAGTTGCTAGTGGAGTGGTTGAAAATGAATTGTACGACAGACGAAATTTTAGAAGTATATATATATATATATATATATATATATATATATATATATATATATATATATATAAGTTCAAATGAGATTTATTACCGTATACGATAATTTAAAACTAATTATGAATTTTAAATATAATTAAATACATGTATTATATTTTTTGTATTTTTTTCCTATCTGATTAAAAATACTAGGATTATCTAATAAAAATATTTTTGAGTATAGAAGCTGGTATATAATAAAGTCACTATAATTATATAATAAATCACTAGTTCTCAAGTTCTCAACTAAGGGATAGTTCTCATTATATCTAAAGCATGAATTAATTGAGAAAAGTGTTATATGATCTATCTTTGTGGGAGGGGGGTAATACATAAAAATCTCCTAAAATAATTATAAATATATATATCAAAAACTATAAGAAAAACATTTGTAATAATAAATAAAAGAAAACGTTTGTTTAAGAAAAATATTTTCGTAAAATATAAAATATATGTAAATTTATTAAAAAAAAAGTATTAATTAAAATATAAAAGGATAAAATAAGTATTTTTCAATAATCTAGGAGCCTAAGTTGCACTGATACGAGACGGATCGGGACACGACACGACATGGACACGAGGACACACTTATTTTTAAAAGTATAGGACACGACACGGCTCGCACACGTTTATAATATAAATAATTATTAATATATTTATTTCCTATAAATATTAAATTATAATAATTTTTATTTCCAATTAATTATCTAAAATAATTACAAACTCATTCACAATAATTTATAAAACCCTAAGTAAAATGAAAAATGATATTAAGTTAAAAATAAAAAAAATTAAAAGAAATACGTGTCGGGAACGTGTTCGAGCCGTGTCCCTGTATGTCCTTCCGTGTTCGAGCCGTGTCCTATGTCAAAAATTATAAAAAAGAAATAGGACACGCGTCCACAGAGTGTCCGACTCGTCCCGAAGGTAAAAAATGGAGTGTCCACGCATCATAGCTAGGAGCTTATCATAAAGTTTTTAATTTTTTTTTCTAACATTAGCTTATTAGGTCGAATAAGCTATTATGAGTTTATTGGGAGTTATTATATAATAATAGTTTTCAATATGTGTGAACTATATTAACAATTATATTTACATTTTCTTGTTTGTTTTCCAAATTTTAATAACCTTTTTTTTATCTAGTTTATATATTACTTATAAAAGGGTGTACATACATACATCCATTTGTGATCATGCTTGGTTGAGATTTTTGAATTAGCTTATATGTTATTCTCCCTCGATAGCTTTAGATTGTTTGTTAAGAACTCCTATGATAGGTTATTCGACTTAATAAGCTTTTGGTAGGAAATTTTTTTTACAAATACTATTTTAATAAATTCCTAGATTATTGAAAAAAAAAAACATTTTTATCATTTTGTATTGTAATAAATATTTTGTTTTATAAACTAACATATTATTTTATATTTTATCGAAATATTTTTTAAGAAATAAGAAAACTTTTCTTTATTATTTATAAATATCTTTAGTATCAATTTTCACATATTCTCTCTTTTAAGAAAAATAATGTTAGGAAGTATTTATTTATTAACACAACTTTATATATTTTTATATTTTTTATGTATAGTGTATTTATATTTTAATAATATATATTGTTAAATTAACATTTATAGACTACTTTAATCATCCAATTTATCAAACACTTATAATTATCTATAAGCATTTATCAGCTATCTACACTTTAAATTAGTTGAACCAACCAGACTATACGTCTATATATATTATAAATGACATTTGTACTTTTAGTTTGGGAAAATATCCTTTACATGGTATTATATATAACTAAGACTATATATAATTAATTTATTAAAATGCCAGACTCTTATTTGATATGTAATACACTGTGTTAGTGAATTTATTTACTACATAACTTGAATCCTCGATATTTTTGTCATTTTATATCCCAAAGTTATAATAGTATAAAAAAATCTATGACTCTCAGATCGTATCACACCAAATTGAATCATCTCAATAGCTCTAAATCTCTGTATAACCGGTTTGAAAAAAAATCTCCAAGATGGTACTTCAGTACGATTCACGAGATTTGCAAATATCTGAAATCCCTTCAAACCGTGCATATCCCAAATATATCAGCATGCTAAATCATTTTATCATATATTTAAGTACTATCTATTTAATTTGATATGGTAGTTATAGTTTAGTTCTTATAAATTACACATAGTGTTTAATATAGTGATTTAAATTATTTGGATATTGTGTTTTCTTTCTAAATACTTTATATGTTCGGTTTTGTGAACAATATCATTTTAATTTATTTTTTATTTACATTGGAACTATTTTTTTAAGCTAAAATTCTGATTTTTAAGCTATATTAAAAAGGAGAGCCTATATTTCAAGTTAAATGCGAAGTTCATAATTCTAAACCATATAAAGTATTTCCAATAATGATTTTTTTTTTTACTTATATGAGAAGTAAAGTTGAGTCTCAAGTACAAATATAATTAATATGATTAAATTGATCATTTAAGGAGATTTATTGAAAAAGGCTAGTGCTAGATGAATTCTACATTTTTCTATAAGCATTTAATGCATGATTTAATACATAAATACATTCTTAAAATACCTAGTGGATTTTGATTTTGGGGTTTTAAAAAGCTGCAAACTTTAATGGAGAAAGATAAAGTAGCATGTTTAATTTAAATTACAAGCATAAATTTTCAATAAAGGGTAGTATTGATAAAATACATATTTAATTTAATAATATTACAAAATAGCCATTATTAATACGGATCAATTTGATCTCTATAAATTTATTGATGAATTAAATAGGTGAAAGGATAAACAACTAAAACGACACTTATCGGGTTTAATTAAATAAATAATGTATATTTAAATATGAATTAAAAAAATATGTTAGGTTGAAAAAAACTTACAAAATTGTGTCGGGACACTGCTGGGATAGCGTCCCACTCACATTCTAGAAGGTACAAATAGTAACCGTTCTAAAATGTGAGCGGGACGCCATTCCTAACAGCGTCTCGGACCTACAGCGACATTTTAGAAGGTAGATATAACAACCGTTTTAGAATGTGAGAGGGAGGCCATTCCAAAGGCGTCTCGAACCTAAAGTGACTTGCTACTCTTTTTTGGGGTTCAAAACGAAAAAAAATAATTAACATTTTCACAAAATTAATAATTTTCTCATTTACAAATAAAATCAGTTTTATTAAATAATTAACAACTAAACAAGAAACGAATAAATTTAAATTTTCACATAATTAATGATTTCTCACAAAATAAATAAATTAAGATTTTTTTCACATAATTATTCATTTATATGTTTGTGAAATTTAAATTTATTGATTTGTGATGAAATTATTAATTATGTGAATAATTAAATTTGTTAATATGTCAATTGATTTATTTTGTGTAAAACTCTTAATTATATGAAAAATTAAATTATATGAAATTATTAATTATGTGAAAAAAAGTTTTAATTTATTTATTTTGTGAGAAATCGTTAATTATGTAAAAATTCAAATTTATTCAATTCTTGTTTAATTGTTAATTATTTAATAAAACTGATTTTATTTGTAAATGAGAAAATTATTAATTTTGTGAAAATATTAATTACTTTTTTTCATTTCAACCCCAAAAAAGAGTAGAAAATCACTTTAGGTATAGGACGCCTTTGGAATGGCGTCCCGCTCACATTCTAAAACGGTTATTTTTATCTACCTTCTAAAATGTCGATGTAGGCCCGGGACACTGTTGAGAATGGCGTCCCGCTCACATTCTAGAACGGTTACTATTTATATCTTCTAGAATGTGAGCGGGACGCTATTCCCAACAACATCACGACACGTTTTTGTAAGTTTTTTTCAACCTAACGTATTTTTTTAATTCATATTTAAATATATATTATTTGTTTAAATCCACCCACTTATCGTTCATTAGAGGGAATACATTAAATTACTCCAGCGGTACTTAAAAGATGGTTCACTTCTTTTTTGCCTGTGCCATAAAGATATTTCACTCGCTATCATATTTATTATTGGGAAAATTCCCATATACACCATTAGTGAAATATTTTTTCCCAAATAGCCCAATGAAATCTCAACTTCCCATTTAATCCAAAAATTATATAAGAGTACTAAATTACCCTTTATAATTATTTTATTTTATTTTTTAAAAATTCAGAACTACCCGTATAAAATTCAGAACTACTCATATACATTCAAAAATACTCGTGTAAATTAAGAACTACTCGTGTAAATTGACGAATTACTCATGTAAATTCAGAACTACTCATGTAAATTCAAAACTACTCGTGTAAATTGACGAACTACTCATGTAAATTCAGAACTACTCGTGTAAATTTCAGAATTATTCATGTAAATTCAGAACTACTCATGTAAATATCAAAACTATTCTTCAAAAATTCAGAACTACTCGTATAAAATTCAGAACTATTCGTGTAAATCTCAAACCTACTCGAAAAATTCAGAACTACTTGATTAAATTTCAAAACTATATCATATAATTGATCGGTCAAATTCCAAACTACATAGAAAATAATCATATTACATTGAGAAATTTTATATACATTAAGGAATTTCATAAGATACACTTTCATCAACTCCAACTTCAACATTAATGGCATACCTAACCCAAACTACATAGAATTCATTTTGAAATCTAAACTTCATATTCCAAACTACTAATTCAAATTCAGAATACATAACACATAATTTCAAACTACTTAAACTACTTAAACTACAATATTCCAAACTACTTAAACTTCTGAATTTTTCAACTCAGCCAAAATTATTCTACTTAAACGTCAGAATTGTTTCAGAGTCTATAATAATTCGATCGCTAAAAAACCCAGAATTTTCGACGGAGATGAAATATTCGACATATTTTCCAGAGTCTTTCGGCAACCACTCTCGGTCACCCCCACAGTCGCGTTCGAACGTCACCGCTGCCACCAGCACATCGTCACTGTCACAGCCGCCGGATCCGTAGCCAACGCCGGCCCTCGAGTCAAGTCGGCCTGCAGTTCCGCCGCCGACAGCTCCCCCAAAACCTCCGTCCTCCCTTTGATTCCAACCACCACTGTCGCCATCCAAACGCCNCGTCCGCCGCCGCCGCCTCATAACTCAGACCCGTCTGCCGCCGCCGTCCTCCATTTGGTACATCTGAGAACGAGGGATTTTACAGACTCTGGGGATTTTACTCTGGGGATTACATCTGAGAAATGTATGGTGTGTGTGCGTTAGATGGCAAGGAATAATGGTCTTAAAAATCTAGGTTATATAAGATTTATAATTTAATATTTTTGAGTGGTGGGGTATTTTTGACATTTTATATTATAATTTTGATTTAATGGGAAGATTTTGGATTAAATGGAAAGGAATAATGTTAAATGATTATTTGGGAATTGAGTATGATCTAGGTATATTATATGAGAATTATCCCTTTATTATTTAACATCATGTTAATTTCTTATTCACATGTATCCCCAGTTAATAATTCTTAATATACTTAGACATCAACCATTTTGGAATTAATTATACAAGGGTTTATACAGATATACGGGAAACTAGAGCTAATATATTAATGTACTCATTTCTTAGTGTGAAATTAAATGTAGAGTCATCATAGGGACCGACGGACGGAATATGGACAAACATAATAGAAATTAGAGAAGAAACCAAATATACTTTTATTCATACACAAAAAATTAACAACTTTTTTAGGATTTATTTTCCAACACCGGAATTTTGACGTAGAAATAGATCCATCATTGATTTGTTTTATAAAAATCGTGTCTGTCGCACTCACTTTACTTTGCCATTTCTTTTCCTAAAAGGTTTACGCGTTAAACACTTCAAAATTAATAATGTTACTTAATTTACTATTGTGGAACTTGTTCATGCGAGTGGACACAATTTAATGCTCTATAGTATTTATAAAAATATTTCTTAAAATTTTGCTTTTAATTTTACTTACTATATGTAAGTATACATATTTATTATTTATATAAATTTATGTAAATATTCTTTTGAAAATTATAATTTATGTAAAAAAAATACTAAATATATAAAAAATTTATGTATAATAATAAATAAAATTTGAGAAAAATAAAAATAATATAAATTTCTTTGAAGAAAATATAAAATATAAAAAATTATATAAAATAAATATAAAAATATATGTAAATAATTAGTTAATAAATTTAAAAAACCCAAAAAAGCAAAAGTAAAATATAAATATTTTTCAAATGCTTTAAATAAAAATAAAAATATTAATAAAATCATATAGATAAAAATATAAGAACTTATAATTAAAATATAAATATTTATTTAATAAATATGAAACAAAACCGAAAATTCAACAATCAAATAAAATTAAAGAGAAAATTCATAAAATAAGTTAAACTAACTCAAAAAAAAATTCATAATTAGATTCTATAAAATTATTAAATAAATATAAAAATAAAAAAGAGAATCGATAAAAATATAATATAAAATAAAATAAAAAAATAATAATAGCAACTATAAAAATATTACGTGTGTGTGTGTGTAGGAAATCTGAAAAATAAAATATAAATATATAATATATAATATATAAATAAATCTAAATAAATAATTTATAAATCTGCAAAACCCGAAGAAGTAAATCAAAATATAAATATGTCAAATGATATCAAATAAATTTGTTTTTATTATAAATAAAATATAATAACTTATAATTAAATTACAAATAGTTATTTATTAAATATAAAAAATAGAAAACAAACCAAAAAGTTGCTAATATTATAAAATTAAATATGGATGCATAGCTACAAAAAAGTACCATTAAATTATAGAAGATTATTAACAAAATATAAAATAAAAAAAATTAAAAATTACAAAAAATATAATATAATATAAAAAATTGGGAAAAAAAATAAAATGAATAAGAAAAATATAAAAATTTATAATTTGGTTAACTAAAAACAAAAAGATAGTATGAGTACAACTAGAAAATTGATGCAACGAAAACAATATATATAT
>BMAC01000610.1:104340-131651 GCA_014905375.1 Phtheirospermum japonicum | reverse complement strand
AAATCGAAAAAAATAGAAAAATCGTAAAAACGAAACGATCCTATCATCTTAGGCACGTGGGGTGGTTTTGACCCCAAATTCGATCGAAAAATACCAACGAGCACGTGCGTGTCCACACGTGTCGTGGGATTCGACCAACAACAAGATACGATCGATCGATGAACTCCTTCGGTTGGAAACGCGAAGCGACGTAGCGTCGTGATTTTTCCATATTGGAGGAGGGGTGCGTCTCGGCGTCGTGACCGGTCGGCGTCGATCGTTTAGGACGCGTTTTCTATTTTTTTTCGATTTTAAATAAAAATATGGAAAAAAACTCGAAAAAATAGAAGAATTAGTAAAAAATAGAAACGAATCCCATCATTTCACGATCGGGGGCGGGGGGGGGTGCGCCTCTGCGTCGTGGAACCACGGGCGTCGGGCGTCGATCGTTCCGCACGCGTTTTCTATTTTTTTTCGATTTTAGATGAAAAATGGAAAAAACTCGAAAAAATAGAAAAAAAAGTAAAAAATAGTAAGAAGACCCAAGAAATTACGACCGGGGCGGAGAGGGGTGCGCCTCGGCGTCTCGGTAACAAATCCTTTTTTTTTTTCTAATTTTTTCTATTTAATTCGAATATTTTTTTTTTAAATTTCCAAGGGAAGTATCCGAGTGATTTTGGATTCCCTCGTAAATTTAAAAAAATAAAAAAAATAGAAAAAATAGGAAAATCGTAAAAACGAAATCGATCCTATCATCTTAGGCACGTGGGGTGATTTTGACCCCAAATTCGATCGAAAAATACCAACGAGCACGTGCGTGTCCACACGTGTCCTAGGATTCGACCAACAACAAGATACGATCGATTGATGAACTCCTTCGGTTGGAAACGCGAAGCGACGTAGAGTCGTGATTTCTCCATATTGGAGGAGGGGTGCTTCTCGGCGTCGATCGTTTAGGACGCGTTTTCTATTTTTTTCGATTTTAAATAAAAATATGGAAAAAAACTCAAAAAAATAGAAGAATTAGTAAAAAATAGAAACAAATCCCATCATTTCACGATCGGGATGGGGAGCGGTGCGCCTCTGCGTCGTGGAACCACGGGCGTCGGGCGTCTATCGTTCCGCACGCGTTTTCTATTTTTTTTTGATTTAGATGAAAAATGAAAAAAAACTCGAAAAAATTGAAAAAATAGTAAAAAATAGTAAGAAGACCCAAAAAATTACGACCGGGGCGGGGAGGGGTGCGCCTCGGCGTCCCGGAAACAAATTCTATTTTTTTTCTAATTTTCTCATATTTTTTCTATTTAATTTGATTTTTTATTTTATTTTCTGAAATTTTCGAGGGAAGTATCCGAGGGATTTTGGATTCCCTCGGAAATTTCAAAAAAAGAAAAAAATAGAAAAATCGTAAAAACGAAATTGATTCTATCATCTTAGGCACGTGAGGTGATTTTGACCCCAAATTCGATCGAAAAATACCAGCGAGCACGTGGGGTGAGTCTCTTTCTTATTTTTAACTTATTCTTTGATTTTAACGTAAAATTTTAATAACGAGTTGTATTTCAGGAGGAGTACGAGTGACATCTGACCCAGGAACAGGAACGTGCATCTTCCCAAGAGGAGAGTAACGAGGTTGACCAGGACCAGGTTTTCCTCGGCGTCGCCGGGTTGAGCAAGGGACGGCTTTACGGCAACGGCGCGTATGGGAAGATGGTGGCTGCTACGAAGGGTTTATTGAAGGGCGGCTCTTCCACCTCCTCCCAGGCTGATAGGAGCCACATGAGAGAGATCGAGGAGCAGGTCGAGGCTCAGAGGGCGCAGCTCGAGGCGTTGCAGCAGCAGACAAACGAGGAAAGGCGACAATGTGCGGAGGAGGCAACCGAGGAAAGGCAACAACGTGCGGAGGAGCGCCGACAACAGGAGGAATTTAAGGCGCGGATGGCTGCCCAGATGGCACAGATGGCTAAGATGTATGCTCGTTTCCAGCAGCAGTTGCCCCCTCCCCATCAGCATCAGCAGTACCCCCTCCCCATCCATAGAACATTTTTACGGGTCATATAAACTTTGTTACTGTGTCGATCGAACGCATGTAATTATTCTTAAATTTTCAAATATTTTTTATAATAAATGGTTTATTTATATGTCTTTTATTTAATTACTTTTTTCAAATTTTTGGAAATTTTAATAATTGAACAGGAATTAAAATTAAAACTAAAATTTAAAAATTAATAAAAAAACTTAAAACCGAGGGAAAAATCCCTCTGTAATCCCTCGGAAACGTAAAAATATAAAAAAACGAAACAAAAAAAAACGAGGGGATATTCCCTTGGAAATAGCAAAAATCCGAGGGACAACAAATCCCTCAGTTTTTCGTGGGAAAAATATTCCCTCGAATTTTTGCTATTTCCGAGGGAAACAAATCCCTCGGAATTCCGAGGGACTTGTTTTCCCTCGGGAAATCGAGGGATTTGTTTCCCTTGGAAATAGCAAAAATACGAGGGAAACATTCCCTCGGATTGCCCTCGGAATTCCGAGGGATTGCACGGAGATGTTTCCGAGGGAAAATATCCCTCGAATTCATATTTTCGAGGGAATTATTCCCTCGAAATAAAATTCCGAGGAGTATTTTTCCGAGGGAAAAATCCTCGGTTTGCCCAAAATCGATGGATTTTTCCTTAAAACCGAGGGAAAAATCCCTCGAAAATTGCGATTTTTTTTTTGTAGTGAATGTGATGGGTGGTGAAAGGTAAGTGATGGATGTGGGTGACAAAGGTAAGAAACGGATGCAAAACAGGGGTGTTTGTCTCTGGTTTTTCGAGCATATGTCATGTGTTTGAACTTTTTGATCGAACAATACAAGGTTGTTCGAATTTTTTTTTGAACAAGCCTTAAAGGGGGCGTTCAGATCAATTTTTCAAACATGTTTTGTGATAACATTTTTAGTAGGGTGAACTAATAAATAAAACGAGGTGCGTATATTCACTCCCTTTGTTTTAAATTTGCTCGTGTGACCAAATCATGACTTGAGTATTTTAAGTTATTATATTAGATTAATAAATTAATAATATTACACTTACATCGAATGAATTTACACCATCCATTCAACTCGCCGTGCATCGCACTGATTAAGCACTAGTTTGTTTAAATTAATGTTATGTTGGGAGTGAGTTATTTCACACTATGACCAACTTCTATTAGTAGGTGAATGGAACTAAATAATTAAAGCCATATTTGCCCTAGCATACAGAATACTGGATTCGGTATTATGAATATCGAATACTCGTTTGTTCTAAAACTCAAAAATCAAATACTCAAACAACAATATCTTACAATTAAATAATTAAATATTACTAATACAATATGATAATACACCACCACCTACTTTTCAAATATGATTTAATATCAAATATCCACCTATTTGTTAATGTTGTTGACACCCTAGCCTATGTGTCAACTAGCCATTGCTCCGGCTAACATGTGTCATTACTCTATAAGTACGGATGCTGAGTTGTCAGCTTATGATGGTTCGGGTTAATTTGCTACCTTTTAGGAATTTTTAGCCTAGGTATAAAATAGAGCTTTTTTTTCATTTTTATCCTAACCTTAAAGATCTAGGGTTTTTTTTGTTTTTTCTACTCTCTCCTCTCGCCGCTGGAAATCACCAAACCCCCTCACTCTCTCTCTCCTCCCTCGCCATAATCGCCCACCTCATCTGGAATTCACCAAACTCTCACTCACTCTCTCTCTCTCTCTCTCTCTCTCCCTCCTGCCATAATCGCCCGCTGTTTTGCCCCCGACGCATCTTTTCCTCAATTCGCCAAAGCTATCTGCAATCGACCCGGACGGGCATCGACAGGAACTGATTGGGCTGTCATGCCAAACCTTACTCAAGGCATTGACCAATAAGGGCTTAATCGACCTGGCCTCGCAACATCTCGAGGAGATCGGCTCCTTCTCGGCCGAGTGCGAGGTCCACATCAGTTAAGTCTGATACATGTATTTTTTTTCGACCCGTTTTTCAAATGAAGATCTATGTTCTAATTCAAATTATTTTGATGATTTCTATCCAGATCTATGTTATCAATTGGAATGTTAATTTGATGAATTTTGTGCGAAATGGTTTATATAATTGTTTTTCGAGAAATTTTGTTTTTTCCAAATTCGTCGATTTTTGATCCTTTGGAGAGATTAATTGTGGGGATTTTGCGGTTGGGTGAGTTAATCATTGACGGGGATATTTTTATGACCTGAGTTGCTGAAATAATTTGTATGATGATGAATGAAATGAAGGCGATTATGCAAATCCCTCTCTTATTTCTAATTTATTTAAGGCTTTTCTTCTTATTTTTAGCTRAATTTTTTAAATTGTTTTTTCTCATGTTTATTCATTGCAGGCCGTYGGATCTATTTTCCTTTCTAATATGAGATTCTTTTCGAGATTCATTGAGGATCGAATAGGTTGTGTTGTTTTGTGCCCTTTCCTTTGAATTCCAGKTATTTGTATTTTAAATTATCTTCCAGTATTCATCGAATGATATTTCAAAATCATAAAAACATTAATGGATGAAACCCTGCCAGATTTGGTTAAATGGGATAAGGTTGTGTTTGGGCCGAGGGATTTTGTTTTTTGGGTGTAATGTGAATCTATGAATATTTCTAATCCTCTTCACTACTAATTTTGAGTTTTTTTTCACAAATTTTAGCTAATAAATAATTTTTAAAAAATGTGAATTTGTAAAAAACATTAGGATTTATAAAATTTTAGTATGTGTGTAGTGTGTGAACAATGTGTAAAGTGGTTATGTTGTATAAATAAAATTATGAATTCAAATAACTAGGTGATAGGGTTGATTTCAAATGAACTGAAAAATAAGGATGAATTTTGAGGAATTTGAAATACATGGATTTGAGGTTTTAGCAAAACATGCTTAGTGGAATTTAAGGATAACTTTTACATATATATTTATTCTAAAATCCCTTAATCTAAATGCAACCAAACAATGTATCATTTTCTCTACATTAATTTGTTCTTTCTATATTAGAATTGGAATTTGAAGATACAAAACACAACATGCAACAATCGAAGAATGACATTTTAGCTAAGTATTTTGGATGATGATGCCTGATGGGTTTCTAGGATCTTTGTTTGGTTTATGATATTAAAAATTCCAATAATAGTCCAAAGTTTGATATGATTTCCAATCTGGGAAGGGTCCCAATCCGAGGCTAACAAAACTTGCCCCTTAGAGAAACTGTGTTTCGAAGTAGCGATATAAAGTCTGTTCACTTCTTGCCAAGAATTATAATTTGGTAGATATATTTATCCCAAAAGCAAGTGTTCTGTGTTGATGAACTGTACTAATATTATCTTCAAATTGCTACTCTGTCCTTTTGTCATGTTATTGGGACCCCTTACCAAACAAAAACTATTGTTACATGTGAACATTTATTATCAACTACTTCTAGAACATAGTAATTGTGACAGAAAAGAAAAAAGTTGAAGCTCTGTTATCAATTAGTCATATTTTATCATAAAGGGGTGTAACCTTTCTATTTAAGGAAGTAAAACATAGCATAAATTTTGAATAAAACATGAAAAAACATTCTTTCCCTGAATTTGCAAGATGTATTAGAAGAAGAAAAATAAAAGAGATAAATACAAAGGAATGTGATAAGATATTATAATATGGTAATCTTGAGTTTATCCATATCTGTAATAGGCAAAGAATCCTTATTTAAATGGTTGAGTCCTTATTATTTTTTTTGAGAAGTTGGCTCTCATTTGGTTTTCAGCTATGACACATTAGTAAGTTAAAAAATTTATGTTTAGAATCTTGCACTCAAGATGCTTGATAAATGAACATTACACTTTCTATTTGTCAAGGAAAAACAAAGGAGCTATTAATTTTTAATTCTATTTTTMATAACTCATCTAGCATTATTTTTCAATGAACAATTTGTTYCATGTTACTRTTGTTCCTATGATTGATTTTGTTCATATTAATAGTAAATGCTTAATGTTTGTTCTTTATGTATCAATTATTGGATATATTCTTCAGCACAACTTGGATAACTCAATCAGGCTTTTCCAATTGAAGAGAACTGCAACGACATTTACTAACATATAAGCCTTAATTTATGTATATAAAATCAATTGTTCGGATCAATTAATCTTTCATTAATTTGCAGTTGATGAGTTCTTAAATAGTTTTGAAAAAATATTTTTTTCTTTGTTTTACATTTTCAGGAGATTTACATATAATCATCAAGCGAAATTAAGGTTCGTCATTCTCGAGGTCATTGATTAAGAGAAAATCCTACGACACGATGAGCGTACTGACTGCATGAAACCCGATCTCTGCAGCAGTCGAAAACGAGTGCAAGACTAAATCTCTTTGTAGGAATTTGCAGAGAAGAAAAGTCTTTCGTGCTCGACTTTTGTAAAGTTAGGGAGTATTCTTACAATCATGTCTAGCTTGCCTGAAGGTTAATTTTAAATTTCATACGTGTTTATTTGTTGTTGAATGATCGTATTTCCTTTATAACTAAAAATTGATTATGCCGTGCTATTACAATTTTCTTTTTTATAAAGAAAATCAAGCAACAACCCTAATCATATAATTATATATCTTGGCATGTTAATTTTATTATTTTAAAATTAATTTTAGAATATATTATCAAGTTTTTAGTTGGTATTGTAGTTATAAATCTTTTCTATCTATCATGGGTTTGCAGATTCCGATGGCTGGAGTGCAATAGTTTCAGACGCACCAAATGATGAAACGTGAAGATGTAAAGTTTAATTTTAATTCAAGGGTAATTTTGGTAATTAAAAGGGATTGTAGATTTGTGAGCCGAATTTCTGATTACTTGAATCAGGGAATGACAATTTACATGCATGGTAGCCTGAGAAGAAATGAAGATTATTCTGACCGTTGACGAGGAACAATCTGACGACCACACTGTGTGGAGCGAGCAGAACCCACAAGTTGGGTAGAAATATGGCTTGAAATGCAAAATGCCGTAACTCTTGAATGGAAAATACGTACACTC
This sequence comes from Phtheirospermum japonicum, assembly GCA_014905375.1. NCBI lineage: Eukaryota > Viridiplantae > Streptophyta > Magnoliopsida > Lamiales > Orobanchaceae > Phtheirospermum > Phtheirospermum japonicum. The sequence goes on along the minus strand of BMAC01000610.1, from coordinate 124,619 downwards.
TCGACGATAATTTGGAAAGCTGATTCGAAAAAGTTGCGTGCAAATGGAGTTTTATAGAGATGATCCATAAAGTTAATCAGTGATTTGTCAAGTGAAAAGAGGAAATTAGAAGTTAGAAGACAATTGAGGAAGAAATAAGCTGAGAGGATATTGGCTTCTGGCGTGTTTTTGGCTAAGCAGTGGAGGTTCTTTTCATCATCTGTGTTTTTGTTTTTGCTGGGATATTTATGATCACAATGAAATGAAAGAGCATTGCAAAAAGTAGCTTTCTTGAAATTATCTTGTATATGTGGTGGAGGGGTGTATATGTGTTTCTGGTACATATATAAGAGTTGAGACCTCTAAAAGATTATTTTATTTTTCACTCTGGCCCTTATATGTTTGGATGCTGTGATGATGATTATTTTTTATTTTATTTTGTTTTTGTTTTTTGGCCCAGATGCGATGATTTTCTTTTTCTTTGTGTACTTAACATGTGCAAAATTATCTTTATCAATGATTTTCTTTTTCTTTGTGTACTTAACATGTGCAAAATTATCTTTATCAATAAATCGTATAAAAGAGGTGGAACAAAAGCCAATAGTGTCATAATAGTGTCATAAGTTTGGCCCAACGGAGTAGTCATAAGTTTATTAAAAGTAGAAAATCTAAAAAAAATCATATTTAAAATTGTATACTCAAAATGTATGAGTAACCTATTTAATGATTCGTTAATCTTTTATAAGTCACTTTATGATATTAATAAGTCACTTTGTGAATTTAATTAAATTACAATTGATCAATTTTATATTATTATGCATTTTCCCGATATGCCCGCGTAATACGCGGGTTATTACACTAGTAATATAATAATACATTGTCACCCACTTTTCAAACATTATTTGACATCTACATTAAAAAGTAAAGGATTTTGAATCCTATAACAAACAAGAATTCTTATTATTCACAAAATTCTGAATAACCTAAAACTCTAAATAGTAGAATTTAGAATTTCAACGAATACTAATACAAATAGGTCATAAAGAAATATTTAGAGTCTTTTCCAAGACAAAAGTAAATAATAAAATATAGTTGATCTTTCATATTCTCATCACCGACTCTACTGTGATTTTGGTGCATATTCTTTTTATTAGACCAATAGACTATATAGACTTTGTTACCTCAACTAGGGAAAGACTTTGGTGCATATTCTTTTTATTAGACCAATAGACTATATAGACTTTGTTATCTCAACAAGGGAAAAGCGCAAAGCGGAAAAGACTAGATTGGAACTTACTACCTGTACTTGTTAGGTAGAAAATTAAGTCTTGTCAATATTTATTAGTTTCACTTTATCTATCACTGTATGTTGTTTATAGTATTGAACTTATTATATTTTAAGGAGATGTTAATTTAACTTCAAATATTAAGATACTAGAGAGATAATTATGAATATTACATAGGGTTCGTTGTTGTTTAAAGGAAGTGAAAAAAAGCTTTTACCTTCTAATTTATCGTTTTTTCTTATCTCATAAAATATAATATATAACTAAAGTGCTTCTTGATATATAAAATTTTGACAAATTGTCTATCATTATAAATGTTTTGGTAAAAAAGTGGTCAAAATAACTGTTTACGCGATGGAAAATTTTATTTTGAGGTTTGGGACGAATTATTAACGTCGGTTTGATTTGAAATTTTGCGTGGTGTCTCAAACAAATGAGAGGAATTCAACGGAATCAACGAAATTTGGAATAGAGTAACGGAACTTGGTGAATAAATGTACAATTTTGTAACTAGAGTTAGGGTTTTGAAAGGGTTATCAGCATCGGATGAGACTGCAATTTTGCGTGTTGGCTCTAAAAATTGAGCGAAATCAATGAACTAGCGCAGGACAAAAAAGAGCACCTAAATTAGGTTCGACGAATCAATCTTTTATTTTTTTAAAGAATTACTAAAACTAAAAGATTGCTCCGGTAAACCTACTTCCTGTACTGCGTTCAAGCCTCCATTGATTCCGTTGAATCTTCCCGTTTTAAGAACCACCTCGTAAAATTTCAGCCCCATCCGACGCTAATAACCCCTTTAAAAATCTAATTCTAGTTACAAAAACGTACATTTATTCACCAACCTTCGGTACTCCATTTTGACTTTCGTTGGTCTTTTTGGAGTTCTCTTATTTTTCTGAGTCACCATGCAAAATCTCAGCTCAAACTGACATATAACCTCTCCAAAACCCCAAAATAAACTTTTTCATTGCGTAAAAAGCTTTTCCAGCTACTTTTTTTGCCAAAAAACTGATAGTATGAGGCATTGTCAAAATCCTATATATGAGGATACAATTTAAATAATTTTATTTTAGGAGGTAAAGGGAATATATACAATAGATTGGGAGACAAAAAAAATTACTTGAAATAAAAAAAAATTATAAAAGTTTCAAAACTAAAGAGTCTTGAGGTTTGATTTTGTGTTGCATATTAGTCTTGAGGTTTGAACAAATCGAATATGCAAGTTTTATCAAATATTTTATAATTACATCTTTCGACTTTTATATTATTACATGCAAACCACTTTTCATTTTACATATCAACATTTTTGAATAACGCATCACATAAATAACCTAAATTATACAAACACAAACCCTTGATGTATTCCATTACACTATTATAATTTTGGAATAAAAACAAATATTTTTATGGTGAAAAATCATACTTTTAGATTAACTATGACTTTTCACTATAAAACTATACATTTTTGTTCAAAAGTACGACTATTTAACTATTTTCATACATTTTGTAGTCTTCTTATACATTTAGTGCATAAAAGCCCCACTGTTGCACAAATGACCATAAAAAACTGGACGTAACAATGGAGACGAAAAGTTTCGTCGGACATTTAAGGTAACTGTAGGTCTCTTGCACACACGTGTACAAGAAGACTCATTTAACCTTCTCACAATTTTCACACCTCAAAGAACTTCATGATTTTATTCACCATAATAAAGAGTATTTATATTACAAAACATTTCTCATATACCTTGCTCTCCAAGGCTCGATTGATCTCCTTCTAATCACAAAAATATATTTACCTAAAATACAAAGACTAATTTAAGCAAAAATATGACTAAAAAGATATGCACAATAAACTCTCATTCTAGTCACAATAATATCGTGCCCCCCCAAAGTGGGAGCATGAAGATCTCGAACGCCCAACTTGTGAAGATGAAACTTCGCCTTCCCCAACGCCTTCGTAAGAATGTTTGTCAATTGAACACTGGTGGAAACAAATCACAGACAAATCAAACTGCCAATCACCGCATCTCGAATAAAATGGCAGCCAGTCTCTATATGCTTCGTTCTTTCGGGAAAACTGGATTTTAGGCAATGTACAATGCCGACTGACTATCACAAAACAACTTCATATCCTTCAGATGTAGCACCCCTAAGTCACCTAAAAGTTGTTTAAGCCACTTTAACTCACACGCAGTTGCCACTATTGATTTATATTCGGCCTCCGTAGATAATCTAGATATCGTTTGTTACTTCTTGTCTCCCACAACACAGAATAATAGCCCAGTAACACGAACCATCCAGTCAAGGAATGCCTCGTAAGTGGACAATTAGCTCAATCTGAATAACACCACCCTTTCAGACTTAGATCACTATCGGCATGAAGCAAAATCCTTTGCCTTGGACTCTTCTTTAAATATCGCACGACCCTGAGAGCCGCTTCCCAATGCTCTTCACGAGTTTGTTGCATAAATTGAGATAAAATATGAACAGAATATGCAAGATCAGGTTTTGTCACAGATAAGTAAATCAGTTTCCCTACAAGTCTCTTATATGGCAACATATTGACAAGGAATATACCCTTAGTAAGGATTAAGTTGTAATTTTGTTCCCTAGGAAAAGCCAAAGGCTTTGCTCCATGTAAACCCGTTCCTGTAATTATTTCAAGTGTAACTTCTTTGGCAAAGAAAAATTCCTTCTAGATTACAAGCTAGCTCTAGACCTAAAAATTATTTCAAACTACCAAATACTTCATATGAGAGCATCTCCCAAGGTAATCTTTAAAGGTTTCCAATGCAACGTTATCATTCCCTGCAGTAATCAAGTCATTAACATAAACTAACATGTTCATCTGAGTTCTTCCCCTGGACATCACAAACAACAAATAATCTGAATAGGATTGCACAAATCCATAATTCTTTAATGCTTTTGACAATTTTACAAACCAACATCGTGGAGCTTATTTCAAACCATACAACGACTTTTCAACCTGAAAGCCATGTTAGGATTTATATTTTAGAAACCTTCATATAAACCTCCTCACATAAGTTGGTGTGAAAGAAAGCATTATGCACATCCATTTGGTGTACCTACCACTTTTTAACGGTCGCAATCGTAAGAAGAATGTGAACCGTCACCATTTCTGCCACATGAGAAAATGTCTCGTTAAAGTCAATCCCTTCCACCTAATGATTGGCAAAGACCCCAAGTCTTTCCTTGAGTCATATTATGCTGCCATTGAACTTATATTTAATTTTATATATCCATTGGCTCCATAGAGCTTTGTTTTCAAGTGGAAGAGTCTCCATTACCCAAGTCTCATTGTCTTCATGGGCTCGCATCTCCTTACTCATCACATCTCGCCATCTTGAGTCTTTCATCACCTTCTTAAAATGCTTCAACTCATGTCCCGCTGTCATTGTTGCAAGAAAGTTCTTATGTTTTACAGAATAACGTTCGCAATTCACAAAATATGTTACATGATAGGGCGTACCTAAGGAAGTTGAAGTAGATGACGAAATCTCAGATAGACTTGTTTACCGTATAATATAAGTAAAAAAATCACATAAACGCGTTGAAGGAGTTTTGGCTCATTTTTCTCGCTTGAGCTCACTATCTACCTATAGATCTGCTCCCCCACCGTACTCTGCTCCCCTCATCACTCACGTCTTCAATTGTGTGCTACTACATGGGCTGCTCCATAGCACCATACCACCACCACCACCTCAAGGGTAGACGCTTCCCCCAACCCCCCCTAATGCACACATCACATATTATCACCCTCATCCTCACTCCTTGCCCCATCCTCATCGTTCGCCAGCATAGGAGTCATCATGTGTTGTGGTTGGCCTGTCTTAAAAGGAGATTCTTTTCTCAAAGTACGTCACATCCCTCGATACAAAGTACTCATGTGTTTCTAAATCATACAATCTCCAACCTTTCTTCCCAACTGATAGCCAACAAAGATACACTTATGACTCCCTAGCAAAGACAACCAATACACGAATGACATCATAAGAAGGCATTTTCCCAAACAACATTTCATAAGGTGATTTAGCTATAGTAAAGTAGAAGTTATACGATTAATCAACTGACATGCGGCCAACACACAATCTCCCCAAAATTTGATTGGTAAGTTCCTCTGAATTCCTAATGCTCTAGCCACATTTAAATGTGTTGGAGTTTTCTCTCAACCCTCCCATTTTGTTGTGGAGTCTCAACATTAGAAAATTCTAAAATAATCTTATTATTTTGAAAATAATCACGTTAAACAATTATATTCAGTCCCACTATCACGTCTTACTCTTTTGATTACTTGTTCATATTGGCATTCAACCATAGCAATAAAATTAAAAAAACGTAGATTCAATTCTATTTTATTACACAGTATATATATACCCAAACTTCTCTCGAATAGTCATCAACTATTGTCAAAAAATAGGCCGCCCCACAAGAAGAACGAGCCTTGTAAGGCCTCCATAAATCCAAATGAACAAGTTCAAAAATCTAACTAGCTTTATTCATACTAACTGGAAAACTAGATCTATGTTGCTTTGCACACGGACATGCATCAAAAGCTTTATTATATTTCTTATAATAATGATTCACAACCGAAATCATCTGTAATACTTTTTATAATGGATTCCCCATTTGTTGATGCCACAACTCGAACGATGAATCACCATTCATGGTCAAGACCATCACATGAGGAACACCACAAAAAAAATAAAGTCCATCCAATCTTTCACCTACTTCAATCATCATCCTAGTTGGTTGGTCATGTATAACACAGATCATCATTGGTGATCTGTTCGACGGATGAAAGCAGAAATGAAAAAAAAAACGGAGAGCGGCGCATAAATGCAAAAAATTTTGTAACTCACACCCTTTTGTGATTTTTGATCTCGACCCATGCGCTTGCAAAGTAAAACAACCAAGATTTGAAATTAGTTCAGAGATCTGGAAATCAGTAAATAACAAACATAGAAAAATAGAAATGAAAAAAAAAAGGAGAGCGGTGCTCAAGAGGACGAACCCTACGTCTTTTGTGAAACTAACTAAAATAGATTAAAAAAAAGGTTTATACCTCATGAAAAAATTAGCCTTGTCTCAAAATAGATCCCTATAAACCACAATTCAACACCTCAGCATAGGGGATATCACAAGCTGCCACATGTACCCCGAAATGATCTGTACCCCGAAATGATCTGAACGCGACACGTCACCACTAATAGTTAACACTATTAACAAATGTGGTGGATTATGCATTTTGGTTCAAATAAGTTTGACTGATTACCAAAAGTATTTTTGTACACCTAGTCTCAGGTAGGCTTTCGTACTATCGCTGCACAAATTAAAACGATCGCGATTGAAATTAAGCATAATTTTCTCGTTCATTTCTCCCCTACCTTTGAATATCTAAGGAACGAAGATAATGATAAAAAGATGGTCAAATCTGAAATCACAATTTCCACTTTCATCACTTGCAAAAGCGGTGAAACACATATATAGGTTGAGTATAATCTTCCCCTAAAAAGATTTTGTATTCGTTGATCGATGTGAATACAATAAAAGATCTCAATTGGTGCGCCTGTACATTGACTAGTCTACTGGGAGCTGTTGAAAGTTGGAAGAATAACTCAACTTCCAATTTCATCGGTCCACTTATATTTCTGGTTGTAATGTTTCACGTCTATTTAATTTAACTAATTTAATGAAACCAAGTTCATTGGTGGTATACTAGAAAACTCATAATGCATAAACACAAAAATCACAATGGTTTGAATTCAGTTGTATTAACAAGGATGTCACCTAAAAAGTTCACATATTGATATAATTCATATACTTTATAAGTAAAAAGTTCATTCATCTATTATTAAAAGTTCATTCATCATTATTAAACATTCATAATATATCCCATTGGAATATTACAAATCTAAATTGAATGTTCATGTCTTTACAACACTCATATCTTTACAGAGTGCAATTCAAGGGAAGACATGTTGATAGAACATTGCCAATACTCTCTTGTTGGAGTTCACAGGCTATCCGAGAAAGAGTAAGAGACGAATTGAGGGCTGGGGGATTGGTAAAGGATTGGTGTTAAAAAGACTAAGAAGAGCGCAAGAAGAGCATGGTGAGCGAGCGATAATAAAGATTGGTGATGTACAGAATAATAGCATAGGAACGATAAAAGATGCGAAGATAATATTTAAAATTAATATAAACACTAATATTTTTTAAAATACTCATTAACACATGTAATTGTTTATAGGTGTCGGTTCACAAGTTGTCATCTGCCTTTAATAATATCGGTTCTTCATTACTTCAAATTGAGATGTCATGCTGGAAATAGGGTTAGACCAACCGACGCAAGCAACTGAAATACTTAGGAAAACATTCAACACATTATCTCATATGTTTAATAATACATTACACACTCAAACACAACCACTTCCAACAACGGTTAATCCCATATACATGGATGATGACATTTTCAATGATCCAAGCATTCCTAGATTCAGTGACGAGGCTCGAAGTAGCATTTGCTGCAGCGAATAAGAGCTTTGATGCTCCATCGTTTTCATTTGGTCTGACACAAGATGAGACAACACCTCAACGACAAGTGATGGTAGAGGGTGCAACTATTTTGGGTGTAAGTTCACTACAAGAACAAGTGTAAACAAAGGGTTATTCAACAAAAGCAAGCAAAATGAGTAGTTTGAGCTCGTATGTTCGTTACATCATCCCTTATAGTTCTTTAATTGTTTGGTAGAAGTTTGTTAATTTTTTTTACATATGATTCAGGGGACATCAAGGAGTAGAACAAGATGGACCACGAACACCATCTGCCCAATTTTTATAGGTGAATTCAACTCACAACAATGCAAAAACATTTGATGAGTGTGTTCAATATGCCAATAGAAAAACTTAAGATCTCATGTGAGTTTTATGTTGTAGTTGTGAAATATTTATTATAACATATAATTTACACACGTCATGTTTTTAGGATAATTGACGAATCCGATTCTGAAATTGTCGATGTCCAGGAAAGAAAGAGACCACAAAGAAAGTGCAAGAACCTTCCGATGAATTGCAGGTCTCCGTTTTGGATAGAGAACAATGGAAAGTTTGAAGTCTCAACAAGAGAAAAGTTAATATCTGATTACGCCTTTTTGGATCCTACGCCAGACCATCCCACAGAGTAAGTTCAATAGTTATATTTATATTTTTCTATGACTAAAAATAGTGAAACCATAGATATAACAATGCTTTTATATTTATGGAAATAGTTTCCATTATATGCACTATGAATGTTCATCCAATTGTCTGTAAATGTTCACAAAATGCTTATTCTTTCCTCGTCTGTAACACACTACTTTATTTATTTTTCCATAGTGAGTTGTTATTCGAAACTAATGATTATCTGGCTACTAGAGATCAATTCCAAACTCTGAGAGAAGGGGAGGTTGAGGATGTATTTGTGAATATATGGTGTTTCATAATGAACTTGGCTGACATTAGGCGTGCAATGGGTCAACCAAAGAGAGTATTTTTCTCAACAAGATTATATGTAAGTATATATTTTGAACATAAATGCAAGGTAGCAGTATTTCATCATCTAATATTTACGTTTATTTTCAAGTTCCAGTTAGAGCCGCACCCTGAATACATGCACTTTATCAGCCAAGATGACCGTCAGCGAACTTCAACAATTTAATAGATGTCGAATTGCAAGCCATCTCGAATCTCGACATAAGTGATGTCGACCTGGTAAGATCTAAAACACATTTTATATGAAAAAAACTAGTTATACATATACATGCTAACAATTAAGATAAAAAAATAAGGTTTTTTTTTCACAATCCTTCGGGGAGGACACTTTTTCCTGGTCTGTCTGAATTTTAAAAAAAGCAAAATCGAGATCATCGATAACATGATGCTGCAAAAAGGGATTCGGGTTCATGACATATATGTTGATTGTCCCCAAAAAGTCGTAAGATATCAGTTATATTAATATCTTTTTTCATTTAACAAATGTAGATCAATTATTCTGTGTTGATTGGAAATATAAACCCATTAAATATGTGCAGGATAATGCATTTGGTCGATATTTGGGGGAAAAGAAAATACAATCTCACAACAAGATACAAAGTTATAGAATAGAATTGCTTCATATGGCTTGAATGACAAACGATAATTATAAGGATTGTGGAATTTATTGCATGAGGCACATGTAGACATATAATGGTATTCAAAAGGACTGGAAACTTGGTTTCAAGAAAGGGAAATAATATGAAAATGTATGCGTTAACTCTTATTTTTCCATCTAATGTCAAAATATTTGATTTTAAAATAAATTCATCACTATATTAATGATGGTATCGTTTGTAGGACCACTTCCTCTCATCTCTTAGAGCAAAGTACTGTTTTAGCATATTGACGTTAGGTGCTAATTCACGCAAGGATGCAGTGCGAAGAGCAGCGAGGAAAAAATTTGTTGGAGAAAAATGACATTTTATCGGTGGATGTTGATTAAATAATTTACATTTCTAATGATGATACTGAACACACTATTTGTGTGATGAGACACTTGTATTAGTTCAATATTTACATGTGTATGAGTTGGATTCAATGTTTTAAATATTCGAGCTCATTGTCTAATTGCAATATGTTCTTTGTGGTTAAGAGTTGAGTTCATTTTTTTAAAAGTTTTGAGTTCATTACGAGAAACAAAGTTTTTAATATAGTCACATCTTCTTGCGGTGGATGAGACAATGCATTTTTTTACATGCTATATACTGCCAAAATTTAACAGAACTACATGAATCAGTCCAAAGTTGCAGAAACATTAAATGTTCTTCAACTTATTAAATATTTTGTTAATCTATTTAGAGTTCATTCTTATATTCTTGGATGTTCGACAAACTGAGAATTAAAATCCAATAGATCCAAATGTAATATATTATTTTTTTTATTTCTCTTTCTCATTTACCCCCATATAAAGACTAATGATTAAAAATCCAACAATGGAACGAACAAAAGCACCCTGCCAACATTTACAATTTCTTACCTGTACATTCTCCACCCTTAACAGTCAAACATCTAATCCACAATTTACACAAGACTCAGTCAAATAAAGCTCTTCGTAATAAAAGTTTGTTAAAGGAGCATTTTGACAAAATACACATGCTTAGCAACATAGTATATACCCAAAAGTAAGTGCTTTCCACAATATCCCGAAAGTAAGCAAGAGATAGTGACACCATAGACATCGAAATCCCACCCAAAGTGCACACGGGCTAATGCTTCCATTATTCTGCTGTGACAAAACATAAAAAAAGCAGCCAACAGATAATGAACAAAGCATTTACTATTCATATTAACCTCTCACGGACTCGGGATTTATTTGTCCACTATTTCCACCATGATTATTAAAACCCGTAACAGGCATCGATCGCTGAACAAAGTTAAGCAGCATCTTTTTCTGACTCTCGTCAGTGTGGGGAACACTGGCACGCAGAAGCTCGACCCGCATCTCCCTATTAACAGCTTTTGCAGCCTCCAAACTAACTATCTCTTTATTTTGTAGGTTTTGAGTAATTAGTGACTGCACTATACTATCATACTTAATCACATAGTACTTAGTTAACGGACCCAAAAAGGCATCAAACGAAGCCTGCCAAAGAGCAGGATTAGGAACACTGAAGTTGTTGATGGTATTAGACTGGGGATCACTTAATAACTGAGTCGCTCATTCCAGAATGAACTTCAAGATGATCGACGAGCCATCTCCACCCGGGCTCCTGAGCGGACGAAGAGTGGCTGTATATTATTTTTTATTTATTAATAAGATCACCTTTATAAAGATATAACCAATAAAGAAAAATTTATTGTGTCAAAAAAAATATGACTAACGTATATAAATTATAAACATTAGAAAGATGACGGAAACAGAAAAATGAAAAAAAAATCAAATATATATTTAATGCTCATCATTTCATTAATCTATTAATAGATATTCATCATAGTCAAATGACAAGTTCACTAAACTACAAGTTAAAATTGCAAGACAACCATTTTCACTACATGTTATTATAAATTGCAAGGTGGAGTTGGAATGACACTTGAATCTAAACGAACAGGAACCAACTCTGAACCTTCCGCGGTAGGATGAGCAAGATAACCATTTGGAACCGCTTGTGAAGTAATTTCCTATAAATGATAAATTGAAAAACTTACTTATTAACATGTTAATTAAACAAGTTAAATGATGCTAATAATAAATATAGCTAGTTTAACCAACCTGCATAGAACTTTGTACAATAATCTTAGATTTCTTTGAAGACAATTCAGCACTCTTCCTTCGACTTTTTTGCTAGATTTGACTGTTTTTCGATTGTGCTCTTCAATCTCTTGTTGCGGATACCTATTTGTCTAGTAGAAACTGGATTTTGTATTTTTCCGCAAGTAGAGGACATTGTGTTAACTTCTACATAAACCTGGCCAGCTTCTCCTATAACTTTCTTCTTATCTGATTCGAAAGCTTCCTCACATTGTTGTCGGGCCTTCAAATTAAGTTCGCTAGCTGAAATCAACTGAGGAAAATTTCTGATCATTTGTATCCTCCAAAGAGATGAAGGTAAGCTGGTCCCATCAAGTGATAAAATTGTCTGGAAACTTTTATTATGAATCAACCCTTTGCCCCATTGCTTGAAAATATATTTTTTTTTGGAAATCTCTTGGACACAATGCACGTTAAAAATACGCAAACAATGACAACAAAGAATACCAACCTACACAAGTAAAAAAACAAACTACTGGAATGAAAGTGTGTATTTATTTTCACCATAATGGGCTCGTGTGCAGCAAAAATGAAATGAAGTTCGTTATTGTTATTCATTTTTTTTTAAAAGTAAGGACATTAAATGTAAATACGTAAGTTACACAAAAAGTACCTCCGAAAAAACTTGCAAGTGCAAGATATAGTCATGTTTGTAGCATCAAAAATGCTCATGGTTTACTTTCTAGCATATCACTTGGTGACGAATAAGATCAGTGCCAGGATGCCACACATGGTGTGTAAGAATTTTAAGATCGCATGATACAAAACTTTGATGATAAGAGCAACCCTTAATATACTGCTCTTGAAACATTTTAAAAATCTCTAATGTATAAATTTCTTTAGCGTGACAAAGCAATTTCACATTATCCAACAACATTTTAGGTTCACCCTGCAAACAACACAAATCCTCCGCATTTTTGTTACCCCTCCATTTCAAAACCACATCAATAAAACAATTATAAAAATCGCAAAGACCAGCAGTTCGAAAAAGTCACCTAGACACAACATAATTGGTAGACTCACTTCTTTGCGATGATAAAATGCCACCTGAGAAGAAATCTTTACTAAAAGCAGGACACCATTTCTCCCTAAGGTCATAAAGTTTTTGCATCCAAGAATTTTTGTCACAGCCATAATCTCTTTCCAACCTAAAATGAAGTTCAACAAGAAATATTCATCAATTTTAATAAATTATGTCCGAGAAGAAATCATATAAGTTCACCATTTCTATAACAAAAAGGTTCATTAATAATCGAGAATAAACATAATCACTTATTAAAATACCTCGTCCAGTAAAATTCAAACTCTGTCTCCGAGTAGTGTTCTTGAGAACATAGTTGAATAAATCAACAAATCCCTTTTTACTTCTCAATGACTTGATATTTTTCTTTGAACTTTTTCCAATATGCCATATACAAATTCTCTGTCTTGAATTTGGAAAAACTTGAGCAATGGCAGCGGACATAGCAGCAGATTTATCCGTCATTATTGTTTGGGGACATTTGCCACTTATAGATCTAAAAAACGTAATAAAGAGCCACACAAATGACTCAATCCTCTCATTTAATAAAAAACCACAACCAAACATAATATTTATACAATGGTGATTCATGCCTAGAAAAAAAACACACCACCAAATAAATAAATCAATGCACTTTAAGAAGCAAACAATGGATATATGGTAAAAATCAATGAACATGTTGATGAATTTGTAGTGCAAGTACAATGAACAATGAAACATAAGTACTGAACCTCGATATATTTGATATATGAAAATTAAAATAAATGAACTACCAATGAGCTTGGTTTGGGATTTCAGTAACCAAATATTAGAAATAAATATAATCATCCAAGAATGTTTTTCCAACCCTTAACTTACAAATTTATTTATATACATACCCACGAATGGTCGCAAATCATATCGTATTTATTCGTACGGTAAGTTGTATCATGTACTAATAGATCTCCAAATAGCTCATAATCTTCCTTCATGCGAGCATCTCTCCAAAAAATAAAAAAAATACACAATCTAGCTTCGCTATCCCCCTCGAAATCAAAAAAGAAATCCTTCTCGATTTCCTGCCTTCTTCTATAAATCTCAATTAAGTCATTCGAATCGGAACCATCTAGCTTCGTCAAATTCTCCATTGCTAAATGACTATAAGCATCCCTCGTAGTAAAGCCAAGAAATTGAGAACCACCGGATTGCTTTTCAAGCAATCTAATACCATCCGAGATAGGGACCCACTTTCTTTTAACTGCCCAAGGTATATTAGTTGATTTTCCGATACGCTTCTATAAGACCGAAGACGATGAATTTTGTCAGGTGTAACCAGCTCATGATTGTGCTCTTTCAAATATTTCGTTACGGTCCAAGTACCATTTTCATCAATATCAAACTGAATCAACGCTTTGCAATTGCAACGAATATCAAGCTTCGAATATGAACTTTTTTATGCTACCTTACACTTAATTCTAGCCCTGGAGCAACAAAACGACTTGTTCAAAAGTATTTTAGTGCCAACTCTTATCGTTTGCTTTTGTTATCTAACACTAAAACCAACCCGAAATGCATAATCATTATATAAATTGAATGCCTCCTCATCGGAATTAACACACAATCCCATCAAGTCCTCAACATTAACATCATCTATGGAAGAATTATGAACTAGAATAAAAATGCGAGTTAATATAATGAACCCACAACAATATTATGATGAACTTGTAGCTATAAAATAATGAACCTAAAACAAAGATTATAAATTGAGTTAACTATCAATTGTGATAATCACTAAAAAACCATCAGAATTACAGGAAAAAAAAAACGAGATCAATAAGAACGCTGTTTGTACAAAAATGCGACTGATATACCGAGCCTTGTACTAGGGTTTGATGGATGTGTAACTGAACGATAATGAACCTATATCAAGTTTTTTGAAAAATAAATGGTGAATCTATACTTCACCAATAATGAACATTTGTCCAATGATGATGAATATTCTATACAAGACAATGAGTTAAAATAGACAGACAGTGCAGAAGCATACAAATGAGAATTTATACATGAACATATAGAAGCACATGGTATTCGTATAGACAGAATTTAGTCACAATACTATTGAAATATGATCTTTTTAACGCTTACCTCCAATCTACCCGCCAAAAAACCACGAATATAAAAAAATTTACCTGGAACTACGTGATTCAAGTTTTCATCATTTACATCTTGAATTAAACTATGTTCTTCTATTATGATTTATGAAGACACAATCGCCATGAGTATTTAGGAGAACAAAAATTAAAAATAACCAAAAATGAAAGAAGAATAAAACAGAATGAAAAAAAATCACACATAAGAAGAAGAAAGAGAACGGTAATGGCGATGAGATATCCTAATATATGCAAGTTGCAATATCTGACCAGAGAGAGAAGATTGACGGGGAAGGAAAACTAACGATTCTGTTAATGGAAAATGAGTAAAGATTGTTAAAATTGCAATTTCTCACACGTATTTCACCCCAGAGTGTACGTACCAAGGTATTACGGGGTGCACCTAATAATTTGCCTTCTTGGTTGTGGAGATCTTTTGGAAAAAAACAATCAAAATATTAATTTGGTTGGATGATATTTTTAGTACTCGTAGTACAAGTATTTTGCCACCGCTTGCCTATGTTTTCATTTCGAGAATTTAAAAAAATATTGGAAAATAATGATAAAAGAAAATTTAAAAGAAAAAGAAAATCTTGAAAGTGATAATAAATATGAAATAAAATATAATAATTAAAATTAATTTAATATAAATATAGTAGATAATAATTAGTTGACAGAGTTATGTTAGTGAAATAATATAATTTATGAAAAAAATATAATAATATTTGATGATTTAATTATTTATTTAAAAAAATAGATTAAAGTGATTGTTGAGAGAAAATTTCAAATATTAATAATTAATTTTGTAATAGTTAACATTTAATTAAAACAAGTCAATTTAAGATAATTAATTAATAAATTATTGAATCGTTAAATTCGTAATTATAAATTTTAATATCTTAATAAGAACGATTATTCTATTTTTACCATCTTAATATTATTTTCAATTAATTACAGATTGTCGAACTAATTAGAATAATAATTGGATCTATATCGACTATCATACGGGTCTAATACACTTCGAAATTCAAACTCACTTTGATATCACTCCACGGAATTTGTATCCAACTCATTTGTCATCTTGGTTATGTGCCATATTTCTTATATTGTAAATGATATTTATTATATACCTATAAATACAATATAATCAATCAAATAAATTGAATATACACTATATATGAGTATGTTATAAATTTTGAATTTGAAATGAGAGTAATTACACTTTAAAACGTTGTAGAAATTGCTGTATATAGATCGATTGTGGGTTGGCCAGCACACGACACGACACGACACGGCGTTGCAATTTGCAAACAACGAAATTTCTTGTGCGTCACTCAGTTTCGATGTTATAAATACTGGACGCCATTTTCATGCTTCTCACCTACTATTCCGTGATAAGAGAGTATGGCGGGCAAGCTTATGCATGCGGTTCAGTACGAGGGTTACGGCGGTGGAGCTGCTGGTTTGAAGGTGAGTCTCGTTTATGGCCTTGAATCAATTACTCGATTGGGAGTTTGATTATCCAAATTCAATCAATAGCTGTGCTTTTTAGCCGTATTTTATTGACAAATTGTGTTTACGCCCAATTTTATTCAGTGTGAAAATCGGAATTTGTAAATTAGTTGATTGAATTATACCTACGTGTTTGCTGGTGAGTGTAGTTCAGTATATCTTCAGAACCAGTTTGGGAACTGTTGAAATAACATTCTAATAATTAGGATTGAAAAAAAAAGGAATAATCTTTTAGATAAAATGGTGAAGTTATGTTTGTTTTTCTGATTTATTCGAGTGATCTGCACACCTGATGCCCAGAGAGGAAATGGTAGAAAATAAAAATTATTGTGCAAAACAGAGAGAAAATCATCCCTCTTTAAATCGTAAATGGAAATATATTTAACAACTAGGGCCCGGAATTACAGTATTAACGTATTAACTAGGGACGCACCATTTTATTGGCTTTAATTGGTTTGTAATCTTCATTCATGGTTTTGGTTAAGTATCATACCGAGTTGAGAAATGATCAATTCGTAAAATTCAGACTTTTATATCATTTGAGTTTGACTTGTGGTTGTAAACTACTTACCAAAATGGAAGTTGATATTGCCTTCTTACAGCATGTTGAAGTTCCGGTTCCTATTCCTAGTAAGGGCGAGATCCTTCTAAAATTGGAAGCCACAACTATAAATCCTATTGATTGGAAAATTCAGAAAGGCATGCTTCGTCCTCTTCTTCCTCGGAAATTCCCTTCTATACCCGGTAAGCTTATTACAGAAGTTCAGAATTCTGTAAGAAATATGCCCTTATTTTTTTTCCTTGACCTTTTCTCGTTTCTACTGGGCAGCTACCGACGTAGCTGGAGAGGTAGTAGAGATTGGACCTGGAGTCACAAACTTCAAACCTGGTGACAAAGTTGTTGGTATGCTGAGTCAATTTGTAAGTGTTAAAAATTGTTTCTGCTATATCCTCTTTTTCCCTTTCTGTTGCTCTTTGTCCCCATTCTTGGTTCAACAAATGCTTAATTGTCCTTACGTGAAAGCTGCCGAAAGATCACAACCCTCTAAATCTTACAAATTATGTCACACAGTACAGGGTTTATTATAAAACTACCCTAAGATTTTTTAGACTTTTTACAAAAGACTCGGTTATCTTTCAAAATTATAAATACCCCCTTGGTTTGTTTCTATTTTACAAATTCCAACCTCAAGGTGGTGTTTGTAATACTTTCGGCTGCGTTTGGTTTGAGATTTTCGTGGTTTCTAGAGCACTGGGACTTTATTTTGAAATTTGAAAGTCCAAATGAATAATAAAATCATTGTTTGTTTAGACTTTTAAAAAGAGGACTTTAGTGTAGAATGTCAAATCATGTCTGGTTAGTGAATGTTGTATTATTTTATTATGTTTTTTATGGGTAAGATATTAATTTATTTATAGGTAATGTGTAATGACGAGTTTTATAGTAATACTTTGAACTGAATATGTTAACAGGTTACTGTTACGTCATAAATTGTTTGTATAAGGTGAGGTTTAGTTTTAGGATTTCCAAAACCTTGTCTTTTGAAATGAAAATCCCAAAACAAAACATAGCCTTGAGGTTTAATGAAGTATTAATAGTTTTCTAWTTATCCCTATCTTACATTTGTATTTTATGAACTTTCATTCAAAATGGTCCTCTAAATCTCTACGGAAYAGACAGGTGGCGGTTTTGCCGAATACGGAGTAACCGAGGAGAATCTAACCGTCCCCAGGCCTCCCGAAGTATCAGCCGCCGAAGGTGCAGGCCTTCCCGTCGCTGCCCTCACGGCCCACATGGCCCTCACCCAGCCCGCCGGGCTCAAGCTCGAAAAGACCGGGCCCCAGAAGAACATCCTCGTCACCGCCGCCTCTGGCGGCGTCGGCCACTATGCCGTCCAGCTGGCAAAGCTGGGAAATGCACACGTGACGGCTACTTGCGGCGCAAGAAACATCGACTTTGTCAAGAGCCTCGGAGCCGACGAGGTCCTCGACTACAAAACACCCGAAGGTGCGGCTCTCAAGAGCCCGTCGGGCAAAAAGTACGACGCGGTGATACACTGTGCACCCGCAATTCCGTGGTCTGTTTTCGAGCCGAATCTGAGCCCGAACGGGAAAGTGATTGATATAACTCCAGGGCCCAGTGCCATGTGGACATTCGCTGTGAAGAAGATTACGTTCTCGAAGAAACAGTTGGTGCCGTTGCTTCTTATCCCGAAAGGCGAGCATTTGCGGTTCGTTGTGGAGTTAGTGAGAGATGGGAAGCTTAAGTCGGTGATCGACTCTAAGTTTCCATTGAGCAAAGCTGAGGAGGCTTGGCAGAAGAGCATCGACGGCCATGCTACCGGGAAGATCATCGTCGAGCCGTAAATGAGAATGTTGTTTAATGTTTGTGTGTGTTTTTTTTTTCTTAAGAATGTGAGTATGTGTGGACGTGGTTGATTTGGTCCTTTGCCTGTTTGATGTGTGTTTATCTTTGTTAATTTATGGTCCGATCAAAATTTGCATACCCTTTGTAGGATAAAATTGTAATTTTATATTTTTGATTTGTCAGGTAATTACATTTTTTTTTCCGGTGAAAAAATGAAAATGAAAAGGTTTTATTATCAACAAATAGATGATTAAGTTTTCGGTAGTACTCACGGTTCATGCCATGTCATTCAATTCAATTTTCAAATAGAATGTTTGGAATCGAATGTTTTCTTGTCCACTGTGAAATAATTTTCCTTTCCTTTTCGAAATATATGATAGTCGATAGACATGGAGAGCCTGTTTGATTTTGAATGTGAAGGCTTGTTTTATTTTGAATGAGTTGATTGGAGAAGTTGGCAAAGAATATGTTATGAATGAATAGAATTATAAAATAATAATCAGAAAACGTAAAAAAGATATAGATTTACGTGGTTCATTAAATTGGCTATGTTTACGGGCAGACAAAACAAATTTTATTAACTGATTAGAGTTACAGATTTCTAATCTCAAAAATCATATGTATAGTATTGAGAGAATACAACAAATTGGACTTAAGACACCCGTACAACACGCCGAAACGAGAGATTCAAAACATATCAACAAATCTCCATCTTGACTTGAATCTTTGCAAATGCATCATTACAATGCCAGATGAACATACTCCTTCTTTCTGCCCCAGATTTGCCCTCCTTGGGCAACTAACAACTTGTGACGTTTAGCAAGTCCAAACAATGTCGAAACTTGCTATATGGGACCAGCTTGGTGAACATGTCAGCAGGATTATTAGCAGTACCTACTTTCATCACCTTGATTCTCTGCTCATTCCTCAGAAAATGATACCTCACATCAATATGTTTGGTCCTCTCATGATGGACCTGATCCTTGGTCAAACAGATTGCACTCAAACTGTCACAAAACACAATAACTTGATCATGATGTAGACCAAGATCACCTACAAGCCTTTCAACCAAATTCCCTCTTTAGCAGCTTCTGTCAGTGCTGTTGGAATTCGTAGAGACGAACACCATGCTCGTGCAGCGGAAGTTTTAAAAATTTTGGATCCAACAGATCCATCCTGTGAACAAATATATTTATACGATAAATAATAAACGAGATAAAAGCATGAAACACTTACAATCCAAATCCGAGTTCAATACGATGATATCCACGCGATTAATCTCCGACTGCAAGATCTAACTCCAGTGTATTGCTATCGTGAAAAAAGTTAAAAAATCTCACGAGAGCTCAAGAACTCCCAATCTCAAAATCAGGATTTATATTTTCTAAAAACTCTCTTATTTTTTATTCATTTTTTCATTGTTTACAACTTATGACTTTATGTTATATTTATACTAGGTACATAAGAGAACCCTAATCCTAAAAAGGGTTGGACTGTCCAAGACATGGGCCCAAAATAATTTTAGCCCAAGTACCTTTATTAATGATTAACACATATTTGTCCTTATTTTTGTTAGTATTTTAGTACGTTTTTCTATTTGTTTTTGGTATAAGTTGGATGATTTAAGCTTAATTTC
>BMAC01000610.1:58185-94628 GCA_014905375.1 Phtheirospermum japonicum | reverse complement strand
TTATATTATCAATATCCCAATCTTGATAATCGTTAGTTCATGGCTATTTTAAGAGTAATGTTTTATCAATGACATCTCACCATATCAACGACAACATTAACTCTATGGGAACATTTATATGAATAATCACAAACAATCAAAATAATAATTCAATAAATGCAATGCCATATATATTACGATATATATAATAATTATGATCAAGTATAATGTCTTTAAACCTGATTGTCTCTAGGACATTCATACTTTCAAGTGCCATATATTCTGCTTCAGTTGTAGAAAAGAGTAACTGTAAGCCTGTAGAGTTGCCTTCCAACTAACAACAGAACCACCGAGTGAAGACATAACCAGTCATAGATCTTCTACTATCAACATCTCCAGCATAGTCAGAGTTAGAGTAACCAGTCACAGAACCATGAGCATCACCTCCATACAAGAGACCAACATCAGACGTACCTTTAAAATAACAAAAAATCCTCTTCACAGCTTTCCAATGCTCTTTTCCAGGTCATCCCATGAACCTGCTGACAACACTCACAGCATGTGCAAGATCGGGTCTAGTGCAAACCATAACATACATCAAACTCCCTACTACATTAGAGTATGGGACTCGAGACATGTATTCCTGCTCAACTATAAGCTTTGGTGTATAATCAGCGGAGAAATGAATATTTCTAGCACTTGGGGTATCAATAGGCTTGGCGGTATACATGCCAAATCTAGACAAAATCTTCTCAATGTAACTCTTCTGTGACACGAAGAGCTTCTTTTTTTCTCTTTCCTTATATATCTCCATGCCCAGAATTTTCTTGGCAGCACCCGAATCCTTCATATCGAACTCAGCACTGAGCAGATCCTTCACCATCTGAATATCAGATTTGGACTTCGCAGCTTTTAACATATCATCCATATACGGAATGAGATAGATCATGGAACCATCATCTGCTTTGTTGTGATACACACAACAATCATGTAGACTCCTATTGTATCCCAATTGGATCATGTAACTGTCAAACCTCTTATACCACTGCCTTGGAGACTTCTTTAGCCCATATAAGGACCTCTTCAACTTGAAAACATAATCTTCCTTCCCCGGAATCTGGAACCCCTCTGGTTGAGTCATGTAGATATCGTCTTCGAGCATTCCATGTAGAAAATCTGTCTTCACATCCAGTTGCTCAAGTTCTAAATCCTGTTGTGCAATCATTGCTAGTAACACTCTAATGAAAGTGTGTCTGACCACTGGTGAGAATATCTCATTATAGTCAACCCCCTCCTTCTGTGTGAACCCTCTTGCAACTATTCGAGCCTTTTATCTCACACCCTCACCAGATGTGGTTAATTCCTTCTTGAATATCCATTTTCAAGTAACAATCTTCCTCCCCTTTGGCCGTTTGACCAGCTCCCAAGTCAGATTCTTGTCAAGTGACTCCGTCTCTTCTCTCATTGCAATGAGACATTAAGCCGACTCACTACCTGAAACAGCGTCTCTGTATGTGAATGGTTCACCTACAGATGGTTCTTCCTCTTCCACTTCGTCAGCGACTTGTAATGCATAAGTCACCATATCCTCAAAACCGTACCGCACAGGAGGCTTCACGCTTGTTTTCCTAGCTCTATCAATAACTATGCTTTGGTGAGCTTCTGGATGAACATATGAACTTGTACTTTCAGCAGTAGGATGTTGATCTTCTCCACCTTGGAGTTGTGATTTACTCTCATTGAGAGTGATTTGCAGCTCCACCTGTTACTACTATAATTTTCTTCACTAATGGTCTTCACAGCGGGGTTAAGTATAGAGTTCTCATCAAAAATCACGTTCCTGCTAAATATAACTCTATTTTCTGAAGGTGACCATATTCTATATCCCTTAAATCCATCCCCGAAACCAACAAATATACCCTTCTTAGCTCTTGGTTCTAATTTACCCTCATTAACATGATAGTAAATAATACACCCAAAAACCTTCAACAACGAATAATCTGCAGGTTTATTAGACCATACCTCGTAAGGTGTCTTGCAATCAATGCCAGTGTGAGGACCACGGTTGATCAGATAGCACACCGTGTTTACTGCTTCTGCCCAGAACTTTCTAGCCAAAACAGCATTTGAGAGCATGCATCTCGTTCTCTCCAGCAATGTCTGATTCATGCGCTCTGCCACACCATTCTGCTGCGGTGTGTGTCGAATGGTGTGGTGTCGAGCAATCCCTGCATCCTTGCAGAACTCGTTTAAATCAGACAAACAGAATTCCAGGCCCTTATCAGTTCATAGTCGCTTGATCTTCTTCCCCGTCTGATTTTCTACCAACGCCTTCCACTGCTTAAATCTCTTGAACGCTTCACTTTTGTTCTTCTATAATTACCCAAGTCATCTTTGAGTAGTCATCAATCATAGACACAAAATATATGTGGCCTCCAATAGACTCAACACTTGACGGACCCCAACAATCCATATGAACGTAGTCAAGAGTCCCCTTGGTCTGATGAATGGCCTTCTTTGGGAACTTGCTGCGATGAAACTTCCCAAACACACAATGCTCGCAGAATTCAAGACTCTGCACTTTATACCCAGAAAGAAGATCCCGCTTTGACAAAATCTGCATCCCTCTTTCTCCCATATGACCGAGCCTCATATGCCACAACCTGGTCATATTCGTGGTCTGAACCTCGGATGATGCAACATCAGCATAACCTGTCACAGTGGAACCTTGCAGATATTATAAGGTACCGCGTTTCAGGCCTGTTAGGACCACCTTTGAACCTTGACAGACATACATAACTCCACCTTCACCTTTGAAATTGAAACCCTTGCTGTCAAGAAGACTCAATGATATCAGATTCTTCGTCATCTGTGGAACATGCCTGACTTCATTCAAGGTGCATAATACCCCATCATTTATCCGTATCCTGACTGAGCCAATTCCAACCACTTTGCAGACATCACTGTTTGCCATGGAAATATTTCCTCCATCTATCTGCTCATAAGTCAAGAAGAACTCCCTGTTAGAACAAATATGGTACGATGCCCCAGAATCAAGAACCCATACATCATTACGATGTGATTGTCCAGCTGCAGCCAAAGCCAAATCTTCTTCAGAATTCGTATCTATTTCTGCCACAGCTGCAGAACCGCCGACACCCCCTTTCTTCTCCTGCTTCCTGTTCTTCTTAGGACAATTATTCTTCCAGTGTCCTGGTTCTTTACAGTAATAGCAGATGTCTTCGGGTTTAGGACCTTTTGAACCTTTCTGATTCGGTTTCCTTGTTTTCTTCCCAAATCTTCCTTTTTCTTTACCTATGACAAACAACCCCGATGTCTGATTTTCTGTGGCAGAGCCAGTTGCCTGTTGATGGTCTTCTATGCCGTGGAGGGAAGATCGAACATCTTTCAGAGACAGAGTATCTTTCCCAGTAATAAACGTTTCAACAAAATTCTCATACGATTCAGGCAAAGATACTAACAAAATTAAAGCAGCGTCCTCATCTTCTACTTTAACATCAATATTACGCAAATCTAGTAAAATTTTGTTTAATTTGTCTAGATGATCACGTAAGGGAGTACCTTCTGCATGCGTAAACGGAATAGACGTTGCTTCAAGAGAAACTTGTTGGTTAGAGACTTCGTCATGGAGAGACTCTCTAACTTTAACCAGAGAGCAGCGGCAGTTTCCTGATCAGCAACCTCGATGATAATATCGTCAGATAGACATAGCATAATAGTCGAGTGGGCCTTTTCTTCTTGGGTATTCCACTCTTATTCATCAACATCCTTATATTTAGATTTTTCTGATAGCGGCGCCCACAGACCCTGCTGCTTTAGCAGAGATCGCATCTTGATCTGCATAATCCAAAACTATTTCTC
The DNA here is from genome assembly GCA_014905375.1 of Phtheirospermum japonicum. Taxonomy (NCBI): domain Eukaryota; kingdom Viridiplantae; phylum Streptophyta; class Magnoliopsida; order Lamiales; family Orobanchaceae; genus Phtheirospermum; species Phtheirospermum japonicum. Next base: position 90,767 of record BMAC01000610.1, on the reverse strand, counting down.
CCGGTGAATTTGTCAACCTTTACGTTGAAAGAAGGCATTCTCGGTCGGCAAAAAAGAAACCCTAACAGTGCGAGAACACCCTGATCGAATCGACCTATCTCTGATACCAGTTTGTTATGAATGAATAAGATTATAAAGTAATAAACAGAAAACGTAAATAAGACACATATTTACGTGGTTCACCAAATTGGCTACGTCTACGGGCAGACAAAAGAACAATTTTTTATTAATTTATTAAGGTTACATATTTATGATCTTAAAGACCATATATATAGTATTGAGAGAATACACCAAATTGGGCTTAAGACCCCCGTACAACACGCCGAAGCGAGAGATTCAAGATATATCAACAGAATATTTGGTTCTATATTATTTTGTTCGTGTTGAAGGAAAAACACAATTAGTGTGCTTTCGTCAACAAGTAACTGATGTGGGATAATTTATGTATTTGTTATCTTTATGTATTATAGAAACATGTATTTGATACCCAATATAAAGGGAGTTTTTGATGAATAAGAGAACCCTAATTCTATTGTCTCCTTCGTTTCCTTGATGTCTTCTTCTTTTATGCCTTTTTTTTTACACGTTATCAGCACGAAACTCTAACCTATCGATAGAGTGATCGAAAATAAGCCTCCATAACCAAAGCAACAATTATACAATTTTCGTGCGTCGAAAATCTAACTGCGATGTAAGTTTAAAAAATCTATTTCTCGTGTTTCAACCGTTGGATCGTACCCCAATTATTACAGAACCTTCAAGATCTCTTGAATTATGTTGTGAACGGTGGAGATTGGATTCGTAGATATGAGAAAATATATATAAATTTTCGAACAAATTAGATTAAGCTTTCGCAATTTTCTGTGTAGATTTTTTCAAAATAAAATTTCTCATAATCGGACCGTTGGATCAAGACAAAATTTGGAAATATTATTATAAACTTATAATAGTATAATATGAACGGTGGAGATTTGCATATAAGGTATGAAGAATTCGGTAATGAATTTTGAACAGAGCTGATCCTTTTTCTCGAAACTGTCTGCTAAACTTATTTTGGATATCTTTATGAACGTAATTATTTTTTGCGATTCTTCTTATACTGATTATATATTCAGTTTTTTTGGGCACAATTTGTTTTTTCTAATTTTTTTTGGTTTCTCCTATTTTCCAGAATTTGTATCATTATCAATGGCATCTCGTATTGTTCCTACAGATTCTCATATTTCACTCGACCAACGAATCAAAAAATATTATAAGATTCACTATATTTTTAAGATTTTTTATTCTTATTAGTTACTATTGTGATTGTTTAAGCATTTTTCTTTAGTAACTCATGGGTAGTTCTCAATAATGATTCTTTCATGGCTAATGTGAATGTTCTATCCATTACTTCTTTCATTATTAGTTGTTTTTTTTTCTTTTCAGTTTAAAGTTCCAATTGAGATAAATAGAATCTCAACATGAATTTTTTCCTGTTAACTTTTCTTATTTTTCTTTAATTAACATATCAATTTATTTATACGATTTTTATATCGTAAATCTTTAGGTATGCTCTTTTTTAAGTTTGTGAAATCGGATTTTTTTTAATGGGATCTGATTTTCCGTTCATAACAGTGTTTATTAACCCCCTTTTTAGGCCATCTGTTTCTTTGAGATCCTATAGTGCAAGATCGAACAGAAAATATGAAGAGGAACTATTGAAATGTTTAAAGGTTTTGCCGGTGGTTGTGAAAAGATACTGAACTTTACACCGACGAGAAAAGCTTATAACCAAAGGTGTTGTGTGAAGTTTATCCCGTGTAATCTTCTACTCTTAAGCCTTTTATGGTTGGTAGTTATCACAACTCCTTTTTATATATTTATTTTCATCTAGTTACTGGTTTGTATAATTTTTTGACACACGGTTTAGATATAATTGAGTGTACATTATGTCCTTTTTTATGAAGGCTGTATTTGGGTTTTGAATTTATGAAATAGGATTAGCTAAACACATCTCTTCTTTGATTTTGAATAAAAATACAAAATAAATGTTTATATGATGGTATTTTAGTAATCTGTATGTTTAAAATATGTTTTTCGCCATTAACAATACAAGTTTCAGAAACGGCAACATAGGTAATTTGCCCTTTATTTTCCAATTTGTTTGAGTGTACATAATTTACAAACAACTTATTATTATTATTATTATTATTATTATTATTATTATTGTAAAAGAGTCATTTTTCTAGAAAGAGTTGGTTCGAGGACTTTTACATTTTGTCTTGAGCATAAATCTGCAGTATAAAACTAAATGTTAATATATGTTTTATGATTATATATGGTTCTATGTTGGGTTTATCGAATCTGACTGGAAATATGTGTCGACACATATTTAAGAAATAGTGGGGGCTATCTGACTAAATGAATATGACTAAGTGTATAATATTCAACGTCTCAAAGACTGGGGGCATCTCGGTTCGAGCCTAAATGTAATTGAGCTAATTGTGGCTCTTCATTATGTTTTCAATGCTCCACAAGATAAAATACTTTGGGATGTTGGTCATGAGGTTAGTTTTGGCTTTTTTTTTTTTTTTTCATTTATACCATAGCTTAGTGAGAATACAATATAACTTATGATGTGTTAATGATAAATTTGATTCCGTATGCTTTACAATCTTATCCGTACAAAATCTTGACCGGAAGAAGAGACAAGATGCCGACTTTAAGACAGGCTGACGGTATTTCTGGGTTTACTAAGTCTGAGAGCGAATATGATTGTTTCGGTACCGATCATAGTTCTACGACTATATCTACTGGATTAGGTACAAAATATTTTAGTTGTGGTGGTAGTGATTAGAGGTGATTACAAAATATTGCCCCTAATGTTTAGCCTAATTACCAAGAAAACCCAATTATCTCTCAAAACTACAAATACCCTATTTGTAATTTTGGAAAATAACTAGATTTTTTTAATAAATGTTCTTCGATTACCCATTGTATTTCGTGAAGTGTTTTTATAGTACTTTCTAAATTGTGAATTTTTAGGGTTAATTACAAAACTACCCCTGATCTTTAGCCTAATTGCACATAAATCCCATTATATTTCAAAATTACAAATACCCCCATTAACATTGGTTTCACACTTTAAGGAGATATTCTTAATTTGAAGATAAATAAATATATATTTTTTAATTGTGGGAGAATCAGGGGTATTTTATAATTATCAAAATGATTACGCGCAAACCTTTTATTCATATATTTTCTCGACCTGAGCAGGAATGGCTGTGGGGAGGGATCTAAAAGGATGAAGGAATCACGTGGTGGCCGTGATAGGCGACGGGGCTATGACAGCTGGACAGGCGTACGAAGCGATGAACAACACTGGTTACTTGGACTCGGATATGATAATTATTCTTAACGACAACAAGCAAGTTCTGTTACCCATGACTAATATGGACGGACCCACTGCTCCGTTGGAGCATTGAGAAGTGCTCTGAGCAGGTTGCAGTTGGACCGACCACTCAGAGAGCTAAGAGAAGTTGCTAAGGTTAGTATATATTAGAGTGTTTGCAAAAGCTTTTGCTTTCTTGGTAAAAAAAAGTGATTTTAGTGTAGTTGCAAAAAATTTGACAGTAATTTTGCAAATAGAAGCTAAAAGTTGAATAAATTGAATAATAATAATAATGAGTTGTTTCTTTAGTTTGTTTATATTTTATGAGAACGTGAGTTGGGCAGATTTTGTTAATAATAGAAAGAGATATGTTTAGCTAATTCAATTAAAAAAAACCAATTATCCCTTTATATTATTTGATGTTGTTGTATTTTGTGTTGTTGCTATAACTCTATAAATGTTTATGAAACTAATGTTTTTCAGCTAACGTCAATTTTATCTATTGTCATTTTAACTTCATTCTTACAAAGAAGAATGTGTGTGTGTGTGTATTAATTAAAAAAATAATTATATTTTAAGAAAATACAAAAACAGAATGATATTGTAGGGATGTGTTAAGGGTATATGTAATTTTGGCAATTAGATTTTACAATCATCTCTTTATATCATTTAGTTAAATTTGTTTCATTCTATTTTGTTTGCTATAACTTTATAAATGTGTATGCAACTCAAAAGTCAAAACTCTTCGAAAACTACTGTTGGGGCTTTTGAAGCAGTGCGTGCACATATTGCACCTCAGGAAAGGATTTCTAAATAATTTGAAATTGACTTCTTTTGGAAATCATTTGAAATGTACTTTTTTTTTCTTTCTTTCTTTTTAAATCCATTTAAAAAAAAAATAATATGCTTGGTTGTTGTTTTCCACTCTGTTTTGGACAATTGCTAATTGTTTGTGATTTTATGGAATATGAATTTATGGAATAAAATTTTGTTGTCATGTTATAGGTTGGGAGTCCTATTTTTATGCAGCTACATGCATGCCTTGATTGCTAAGGTATCATATTTCATCTTTATAATCCTTGAGAGCCAAAATATTAAAAAACTAAAGATATAATAGAAATGAAAATATACTGTTGTAGTAGAATATACTAAAGCTACATTAATATGACAAAATTAAATATATACTATTGGAGTAGAATAAAACTAGGGGCAAAGTGATATTTAACTACACCAAAATTAGTGTTTAGGTGCAGGATTCGTCGACCCATTGAAAATTTCTTCTTTCATGTTTGTAACAAGTAATGTAAGAATTAAAATAGTCAATACTGCTGTTTTTTAGCTAATTTTATTTTTATCTAATATTATTTTAAGGTCAAAATGCAAAATTAGTCCACTAACTTTGGGCAGTTGGGGATTTTAGTCCACCAAATATACGGGTGGTGATTTTAGTCCACTAATTTAAAAGAAATCGCACATTTAGTCCATTTCTGACCTGAAATTTGAATTTTGGCCGGAAATTAGATTTTGACCCGATTTTTGGAGATTTTGACCTGCCAACATGGGACTGGTGGCGATTTTAGTCCACTAATTTAAAAGAAATCGCACATTTAGTCCATTTCTGACCTAAAATTTGAATTTTGCCCAAAATTGGATTTTGACCCGATTTTGGGGGATTTTGACCGGCCAACATGCCACATATGTGCTGACTTAATTTTTATTTTAATTATAAAAATTAATAATGCCATGTGGGTATTTATTAAAACAAAAATAATAAAATAAAGTAAAAAAAACGAAGAAGACTTGGGAGACATCATCTCTGTACTTTTTAAGCTAAAGTTGGCATTTCAATTTTGAACCACACGCACACGAACCCAGAGATAAACCTCCTAATCATTCGAATTCAGAAAAATAAACTAAAAAAAAAAAGGTATGAACGCAATCAAACCTCACGCCGGAAGCTATCAGTTAATATCCGTCGTCAAACCTCACATTTCTGCCAATAAGAATCGGATTAGCATCTCAGCCGGCCGGAGAAGAAATCTCGCGGTAAAATCCGGCAGCGACGGCGGTGAGAAGAAAACTGAACGACAAAGTTTCTTATCCCTAGAAGAAGCCGGTTTAGTCAAGATTTCCGATCTGAGCACTCACGAGCGGATTCTTCGTTTTTTTTTACTTTATTTTATTATATTTATTTTAATAAATACCCACGTGGTATTATTAATTTTTTATATGGCCGGTCAAAATCCCCAAAAATCGGGTCAAAATCCAATTTACGGGCAAAATTCGAACTTCAGGTCAAAAATTGACTAAATGTGCGATTTCTTTTAAATTAGTGGACTAAAATCGCCACCCGTCCCATGTTGGCCAGGTCAAAATCCCCAAAAATCGGGTCAAAATCCAATTTCCGGCAAAAATTCAAATTTCAGGTCAGAAATGGACTAAATGTGCGATTTCTTTTAAATTAGTGGACTAAAATCACCACCCGTATATTTGGTGGACTAAAATCCCCAACTGCCCAAAGTTAGTGGACTAATTTTGCATTTTGGCCTTATTTTAACTTTATTCTTATTTTATCACACTAGTGGAAAAAAGTTGGTTGTGGCGCTTCATAAGTGGCGGTTGAAAGAGGAACCGCTGCAAAAAGTGAAATGGCAGCGCTTATTCGTAAAGAAGCGCTGCTTATGAAAAAAAAATTCATCCGGGTGGCGGTTCTATAAAATAACCGCCACCAATAATTATTTTGGGCAGCGCTTATTTGAAGAAGCGCTGCCAATAAAAACACCGGGTGGCGGTTCTATAATATAACCGCTACAAATAATTAAATCGGGCAGCGCTTATTGAAGAAGCGCTGCCAATAAGAATGCCGATGGCGGTTCTATAACATAACCGCTTCAAATAGTGAAATCGGGCAGCGCTTATTTAGAGAAGCGCTGCCAATAAAAACACGGTTGCTTTTGTACAAGCTATCCCCAAAACAACCGTAGCTCCAAAATCCCAAAATTCGACTTAGCAATTACTTAGCCGGGAAAATTACCAATCATAATTTGGATGTAACCTTGAAATTACTTTCATTTTCACGCCCTTTCAATTGGATAAACCCTTGAAGTACTTAGCCCCTTGCTTTTCGAAGCTGAATTTTTTCACCTGCAATCGGCTTTTTCACCTGCAATTGGAGCTTATTTTGGAATTTTAGAGGGTCAGCGTATTTGTCTAGATTGTATCTCGAGGTTGAGCTGTCTGTAAGTTCTTTCTTTTCACTTCAATTTTTATTTTTTTTATGTTCTAGAGTTGGGCGTATTTGGTGTTTAAGAAATTATTGTTCTTGCCGCCTGAAAAAAATAATAATTCTTGATTGCACAAATTCATCACTCTGTTATCACATTTCATAAATCGTTCAATTAATATTGTTGTTAAGTTCATTGCACAGTAATAAAGCATTTTTGGTTACCATTCTTGTTATGCATTTCAATTTTGTCGATAAAATAATTTTCTAAATTGCTTGTCATGATCTGTTCTTTGATTCATGCTTTTGTATGAAGTTTGAGCTTGGTTTGATTATAAACCGACTCGAACTAAAGCAAGCTTTTATATGGAGTTAACCAACTCGAGCCGAAGATGAATCGAGCTCGAGAGTCTTGCTGGCAATTGAATATCCTTTCCTTTCGAATTTTCACATCCATAATCGTAGGAATCCTAAATTCAATATCGTATACGAATTTCTCTATGAGATATTACAAAAGTTAGTATAGCAATCTGATCTTGCAAATGGGAAATATCAAAAGATTTGAGATTGCATAAAACTCAGTACGCAGGTGAGCTCCTTTCCAGTTCAAACCTTACCTTGATGAACCTTTACTTGAAATCTGTATCGCCATTAGTTGATGTTATATATCTAAAATAACCTACCATTGAATCTTAACCAAAAACTTATTAAGAGATACCGATATTCTATTGTTCACTACTTTATTGCACTGGCATTAATGAATTGGTTAATAAGAAACAATATGACATTAAAATCACACCTGAAAGATTGAATAATAAAGCAAAAGTTAATTATTACAAGAAATACCTTAAACATCGAAGCAGAGTTTCTGCAACTGAAGCTTCTTGCATTGCTTCAATGGTCGCTGTCTGTGCAGCGTTTCTGTGCTTCAACACTTCCTGTAATTCAGTTCACAGAATTTCCAGAGTAAGAAATCGGGCAAAATGTACTGCCTGAGAAATTCACAAACTAGGCACTCAACTACAAGCTAATTAGTTACCTTCCCAAGTTTGGCAAGAGAAGATGGGAGCGAGGCCCACGAAACACTTGCATCTGTTAGTCGTCGGTTACTAAAAGAAACCTTCAGATAAAATTCCCAGGATTATCTTTTGAAATTCAACATGTTACTTACAATATTTTTTAGAGTAATTATCTTCACTATTAATCATTCAATTATGAGTGTTTCTTAATTTATTTTTGATTTACTGTGTCTTTTTTTGTTCTGATAAATCGGTGTTGGTTTCAATATTTTTAAAATCTGAATTTTAGTTTAGATCTGAATTAAGATTTATGATTTGTTTTCCAAAAGTTATTATTGTATTCATGATCTTATTATTGTATTCATGATCTAATTAAATGTTGTTTTTGTTGATATGTATTATTTCCTCTCATTCTCCCTTAAATTTCTCGATAGATCAATAAATAAATTATGTTATGCCTTTAACTCTCTCCATAGTTTTTTCCACCAACTCCGGCTAATTTTTTTTTTTCAAATACTCTCCTTCATTCCAAATTCGATTATTGCATTATTGTTTTAACAAATATATCAAATTCCAGTGACAACCAATATTAGTCCCAAAAATTGAATTTGTGTCCTTTTTCAAATCCATCACCTGGATCTGCAGATCAACTTCTTCAAAGTGTTCATATTTCAAAAAAAATGAATATCTAGTATTATATAAAATTTTACTTGATTTTCCATTGGGATTTTGATCTTTGATTGTGGTTTGGGTTGTTTAAGTTGGATAGTAAAGTGAATTATGCCGCGCCAGCTGAAGAGCAGTGCTTCAGGCCGCTCCTCCATTTCAGATCCTGTCTCTTAGGTTCACTCACTTTTTTCTCTTATACGCATGTTTTTGCTTGAGTTTTGTAATAATATTGATCTAAGATTAGTTTGGAATGGCTGGAAATAATTGATAGACATAGCAGAAAAAAGAGGTAGCTTGGTTTTATGTATGAAATGGGTTTTCTTGGAAAGTGAGAATATTCTTGAAATTTGAAAAAAAATAAAGTAAGAAAGTATAGATCGATGCAATGAGGTGGGTTTTCATAGGAAACCTGAGAAAAATGTTCCTATTTATTATCGTAATCCTAAGAAAATTGTGGAAATAGTACATAGATTGATAAAAAAAATCGTATGTGTATATCTGTTGTTGATAATTGTACATTTTCTTAATTTTTTTTTTTTTTGCTAAGGTTTTGTTTATTTTGTTTAACAGGTGGTGCCGAAATTTGAAAATCTTGTGCAATGTTTGGGTGGTGAAGATTGAGAATATACTCTACCAAAAACATAAACTTTATGTAGTTTCTTCAAGGAATGTTTCTTTAAATATGCTATATGGTTGTATGGAATCTGTTTAGATGGCTATTATACAATAAATCTATAATTTTTTTTTTTTTTACATTCAAGTGCTGTAAATTTGTGTTTTGTAGCTTTCGGTCATATATATTTCCACGGCCACATTTTGTTGTTGGGACATGATTTGAGACATCGCCGTACAGAAACATTAAAAGACGAATTCGTCTGGAATTTCAAAACCTTGCTTGAAGTTGTTTCTAGTGCTACGTCTGAAGTCCTTTGGGTTTATTTTGCAGCTCAAAGCTCGTTATCTTGACTGGAGATAGTATAAGCACAGAGAGTGGAATTCCCGATTATAGAAGGTGACCTTTCAACCTTCTATATAATTTATCCCCTTTTTGATATCATACAGTAGTAATGAGATCTATCATTAGGATTCATTATGTTCCTCTTGCTCCATGATTTCTGAAATTCTTGAAACTTTAAATGTGGGCATGATATTTGTCAGAATAGTTCCAGGAGCGTAAAACTTGTATGAGGGTTCTTGCCGTGTGGGATTCTCTGTTGTTCTAACAGTACATTCAATGCAGTTTTTTTTAAATTTTATTTTATTTTAAATCCAATATATATGTATGTGATCGTGGATCGTATTTGATTTTTTATTTTAAATGTGAAAGATTCAGTTTATTGATTTGTTTTCTTTTCCTGTGTTTAATTGGTATTTCTTCTGAAACATCTCAAGTATCTACTTGTTGATTTTATATATACTCTTCAAGTACATGCATGAACTTGATTAAGTTTTCAGATTGAATATCTGTTCGTGCTCATGTTATTTATATGCTCTGTCTATATGTTTGTAGTATTAGGATTCTTATAAAATGTGAAGGATTTAATCTTGTGTTTAAAAATATTTTTGTATCATCAGTTGATGAGGTGTTTCGTAGAGGGGTTCTATAGGTGGAATGTCGTCCAGATTTGAGTCATCATATTAACAAGCGCTGCTAATACCACTATTGGCATCGGTTCTTATCTAATAACCGCTGCTAATAGTAGTATTAGCAGCGCCTGTTTGCTAAGAAGCGCTGCACGGGGTCCATATTTGGCATCGGTTGGTTTTGGCAGCGCTTCTTATATAATAACCGCTGCCCGGTTTCTATATTTGGCAGCGGTTCTGTACAACAACCGATGCCAAAACTAGTATTGACAGTGGTTCTTAGAACCGCTGCCCGATTTTTTTACTTTAAGCATCGCCAATATTAGAGGCGGTTCATAACCGCCTCCAAAGGCTATTTTGAACCGCCTCCAATCGCGTTTTTTCCACTAGTGTCCCATTCTATACCGCATTTAGATATTGAAAATGTTCTTGTTTTCTATTTTGACAATCTTCTTGTAGACTCGAAAGATCAATGGTAAATACTTCAAGATATTCTTGGTTCACTGTTAATACTATTAATATGCATGAAAAAATCTTTTGTTTAGGTACTCATAAAATTCACCAAAAAAAAACCTTCAAAATCGCTCCATATAATTCGAAACATTCCTTCACTATAGGAGTATTTTATCTAAAATCCTTTTATTCTTAATAGTTACTCTACTACGAACTATATAGTTTATGAAAATGCTTAAGGTATCATCGTTCATATGAGCAAATAACACCACCACAAACTCAAGTGAAAGAATAAGCATCGTGAAGCCATCATAAAAGCAACTCTTGGAAATAGTTCTACATGTCTTTCAATACGATTGATGTCATTCTATACCGTATTTAGATATTAAAGATGTTCTTGTTGAATTCAGAATCAAAAGGATCAAATTTTGAAAATTTACTAAAGACGAAAAGAAAAATATGACATCAAAACTCCCGCAGCAAATAAGCTAAGGCCAACTCCAATGAGGCTGAGACTTCTAAAGATGATTACATTCTTGTGAGAGCCAAAGGGCCTATCAATAAACAGTCACAACTTGGCTAAAAAGGTAACACTTTGGTTAGACCTTTAATTGATATGTAGAACTCAGTTTGTATTTATGAAAATAAGAATTATATATTTGTAATAATTATTTATCATTATTTGTATATAATATATATTTATAATTAATAATATATATTTTTATAATATGTATTTATAATTATTAATGAATAATTATATATAATATTTATTATAATATTATGTATTTATAATATCATTATTCATAAATATAATCTACATTTATAAATATAATATAATTATTTATAAATTAATTTACATATCTAATATATATTAAATATATATATATTTTTTATTTAAAAATATAAAAAAATATTTTTGAACCATTTTTGATGAATTGACCAATTTAGCAGATGTGATTTGATGATGGTCAATGTCACATACTTTTTTTGGAATGTGGCCAACATAATGGACCAGAATTGATTTCTTTCTCAAGTTTTTTTGTTCAATTAATGTTTAAAAATAAAGAAAAATGATAAGAAATTATTGAATCACACCACGTCAGCAAAAAAGCTCGATCGGGATAATTTTGTACCTTTTTTTGATGATTTTGCCAACTTCGTGTATGTGTTTTGATAGTGGACAATATCTTGGTTCTAAATTGAAAAGTGGACAATATAATAGAACAAAAAAGCAATTTTCCCAAGTAATTGGGTGTATATACATCTCTTTTTCTTTTTTTCTTTTTAATAATTATTGTTCTTTTTTTTTTTTTGGTATTGCAATATGATTTATCTGAAGAATGTTTTTATGGAGAATGTTTTGTTTTTTGATATCTAAAATTTAATTCTATAATCAATTGTATTTTGATATACATCGAGCCCATATTATTATTTTTGAACATTTGCGTATTAATTATATAGTTATAAGGTAGTTATTTATAATTTAAAGTGAATATTTTTTATTTAATATTTACTTTCCAAACATAATAATTATTTTAATAAATATTGTGTATATATTTTTCTTACCGCGTAATGCGTGTTTTCACCCTAGTCACATTAAAAAAATCAAATGCACTATATTATTGCGCACCAATATAAACAATACTGTACTTACATCCTCCCTAACATGTATTGTGTTTCGAGTAATTAACTTCCTAGATAAACTGTGTGAGTGGGGGCACTAATCACGTGTCATTGAGAGGTCAAAACTCATTATTTTGGTAAATAAATATATAAAAAAAAAAACTAGCCCCCTCCTCGGCTCCGTCACTGCATACGATCGTTAGAGGGATGGCTCCGTCACGGCATACGACATTTATGATTAAACAATTTCAAGAAAACTTTTATGGCTTTAGTATATGCGTCACAATCCACTCACACATGTTGAATGAGTGAGTGAGGCTCATGCTAAGGGTCAACATATACTTCTTTTTCAAGAATTTTAAATCATAAAAGTAATCGATGTGGCACAATACTTTTTAGACAAGACACTTGCATTCTAGTATTTTTAATTTCGATGCTATAAATATTGGACGCCATTTTCGAGCTTCTCAAACCCTCTACATAACACACAAAGGTATTTCTTGATATAATATCGCTGAAAATCGAAGTATGAGTATGGCGGGAAAGCTTATGCATGCGGTTCAGTACGGCGGTTATGGCCGTGGAGCTGCTGGTTTGAAGGTGCTTGTTCCGTTATTTATTTATTTAATTAATTTATAAGTAGTTGAAATATATAATTAATGCGTAAGTACACATGAATTACAGCACGTTGAAGTTCAAGTTCCTAGTCCTAGTAAGGGCGAGGTCCTTATAAAGTTTGAAGCCATAAGCTTAAATCAAATTGATTGGAAAATTCAGGGCGGCATGGTTCGTCCTTTTCTTCCTCGGAAATTCCCTTTTATACCTGGTAATTTAGCTTATTACAGTCGTACGCTTACGTAGTTTATAAGTCTCACGCTTACAACATTTGTTAATTCTTACTTTTCACTTTCTTACCCAAGCAGCTACCGACGTGTCCGGAGAGGTAGTCCAAATCGGACCAGGCGTCAAAAACTTCAAACCCGGCGACAAAGTTGTTGCTATGCTCGGCCAACTTGTAAGTTATTACAATAAAAAAACTTGATTATGCTTTGAATTACAAATATGCCCTTGAAATTTGTTTCCATTTTACAAAGAGTTGTTTATTTTTTAATTAGTACCTAAATTATAAGTATTTCGCCGGGTTTGACTGTATTTAGTTCACCTGGGACGAATTGTAATTGTAATTCTGAACGATAATTGGAGTTTTTTTGTTTTTTTTTAATTAGATAAACCTGGGGCGAACTTTTTGTAATTATCCATATTTTATATTGCCTTATTATATACGAAGTTTAATTATTTTCAAAATGGTTCTACTAACTAAATCTTGACAAAACAGGCAGGAGGTGGTTTGGCCGAATATGGAGTGGCCAGTGAAAAGTTAACAGTTCATAGGCCACCCGAGGTATCCGCTGCCGAATGTGCAGGCCTTCCCATTGCGGGCCTTACAGCCCACATGGCCCTCACCCAATCCTTTGGCATGAAGCTCGACAAAAGTGGGCCCCACAAAAACATCCTCATCACGGCCGCTTCCGGTGGTGTCGGCCAATATGCCGTCCAGCTCGCAAAGCTAGGAAACGCACACGTAACAGCCACTTGTGGCGCGCGAAACGTTGGCTTCGTCAAAAGCCTCGGAGCCGACGAGGTTATTGACTATAGAACCCCGGAAGGAGCTGCTCTTAAGAGCCCGTCGGGCAAAAAGTACGATGCGGTTGTTCACTGTGCCCCGGCTTTGCCATGGTCTGTTTTTAAACAAAACCTTAGCACAAATGGGATAGTGATCGATATAACTCCCGGGCCTTGGGCCATGTGGACTTCCGTTATGACGAAACTCACATGCTCTAAGAAACGAATGGTGCCGCTACTTGTTGAAGTCAAGGACGAGAACTTGCGTTATCTTGTCGAGTTAGTGAGAGATGGGAAGCTTAAGACGGTTATCGACTCCAAGTTCCCTTTGGCCAAAGCTGAGGAGGCTTGGGCCAAGAGCATCGAAGGCCACGCTACCGGGAAGATCATCGTCAAGCCGTAATGCTTTAAGAATGTATCATGTGGAGACATGGCTGATTTTGGTAATCTATTTTGATATGTAACCTTTTGTTTACCTACTTGTGGTTACGGGTGGCAAATAATGTCACCGCGTGTTGTATTTATGTCGTATTTTATATCTTGTTCGATCATAAACTTAACTTATAAATTTAATTAAATTTATAATTTCGTACTTTCGTGTCGTGCCTTATTGTATCATTTGTATTTATAATCGAGCTTCTTATTGGCTTAGCCTCGTCTGAAATATAGGAATATTCAGCTTTGCCTTATAGTAATGTCTAAAGAAAGTAAGCTACTTCAGGAGATTGGTGTGCGCTGAAGAAGATATATTCGAAAGCAAGAAGAATGATGGTATTAATTTCATAACATTATGTATTCCTATTTATATTAATTGAAAAGACATGACTCTTAAAGTAAACGACATGACTGTTGAACTAAAAGACATGACTAAATGACATGACTTTTGGACTAATTTATTAATTTAATTTGGATACAATAACATTGCCTCCCGTAAACCAAATTTACTTCGTACTCTCAAAGTTTCAACATTTTTCGAGAAAACATGCTTTCCAAATGGTTTTGTAAAAATATCGGTCAATTGCTCGTCACTTCGGCAATAATTTAGATTTAATTCTTTTTCATTGATTTCTTCATCCATAGCATCTATCTACTTTTCCTTTTTTTGAGACTTCTTCATATGAAACTGATCTTCTCCCGCAAAAAATACAAAATTCACATTATTGCCAACATTCATCTCTTCAGTTACATTGTAAATATCCACTAGACTTCTCGTTTTCCTTGGTTGACTCTTGGGAATTTCAAGGTTCAGCAACTTCGTCATTTTCAAATTGCAAAGGTTGAACTTCATCGTCTTCAACCTCAAGGACTGACTAATTTGTAGTCCCAGAAGAATCTGAAAAATCATAACACGCGTTTTTGTCAAAGCGTACATCTCTGCTGATCACGACATCAAGTTTGATAGGGAACAAATTGTTCGATGCCAATCTAATATTTGCAACATGGTGATTCTTATTTTTCATGATGCATATATCTCCAACAAAGCGAATATCAAAGCCTTTCCTCATTAAATGACCGACGCTTAGTAAATTACTATGCAATCCGGGGACATAGTACACCTCCGACATTTTTACAATTTTGACGGTCTTTGTCTTGAAAGATATGTCTCCAACAATTTTCATGCATCTTGAGCACTTGAAACTTTCGATATTCTTTCATAAACAAGAATTTCAAGTGCTTGATAAATTAGAAAAAGTACTTTTTGATCCTTTTGTTTTGTACTCTTCAAAATATCTCTTTGAGCAACAGTTAGTGTAGATTCATCGTTTGGTGCTCTTACACCTTTTTCGACGATATTCCATAAGTCTTGAGGCTCAAGACATAATTTCATATGATTACTCCAATAATCGAGTTTCTCATCATTGAAGCGAGGGATAAGAGAAACAAGTTGGTTGAACATTTTTCTCTCTCTTTTTCTTTTCTTCTCACTTCTTTTCTCACTTTTTTTTAACTTGGCTCTAATACCATTTTGAAGAAAATATATTCGAAAGCAAGAAGAATGATTGTATTAATTTCATTACATTATGTATTCTTATTTATACTAATGGAAAAGACATGACTCTTAAACTAAACGACATGACTCTTGAACTAAAATACACGACTCTTCAACTAAATGATATGAATTTTTTACTAATTTATTAATTTAATTTGGCTTAGTCTCGTCTGAAATATAGGAATATTCAGCTTTGCCTGATAGTAATGTCTATAAAGATTAAAGAAAGTTAGCTACGTCAGGAGATCGGTGAGCGCTTAGAGCCCCGAGTTTTCGCCTTTTCCTTCCTGCTCTGAAGGTAAATATTCAAAAAGATTAGTTACAAAATTATATTGAAAGGCATACACAAGCGTTGGCGGATCCACACAGGGGTATGTGCCCTTATGGATTTTGTGAAGTTTTGCCTATTTAAGTACATGCCAATTATGGGGTCATGTATTTAAAAGAGAAGAAAAAAATTAAACAAAGAAGTTTATATAATCAAGATGAAGTTGAGAATTAGGTTTGATAGGAATTAAATGTTGCAGGCCTATATCTTTTGTTTATATCATTTCGATGTTGGGTCTCTTATATTTATTTTATGTTAGACTAGTTTATTAATAGGTTGTAATAGTGGCGTATTCAGAATTTTGAATTTGGGGGTACGAAACACACACACACACACACATATATATACACACACACAAAATTTAAATATATACAACACAAGATATATAAATAAAAGTAGTTGTACAGTTATTTTTTGTGTGTGGGATGTGGGGTGGGTGGGTGGGTTCTTTTTCTAAGATTTTTCATAACAAAGAAGATATTATTCTCATATGAAAAGATTAGGAAATAGGGACAAGAAAAACTATATACAAAAGTTATTAATTACAACAACTTATTTTATAAACTAAACATGCAATATTTAATCGATAAACTACGTATGTAGGAGTTGAACTCTTGTGAGTTGATAGAAATATTAGTTCCAAAACAAAGCTTATAACCATTTCACCATCCTCAAATATTTGAAAATATTACTGCCTATTATATATAAATAATCTATTTTGGGGGTAAAGATGTACCCCTTGAACCCAAGTAGATTCGCCACTGAGTTGTAATTGGTCACCTTTTATTTGTTTGTTTTCATTCTTGTTCTTGTCCGAGCCAATCATTTGTTAGTTTGAAATATTTTTTTTGTCAATCCAGATGCTTTGTTGAGGGCCATTTTCTTCTACCATTTAGAGTATTGAATTAAATATTACGAACGTCGAATACTCGTTTGTTTTAAAAATTAAATATTAAATTAATTATTCTTTATAACTAAATAAGTAATAAATATCAAATAGAATATAATAATACATTACCATCCACTTTTCAAACATGATTTGATATATACTGGAATAAGTAAAGGAATGTGAATCTTATAACAAATACGCACATAATTTTGAATACTCAAAATTTTGAATACCAGAATTTAAAATCCCAACTCCCAACAAATGTAAATTCAAATAGATCTTTAAGAATTGAATTTTTTAATTTCTTTTTTTTTTCTTTTTTAACTAGGTAAAGTATGAAATTTATCTTGTACTACTTTGTGAACTTTCTCTCTTTTTTTTCTCTATCCCTCCACTCTTCTAGCATTTTCCCCATTTTTAATTTATGAAGGTTTTTTACATGTTATGTCAATATTGAGAGAAGAAGAAGGAGAAGAAGAAGAATTGTGAATTTTAAAACCTTCCCTGTTTATAAAAAGTCTTCTGAAAATATTTCTAATTTAAATTAGATATTAAATTCATAATTCTTTCATCTCTTCTTCATTACTTCTCTAGTGACACTTAGCACTTCTGTGTGATTCCTATCTAATTTAAATGATGTAGTCAAAACTTTTTTATTCTTTTATTAAGGGAGACCTTAATTCCCAGTTTGAAATTAAATCTTAAACCCTGAATTTTAGGTCATCTTGAAAGTTATTGTACTCCCAAATTTCGAAAATTTGCATTCACCACATTTAATACGGGGTACAATAAATATAATAATATAAATATTATTAAATACTAAGTTCATTTAGAAAATTAAATAATTAAATAATTCAATTGATGGATAAAACCTAAAATGTCACTACCACCCTACAACCCTTCTTTTTAATAAATTAGTAAATATAAAAGGAATATTGGCTTCTCAAAGAATTTCATCCCCAATTTTTGAAAATAAGAGGGAACAAGGAAAACAGAGAATGACCCAACCCAAGGCTCCTCAATCTGCTTATTGTCTTCGTTTCGTCTTCTTCGTGCTTTCACAACAATAACAACAACAAACACCTCGTCTCATGCATGTTGATTCGTGTAGCCAGATTTCAAGCCCTCTCACTTAAACCCCATTTTCATGCCCTCCAATTCCTCTCGCTGCTTTGCACTACTCCTCATCCAGGCCCCTTAAACGACGACGTTTTCAACATCTTGGCCCTGATCAAGAAACCCAATTGGCAAAAGAACATTCGCCTAAAGTCCCTCGTTTCTCACTTAAACCCGCACTCAGTTTCCAGAATCATAGCCTCCCAAAGCAGAGACATTCCACTCTGCCTCAATTTTCTCAAATTGGTCTGCAAACAATCAACTTATTGCTATGACACAGACAGCAGAATCCATTTACTCTATATATTAGCGTCCAATAATTTATTTGGGATTCTGCATAAATTACTGGTTTGGTTAATTAAAGAGTGTTGTAGTTCTCAGGATGATTTGTTGAAGCTAATGACCGCCATTTATGACATGCGTGAGAAAAAGGGGTTTAGGGTCAATTACCCATGTTACAGCACGCTTTTGATGGGTTTGGCGAAATTAGATATGGGTCCGATGGCTTTTTCAGTGTTCAAGCGAATGTTGGAGGATGGGCTTGTTGCTAGTGAAATTGATTATAGGACTGTTATAAATGCTTTGTGTAAGAATGGGTTTGTACAGGCTGCCGAAATGTTCGTTTCTCGGGTTTTGAAACTCGGGTTCGCTTTAGATGTCTATATCTACACTTCATTGGTGCTGGGTAATTGCAGAGCCGGTGAACTCAGTAACGCCTTCGAAGTGTTTGATATAATGTCTGAAAAGGATAATTGTGGTGTTAACAGTGTTACATATTCGATTCTTGTGCACGGTCTGTGTGAGGCGGGAAAATTAGACGAAGCGTGTAAATTGAAAGAACAAATGAACGAGAAGGGGTGTAAACCGAGTACACGCACATACACGGTCCTAATCAAAGCTATGAGTGATAGAGGATTAATCAATCAGGCATTTGGTTTGTTGGATGAGATGATAAAGAACGGTTGTAAGCCGAATGTCCACACGTACACGGTTCTTATAGATATGTTGTGCGGAGATGGTAAGATCGAAGAGGCTAATGGGATATTTAGGAAAATGCTGAATGACGGATTAAATCCTGGTGTTGTGACTTATAATGCGTTGATTAACTGTTATTGTAAAGAAGGACGAGTGGTTTCGGGTTTTGAGTTGCTTGGGTTGATGGAGAGAAGGAAATGCAAACCGAATATACGTACGTATAATGAGCTTATCGAAGGGTTGTGTAAAATCGATAGGCCTCACAAAGCAGTGGCGTTATTGAGAAAGGTCGTAAATAACGGCCTATTTCCTAATGAGGTAACTTTTAATATTCTAATTGTTGGGTTTAACCGGGCTGGGCATATAAATATGGCTTTCAAGATTTTCCGGTCCATGAGCTCGTTCGGGCTCGAACCCGATCGGTTTTCTTATACTGCGTTTATTGATAGTCTCTGCAAAATGAAGAAATTGGAGCAAGCGGGTGTTTTTATGGGGATGATGATAAAAAAAGGAATATGTCTTGATGAAGTGACGCTAACTGCTCTTATTTATGGTTATTGCCAAAATGGGAACACTAAACCCGCGCTTTTTCTGTTTGAAAAAATGGTTAAGGATCGGTTTTTGACAAGTCCTCATATATTTAACATATTTCTTGATTTTATTGGCAAAGAAGTTGAGCTAGTTGAGAAAAATACTGTGTTTGGGAAAATGTTAAAACATGGTTTAGTTCCCTCGGTCGTCACTTACACTATTTTGGTTGACGGGCTATGCCGGGCCGGTGATATAAACGCTTCTTTAAAAACATTGGAGCTCATGAAACGGGCTGGTTGTCCACCGAATGTGTATACATACAGTATAATTATTAATGCTCTTTGTAAAAGTGGAAAATTGGAGGATGCGAATAATCTTTTGATTGAAATGAAAAAGAATTACCCTTTCGATGCGTACAAGTTTCTAATCACGGGCCTTTGTCAAACGGGAAGAATATCGGAAGTTGATACTCTTATTCAAGAAATGATGAAATATGGGCTTATTCCCGATAGTGACATTTGCGCTTCTATAATTACGCATTTTTGTAAAAGTGGCGATTATAGTCGGTCTCTTGAGTGGATGAGAAGATTAGATGCGTATGGTTGTGTTCTTTCTTTTGCATCTTATAGCACTGTGATTGTTGGTCTGCAAAACGAGGGAAGGTCTGACGAAGCTGATTGGTTGATATCGGAATTTGCAAGAAATGCCGGTGCTGAGGATCAGAGTGCAATATCACCGTATATCGACTTTCTGGTAAAGGGAGAAGGGCCATTTCAAACTTTCGAGCTCCTAAAGTTGGTGGAGCAAATAGGGCACAAGGAAAGGCCAATTGTTTAGCAGTGTCATTCTAAACAGATGTAATTGAACATGGACATACTTTGTAAATGTTTAATTTGAACTGTTGAACGTCACTTCATATTTAAATGAATTGTGAGTATCCGTATCAATTTGAGGGTTACCGTGGCGAGCCTTCACAACCAAATTATAAAATGAACGTGAATGATTATATTACTAATTTTATAATATAATAAAATTATTTAATTATTCAACACGTATACGGAGGAATGTGCTAGGTAGAATTGAAAAAATATATACAAAGTTCGAACTTTTTTTTTTTGGATAAAATAATAAATAATGTGAAACGGAATGAATATTATTTCTGGGAGTCATGTGGTCACTTGGATTTCATGAGCAGCTCAATGTGTGTTGTTTGGGGGTAAGATAGATGAGGATATTAATGAGAGGGTGGTCAGGGGGCTGAAGGATGTTACATATAGTTTATTCCTATTTATTATTATTTATTTTTTTAAAAGAGCTTTGCTTCCTCTTACATTTTTATCCGAGTATGTAGACCTCCCAAATATCTTATGATTACATTCATCTATTTTTTTAGATTTTATAACTTTTTGTCCGACAAATTGTAATATTTAAAAAAGAGGAAATAATGGTAAAAGTGAGACTAAATGGGAGACAATAGCATTATTTTTTCTCTTAGAAAGGGTTCGAGACAAATGATTATATATTAATTAAGATGACATCGTAATTATTCAAAGACATCATAGCAGCAGAAATAGTAAGAGGAATAAAGTTGATGATGAAAGAACTTGACCAATAAGATGCCAATTTAGCGACTTTCTCTATTACCCTAGAGTTCAACCATTCATTTTCTCAAAAATATCTATATACTTTTTAAGAATATTTATAGTGAGCTAGATATCTTTTTTAAATGTTTTTAGGGAATTTATAGAAATTACTTTCAAAGAGTAATATGCTTGGGATCATGTTATGAGGTAATAATTTAAGAAATGGGTTGCGGTTAAGATATCATGCCTCCTACCCTATATTCATTGATATTCTTCGATTTGTAACTTAAAATTGATAATGATTTTTATTATATAAAAAATGGTGAAAGTTCCCAATAATTTAAGGGAGGGGATCCCGTGCTGTGCAAAAATCACAGCACCACTTGCTGTGCTAAAAAAACGGCGTCGTATTATTTTTTTTGATGTAATTGGGCCAGTTTATTTGAAAAGGCCTAAATGAAATACTTAACTTTTTTTTCTAAACCATATTTTTTTCTTCTTATTTTTTTTGCCATCTTTTCCCGCTAATAGACACCACAATTTTTGTTCATTTTCCCTCCATTTGTAAGAGGATTTACAGTCTACACGATAATTTATTTTTCAAAACCACACTAAGCCTACAATCACAATTAATAGGAGGTAATCATATTAAATATAAATACATAATTTTTTTTTCTGTTATTTGTTGATTTGATTGAATTATATGTGTATTTCTATATTGCTACTAATTTAGTTCATTTTTATGTCGAATTTGCTTGCCTATATCGTGTAGAACAACTTCATATACTGATAAACATATAAATTGTGATGAAATTCTCTTGGTTTTGAACCATGTTTCCTTGTTTTTGTAACAGGTAGTCTATTTTTATGTGGTAATGGAGTTTAGTTCAAATAGTGAATTGAAGCCTAAGATTGGTATGAGATTTGATAGCCTTGACGAGGCATGGAAGTTTTGGGTTGAATATGGTGGCAACACAGGGTTTGGAGTTAGGAAGCATTATTTTAACAAGAGTAGAAAAACCGGCATTATAACTTCGTATAAATATGTTTGTTGCAAACAGGGTGTTCGTAAAGAAGGTAAAGGAGATGATTTTCCACTCAAAGTTCGGCTTGAGACTCGAACGAATTGTAATGTAATAATGGGAGTAACACTTGTGGATGGAAAGTATAACATTAATGAGTTTGTCGAAGAACATAACCATCCACTCCATCTCCCAGAAGCAGTTCACATGTTATCTTCCCAACGTAAAATTTCAGAAGTTCAAGCTTATGAGATCGATTTGGCTGAGGATGCTGGGCTTAGACAAAAATCAACTTTTCAATTAATGGTCAAACAAGCAGGGGGAAGAAATGCTCTTGGTTATATTGCATTGGATGCAAAAAACTATCTTCGATCTAAGAGACAAAGAAGCATGTTATATGGCGAAGTTGGTTCTCTAATGCGATATTTTCAACAACAATTAACTAAAAATCCATCATTTTACCATGCTTATCAAATGGATATCGAAGAACAAATAACTAATGTTTTTTGGGCTGATGCTAGAATGTTAATTGACTACGAGTATTTTGGTGATGTTGTGTCGTTGGATACCACATATTGTACGAATCGTGCACATCGTCCTCTTGCTATCTTCTCAGGTTTCAATCATCATAGGGGAGCGGTCATTTTTGGTGCAGCACTTTTATTTGATGAGACAGCGGAATCGTTTAAATGGTTATTCGAGACCTTTTTAGAGGCACACAAGCAAAAAAGACCTGTTACTGTCTTCACCGATCAAGATCAAGCCATGGCCAAAGCTTTACGTGAAGTGATGCCTAAGACATTTCATGGATTGTGCACATGGCACTTGATGCAAAATGGGATCAGACACTTGGGAAACCTGATGAAGGATGGATCACATTTCTTAACTGATTTTAAGAGGTGCATGTACAGTATTCATGAAGAGACTGTGTTTGAAAATTCATGGAATGCCTTGCTAGCACGATATAATGTTCAAGAAAATGCATGGCTACAATCCACTTACGGTATAAAGGAGAAATGGGCAGCTAGCTACATGAAGCACGCTTTCACGCTTGGAATGAGGAGCACACAACTTAGCGAGAGTATTAATTCTGATATCAAGAGCTGTATGAATCCTGACTTGAATATAATGCAATTTTTTAAGCACTTCGAACAGATTTTGGAGGACAAGCGGTACAACGAGCTGCAGTGTGAGTTTGATGCACACCAAAAATTACCAAGATTGAGACTAGAGAGTTCACCTATGTTGCGTCAACTTTCAGAGATCTATACTCTTAATATCTTTAACCTATTTCAGAAGGAGTTTGTTTTATTTGCAGCTGCCCATATAAAATATAAAAATGAATCTCGTTCGTTCTTTGAGTATGTTGTAGGACTAGAAGGTAAAGATGGAGAATGGAGGGTGACATTTGATCCTAATACAAAGATGATTTCGTGTAGCTGACGAAATTTTGAAATGACTGGATTATTGTGTTGTCATGCTGTGAAAGTGTATGATGTAATGGATGTAAAAAAACTTGCAGAGTGTTATATCTTGAAAAGGTGGACAAGAGAAGCTAGGTGTGGTGTTGTACATGATTGTATGGGTAATGAAGTCGATGAAGATCCTAAACGGCAAACTACAAAATGATATAGAAAATTATGTATGATGCTTATTAGACTAGCAACTGAAGCATCTGTCCACCCATCATCATTCTCTTTGGTGTATACGACAATGTGTGATCTAAGAAAGCAAGTAACGAAAATGCATTTAATGGAAGAGAGCCAAAATAATGATATTATTGTTAGAACCTCAGCAACAGGATCTTCTATGACTCAAGCGAGGGGATTTAAGAATAAAGCTGGTTTGAAACGGTCAAGGCGATTAAAGAGTTGGGTAGAACTTCAGTCAAAACGAAAAAAAGAAAATCCTAAACTTAAGGTATAAAAATTTATTACTTTCATCGCTTGTAGAAAATATATTATGTAAGTCGCTTATATGATTATTTCTCATAATTATTATAGGACTCCAAATCATATCATGAACTGCCTGTATCTTGTTCAGCACCTCCGATACCTTATATATCCCCTCAAACAGCTAGAGATCAATTTAATTTCACTGACTTTTTGATGGTATGACCACACCGCTATTTACAGTTTTTTTTTTCTTTTTTATGTGTAGCTTAGTCGTAATTTGTGTTCTTATTTAATGTAGGCACCTCTTCACCATTCCGGATATCCTCTTCAAACTCATGAAAATACATACGACCCCCGTTCGTGATTAATTGCCTTTTTTTTTTATCAAGGGCTGAATTTTGTGTTATATTCTATATAAATTGTTGCAAACGGCTAAATATTTGTATATTCGGTTATTTTGATTTGTAAGTGTTACTTTTTTTTAGTTTGTCGTGTGCGTTTTTGTATACATATATGTGAAATATGATTTTATGTACGTGAGTAAATTTAATTTAATAATTATAGCTAGAGAAAGAAGGATTGAATAAATAAATATATAAAAGAATATAAGGAAAAGAAAAAAAAAACTTGATCAACTTTTCCCAGTCTTAACTGGAAAAATTTGCTTATGGTTGTTGTATCGTTTGGATATTTAAAACCTCATCAATCTTATGTATTGTTTATATTTAAAAGTTGAATTTGGCATATAAAATCTTTAGTTTTTGTTTTGTATCTTTGGTTTTTGTTCTATTGGTATATTTGTTGCATCTTTAGTTTGTGTTTTGTATCTTTGGTTGGTGTTCTGTTAGTATATTTGTTGCCGATGCATTTTGCTTGCTAGTTTGTAAAATATCATCTTTAAAGTTTATATTTAATAAAAAAAGAAAAAAGAGAAAGAAATCATACCAACTTTTCAACAATTTGCTTAAACTAACATGCCTCTAATTCCAATTCTGAACTCCTCAGTATGGTGCATCGATTTCAAACTATAACATTTCTTATTCATTCAAGAATAAAAATTCATCCAACTATACAAAGTGCATTGCTTCTTGCTGCAAGTGCATATTTCAACAATACCTAGAACTACAACCCACAAATGATCAAACTACCAATTTGTACAAATATATATACAACTGATATGCCTAACGAATACAACTTAAGCAAGTAGGGCAATGACGTCCTCCTCCGAAGTGGCCGATGGTGATGGCGACTTCCTTTCATTGTAGTAGAGATGATGCGACTATAGAGTCCTTTCATAATATATTCAAACAACAAACTCGAAAACTTACAGCCCCGTTTCATCCTTAAAAAAATAATAATAAGACAAGCAGCACATCACCAGAAAACTCATGACATCACTGTACATCTCCGTTTCATCCTTAATAATAATAAGACAAGCAACACATCATTGGAAAACTCATGACACCATCCATCACCACCCAAAAAGACTCAAACCAAGAACCCAACAAGTTCATCTGTCGAGGCCCAGAATGACTCATATACCATCGACGTGAACCCAAGATCCCGGCCATCGTGCCACCAAACAACAATTGAACCCAATCGTCAGACGCACACACCTACTAAAATAAAACTCGAATCAATCAGAAGCCGAATCCCGCTTTGTAGTGGTGAAGATGCTGACTTCCATCGGGTATTATATTCATGGTGGTGAGAGATGTCGTTCGGTGGTGAAGATGATGCGATGTCGACTTCACTTGTCGACTTCCGTCGGGTATTTTTTTTCCCAATCTTATCTACCTAAGGCAAAAGTGACCTTAGGCAAACTTTGATGCCAGAAATTGATATAATCTCAGTCCGTATAAAAAGTGTACTTAACTATAACATTTAGCTCTAATCAAATTCTTAAGAAAATGTATTTAAGGATAATTGAAACAAACATTTGAAACCATGCTAGTTTAGGCTAACAAAGCAAGCTAAAGCCACCAGCAGCACGTAAATCTCATTATATAGTTCTATTTGATGTTGAGAAATCAAACATAGATGCCATAAGAAAGTAACAAGAACAAAGACCCAAAACCCAAGAAGACAGATGCAACAGCGCCGGTGCTCAGCTCCTTTGCAAGAGTGCAATTTTCCCTAGAGGAAGTAGCTTCGTAGATGAAGAAAGAGCCCGTGATAATAAGGCCGATGGCGAGCATGAAAACGGATAGGGTCGGGTACCACGCCTCTAGAACAGGGCTGGAGTTCGGTTTCACCGATGGAGCCATCTCTTGGAGGGTTTATGAGAGTAGATCTTCATTCAGCTCTTCCGTTTACTCTGGGGTATTAAGTTGGTGGTGGTAGAGAGATGGCATAGATCTATTTGGGAACGAGAGAGATTTTAGGTTTTGGATTGGAATGATTAACTGTGGGGTATAATTAAATGAAAGAAAATAAGAGAGAGAAAAAAGAAGAAAAACGTTGCCTTTTCAAATAAATTGGCCCAATTATTCTCACCGGGTGCTATATTTTGAGTAATACGGTGCCGTTTCATGAGAACAGCAGGTGGTGCTGTGTTTTTTGCACAGCACCGGATCCCTTCCCATAATTTAACATTTTTAATACTTAGTCATGCACGAAAATAAATATGGTTATTCCTTTACGTATGAAACTTATTCTTGCCGTGGAACTATGGAATTATTTTGGTTCACCTCTTAAAATCGCCTGTCGACAAAAATTGGTTAAGAACCGACCAATTTTATTCTCTTAATATTTTATATTTTATATTTTAATATTTAACATAAATAAAACACATATTCATATAATCTACACATATATCAACTATTTAGTTAATTAATTTACTCATTTATATTAATTTAGTGTTTCTAAACGGTTGATTTTTGGTATTTTTTTTAAATATTTATCACTTAAAATATTAAACAATATCTAGAAACTACTAGTATTTCATATTAGTATTGCATATTATTAGGAGTATATTATAAAGGATATTATTAAAAGCAAATTATTATAAGGGACATGTTTATGTCATTGTAACTACTCATTTTTCAGGCTAAGTACATTTATGTAATTATAGTATTAGGATGAAATTGTGGACTCGAATATCTTTTTGTAATTCATGTCATTTGTTATAATCTCACTATATGATGAACCTCTAGTGAGCTCACAAGACAATCTCACCAAATTCATTTCTCTTGATGTTTTATTATTTCATTTTTCTTGATATTTTATTATTTATTATGGTATCAGTAGTAAACATGTAAAGTTCACATTTTTTTTCATCATGTCAGGCTCCAATGCTAACTAATATTTTGGTTCTAATCAATCACTTTGTCCGATTTGGTTTGTTGAAAATGGAGTAACCCACCATGTATGTTCGGATCTCAAATATTTTTCTTTATATAATAAATTATCAAAAATTATTAAGGTTCAATTACCAAATGATGATTTTTCCCAAGTTCAACATGTTGGTGAAGTATCATTCTTCCCCATATTTAAACTTACTCATGTCTATCATATTCCTAGTTTTTAATTTAATTTGATATCGGTACCTCATTTAACAAAATCTCTCCCCAATGTTGTTTACTTTACAAGTTCACATTGTTATTTTCAAGACCTATCAAGGATGACAGTGATTGGTCAGGCTAAGTTAAAAGATGAATTATAACAATTTGGCATAATCGATTAGGTCATCCTAATCATGAACGTTTCTCTTTTTATGTCGCTCTTATGAATATATAAGATTTGATTTTTCTTTCCATTGTGGTGTTTCTCCAAATGCGAAATAAGCTCATCTCGCTATTAATAAAAGCTCAATTTCAACTTCTTATTATTCTCGATTAATTCATGTCGATATTTGAGGACCTTTTCACACTTCTTCGATATCAGGAGCTCGTTATTCCTTAACTATTGTCGATGATTCCTCTCGATGTACATGGATTTTTTTTAATGCACGTTAAATCTGAAACAATCAAGTTTCTTAAATATATTTTCAACTTTTTTATTACTCATTATAATCAACAAATCAAAACTATTTCTATCGATAACAATGTTCCATTTCTTCCAAAAAATGCAATGGTACACAATTTCTTTCTAAAGACATTTAAAATTGGTTAATGACCATGAAATTCTTCATCGGAGAAGTTGTGTTTTCACCCCACAACAAAATGGGGTCATTGAAGGAAAACACAAACACCTCCTTAGTCTAGCTAGGTCTCTTAGATTTCAGGCCAATCTTCTTATTACATATTTGGGCGAATGCGTTCTGGCCGCCACTTATCTTATCAACGAAATGCCTTCCCCAATTTTATCTAATAAACCTCCACACGAAATATTACTAGGCAAAACTCCAAACTGTCATAATTTACGAGTTTCTGGTTGCTTGTGTTATGCGACAAACATAAAAGTAAAAAATAAATTTGACACTTGTGCTACTAAAGACGTTTTCCTAGGATATCTTTTTATTAATTACAAAGGTTATATTATCCTTGACCTAGATACTAAATAAATATTTGTATCTAGAGATTTTGTATTTTAAGAACAAGTCTTTCTATTCAAAGATAAGTCTTCATTCATTGATGATTTTCTCAATCATCAAGATTTTACATCATCATCTAGTTTTTCTCTTTCTCCTCTCCAGAGTATGAGACACACGAAAAATTTATTACCCTCCCCGAATTTGGGTATTTCATATTCACAGATGCAATTATAAACACTTACGACTTCACAATCTCCTACTGAAACTCAGTCAACAAGTGCCTTTAATCAACCACTTGATCTGAATCTGCCTCTCTTAAGACAATCAACTCGTAAACACAAACCTTCTGTTTGGCTCAAAGACCTTTGTCATGCAGTTAAAAGATTGCACCTCAATATATACTTCTCCTCTAAATAATCAACTTTCCTTTGAGAAATTTAATCAGCATCATAGAACTTTTTTATCCACAGTAATTACTACTGAAGAACCACACGTATTCGATGAGGCAATGAAACATTCTCATTGTATTACGCAATGGCCAATAAAATTTCAGCTCTTGAATCTAAAAATACTTGACTCTTACTAACATTCCATCTGGGAAAACACTCGTGGGTTGTAAATGGATTTACAAAGTTAAGTTTCGATCGCATGGTACAATCGAGCATTATAAACCTCGTATTATTGCAAAAAGATACACCCAACAAGAAGAAATTGATTATCACGACACTTTTGCCCCTGTTACAAGCTAGTAATAGTTCGTGTTCTTCTTTCAATAACTGAAATAAAAAAATTGGTATCTTCATCAACTTGACGTAAATAATGAATTTCTACACGGTAATCTTGAAGAAGATATTTACATGCAAGTTCGCCCTGATTTTAAACAAAAATGTGATACTAGAATTTGCAAACTCAACAAATACCTATATGGCCTTAAACAAGCCTCTCGTCAGTGGTTCTCTAAGTTCTCAAATTCTCTTCTAGATTAGGGTTCCAAACAATCCCGCGTAGATTACTCACTTTCCACCTATGAAAATGATTCTATTCATACATATATTTTAGTATATGTAGATGATATAATTATCACCGGTAATGATGATGTGTTCATTACCACACTTAAGACCAATCTTGAGTCACGCTTCTCAATTAGAAATCTTGGTCACTTACAATGTACTTTTAGGCATAGAGATTTCTCGATCCTCTTCAGGTATATTTCATGTCAAAGAAAATATATCATTTATGTTATTAAAGATACGGGTCTTATGGATGTGAATGTTTCGGTATTTCCCATGGAACAACATCTTAAGTTATTAACATCTGATGGTGTTCCTCTTCATGATCCTACTCAATATATTTTTCAAACCTGCTCCCATTTCGAGTCAAGCTGAGGATGGAAAGAAAGAAAGCATTGAAGGTTGATTACGATTTTCCTTTATTTATTATTTTATTCCTGTTCTTCTATCTCATAGCCCCACATCAATACGCGCTAGCCTTATGTTGGATCGAGTCACGAAATTCTTATGTAGTCGTCAGCCTACGGGCACGAAACCTTTAGTCATTCTAGCTGCACAGTAAGCGTAGCATGGGAGAATCTAGCCATCCACTGTTGATAAGTAATTATCCAGGCTACCATTTCATTTCCTTCTAAGGGCTCGGCTATTATGCGGTTAGTTGGTGCTAGACAACTTTCAGGCATTAAGATACTTTTCAAGTTTTTTTTTTCAGATTCGGCGAGCATTTGGAATAACTAATGCTTGGGCCCGATCTAAGATTTTTCTCAACAAGGGGGAGGGTGAGGGGGATAGAGGGACTTGAACCATCACAATTTTGAAAGTCGACGGATTTTTCGTCACCTTATTAGACGACTTCTTTATCTTCAGGTCACTAGACCAGATATAACTTATTCGATTAATTACTTAAGTCAGTTCATGTAAGAATCTCGATCAAACTATCTCAATGCTGCTTTTAAAGTCGTATGATAATTAAAAGGAACCATTAATCATGACATTTTTCTCTGCCACAAGTTTTTAACTCTGTAGGGTTACACAGACTCTGATTGGGCCGGCTGCCCTACCACTCGTCGCTCCACCACAGGATATTTCACAATGATAGGTGAAAGTCTTTCCTGGAAATCTAAAAAACAACCAATGAAAGACTCACTTCTGAAATCCAATGGTTACAATATTTACTTACTGATTTAGGAATTAATATTCCTAAACCAATTTCTGTATATTGAGAAAATCAAGCTACAATTCACATTGTAGAGAATCCAGGTTTTCATGAATGTACGAAACATAAAACATATTGCTACTTTGTTCGAGAAAAAATGTTATTTGGTCTTATCCGTCCCATGTACATTTCTTCTATGCAACAATTGGCGGATGGTTTTACAAAACCATTAGGGGCAGACCACTCATAAATAAGCTGGGCGTTTGTCCTCTACCAACCACTCCCACTTGGGGGGTGGGGGGTGTTGCATATTATTAGGAGCATATTATAAAGGATATTATTAGGAGCAAATCACAAGGGACATCTTTATGTCATTGTAACTACTCATTTTTTAGGCTAAGTACATTTATGTAATTATAATATTAGGATGATATTATGAACTAGAATATCTTGTAATTCATGTCATTTATTATAACTTCACTATATAATGAACCTCTTTTGAGCTCATAAGACAATTTCACCAAATTTATTTCTCTTGATAACTTATTATTTCATTTCTCTTGATATTTTATTATTTATTAACTAGTTCACCACAATTCGACCTGGTTGGACTTCAAAACATGTAAACCTTTAATTTCACTAGTTCGATCACCGGTCCAATTTCCAAAATCTTTAATAACAAAAAACTGGAATCGGAATTACCTTGAAAACGGGTACCCTGTCAATTATCTTGGAACCGAAATCAGAATCGGTCAAAATTAGGTCCAAGAAAAGAGAATCGATCCCGTAACTGGTACTAACCGGATTCAAAGTTTTTTAAACTAGTTTCGAAATCGGTGGGAATTGGTTCCAAAACCGAGTACCCGGTCCTTGTTTGAGTTTTTCCTTTTTAAGGTTTATAATAACAAATTAACTAAACTACGTATACTCCATGCCATTAGTTCTCTACTATATTGTGGTCTTGCCTAAAATAAAGTGCACAGTGCACTAGTATTAGCTTCCTACTATTTGCCAAAAAGTAAGTCTACAATATAAAAAAAAAAATTAAATCTCCAACTACATCAATTATATAACATTACAACACCAAATTTCATGAAAACAAATTCACAAATACATAATATAATAACAAGTCCACAAAATTCACTATTACATAGTTTTCAAACTTGTTGATAATAAGTGATCACAAATTCACAAAATATTATTAATTATTAGCCCAATTGCATAATTTAACCCAAAAGAGATTTGAACATTATTGTAAAATTCGAAGGTCTATGGTTTAAAAAATAAGGACCAGATTTGTGATGTTGTTAATCAATGTTAACAACACTGGTTAACAACATCAATTAAATAACACCAGGTTATGCAGCGGATATTAAAAAGAGAACACGATTAAACAAAATCAGTTCACAAGTAAATACTTGTGAACTTGGGTGTACAAACCCGTAAACTATATTACTTTCGATTCACGTTCAATACACAATWATAAAGTAATATATGAAAACTAAATATCAAGAAACTTGATACTAAATACTTGTTGCCGGAATGGCAAGATCTCTTCGGTTGGTCACGCAACTTCCAAGATCTTGTTACTCACGAACGTTGGCTCCAAGTAGTTTTCTTCACCGTGTTCTTCTTCCTTTCTTGTGCGTCTTTCTTGCGTCGATATCCTCCAAGAAATCCCGTGCCTAAAGAGTCTCTAAAACCGTAAAACAAGTGTAGGATTACTTGTGTCTTAAATAGACAACTAAGAATTCTAAACTTGGTAAAATCCTAAAAACAAATCCTAAACACAATCTAGGAATAATTAAAGTCTTGTGCCATTTTACTTGTGAACTGATTTTGTTTAATCGTGTTCTCTTTTTAAATATCCGCTGCATAACCTGGTGTTATTTAATTGATGTTGTTAACCAGTATTGTTAACATTGATTAACAACATCACAAATCTGGTCCTTATTTTTTAAACCATAAACCTTCGAATTTTACAATTGGCATCTAGAGCGGGTTACTTAATCTCTTAAGTATTGATCCTTATTTTTTAGGTGCTATGGA